>LPNX011007316.1:108057-237603 GCA_001517045.1 Pseudotsuga menziesii
CCAGTCAAATTGAAGATGTCTACTCTAGCCTTCATATTTCTTGAATAGTCTTGGACTTGGAAATACTTCCTCATCCCAAGAAGCCAAGCCTCAACTTCTTGATTGTTCTTTGTCTCACCATTGAAGGTGGGTGGCCTTGCCTTCTTAAACTCATCTCGTGAGTTGTTCCTGTAACATCTCCTTCTCTTTTTCCCGTGAGATGACGAGCTAGAATCCTTAGTGGATCCTTTGGATTCAAATGACTCACTAGGAGACTTCTTCCTTCTTCTGGTACTACTCTTACTACCTTATGTATTTGCTGGACGTCGTCCCGAGCTCATCCGTCGCTGGATGTCTGTCAAACTTTGCAACATGGCAGCATTCAATTGATGCTGCTCTTCCTAAGCTTTAATCGGGCTTCTCATGGTGGCTGCAATGTCCGGCGGCGTCTCTTGAAATCTCCTTCCATTAGACTCTATATCATCATTTCTGGCTCGAACGTTTTCCCCCATAACGTCTTACGCACACTTGTATGAATCTCGTGCCTCATATCTGTCATATGTTCTCATGGCTGAGCCAGCGACCCACTTTTCCAAGATGCACTATGCCTCTACAAAATGTGTTATTAACACCATTTGTTAGATACATCGTAATTCAAAATCAAAACCATTTTACTTATTTTCACCTGGCCTATCTAGGCCCAATGTTGTAACCGAAAGCTCTGATACCACAATGTAGTGCACTACAAGTTGGTATCAGAGGGTACTCTTGACTACTTTCCTGGCCCATATAGGCCCAATGTTGCAAACCGCATCTCTGATACCACGATGTCACATACCCATACCCCATTAACATGCGGAAATAAAAATTTCATCGAGAACCTTTATTGTTCATTGAAACACGGGGCATGGTCGTGAACCACTTCTCGACATTTCCAACACTGTCACACTCCCTCCCGTCTTCCATTGATCGGTTCTATGAACTGCAAGGAAATATCTCAGAGGAGATCGGATAATGGAGAGAAAATGCAACAGAAATCAACGATCTCATGGACTGGAAACAAATCAATGGTTCAGAATCCACCCGCAAAAATCAACCTTGCGGAAAGCCTGAGTTGCGGGGTCAGAAGTTACAAAAAATTGCAATCTCACTTCCCACAACCCGCATCCCACATCGGAAATAGATCAATGGCGAACAACCATCCCGCGAAGATCAATGGTGCGGAAACTTGGACTTGCGAAATTGGGAATCATGGAAATCGCGACATCATGATCCCGCATACCGCAAGTTTCAGAAAGGAAGTTGCAGAAGGAAAAATTGCAGAAACCACGATCTACAAATCAGCATTCCGCATCCTGCATCCCGCAGACTACGTAAATGGATATTTCTAGTAGGAAACTCAACTGTTTCACTGAAGTCGCGGATCTATCTAATCATTCAGGCCAACACCGATCTGGCCAATCTACCCTGTAACTTAGTTGTAAATGCATTGATGGAAAACATACATAGATGCTTATAATTGTAGTTATTCAAAGGAACAATGTATCAATTCAACACAACAACATGTTCATCACACTCCATCAAGCAATTTACAATACAAGAAATACAATTGCAAAGAATAACATGGACAAGAACACTTCTCTTGAGTAGAACTTGTCTCGCAACCAGCTATGTCACCGCAACTTTCCACCCAACCATAGGCCAGTGAGTTCATCAATCTCTCAGCGACACCACCACCCATGAGTTGGGCATGATTTCCTCAAGGAATAAGGGAACACTAGCAGACTCATACATAACCAAGGTGCAATAACAGTCAGCCAAGCTAACATAGTTGGTTTTGTCAAGCTGCAGGGTAAAACATTCCAACATATGGGTTTCACAGGCCACTCATCCAAGCCATCTCACAGTTGGGTATCACAAACTGAACACGGTCAAGCCAACATTTACCTTTAAGGACCATTCAAGCCAACATATGGATTTATCAGACTATCCACAGTCAAGCCATCTCATTGTTGGGTTTATCAAACTATCCAGGAAAAGGTTACTCACCAAGTCAAACACAACAAGACATAGCCAAGCCAATAGATGGGTTTATCAGGATACCAGCCAAGCCATCTTTCCAGTTGGGTTTATCAGGCTTCTAAGGAAATGGGAAGGAAGAACTGATAAGCTAGTGAGCTCATCTACAGAGATAAGACCACCTTCACAAGACCTATTTGGCCTGGCTTCCCCACTGCCTACACATCCAACACAAGGAAATGTCCCCTTCTCTCCTCCATAGTCCCTCGGGCTACACCTTCCCTTCTAGTGCTCTTCAGGACGTGCATAGCAGGTTTACCAGCCACTCTTATCTTATCATGCGGTTTCACACTAGGTTTATCAAGCACATTCTATGTCTCTCCCATTCCTAAGTCTTGTACATACCTCAAACCCGAACCAAGGTGCACAACACAACAACCACAGAGTAAAACATTCCAATAGATGGGTTTCACATGCCACTCAGCCAAGCCATCTCACAGTTGGGTATCATAGACTGGACACAATCAAGCCAACATTCACCTTTAAGGACCAGACAAATGGGTTTATCATACTATCCACATTCAAGCCATCTCACTATTGGTTTTATCAGACTGTCCAACCAGAGGTTACTCACCAGGTCAAACACAACAAGACACAGCCAAGCCAATAGATGGGTTTATCAAGCTACCAGCCAAGCCATATTTCCAGTTGGGTTTATAAGGCTTCTAAGGCAATGGGAAGGAAGAACTGCTAAGCTAGTAAGCTCATCTATAGAGCTAAGAACACCTTCACAAGACCTATCTGGCCTGGTTTCTCCACTGCCTACACATCCAACACAAGGAAGTGTCCCCTTCTCTGCTCCACAGTCCCTCGGGCTACACCGTCCCTTCCAGTGCTCTTCAGGATGTGCATAGCAGGTTTTCCAGCCACTCTTCTCTTATCATGAGGTTTCACACTAGGTTTATCAAGCAAGTTCTATGTCTCTCCCATTCCTAAGTCATGTACATAGCTCAGACCTGAACCGAGGTGCACAACACAACAACCATAAGGAGACTCCACGACACTGGATTTACCCTAGATAACAAAGTCTCATACACTCTGTAGTTTAAGACTATGCTGCAACACAACAATCACAGTCTTTACAAGAGAAAAACACTCGCAAAACACGAAGGATACACACAGGAAGAGCTCCGCTACTACCACAATGTCACTCACCTGGGAAAATGAAGATGGTGGTGAATAATCTGAACCAAAACATCCTGCAGCTCTCAAAACGTGAAAAGCAAATCCCAAACGTGAACGCGTGGGTCAAAACTGGCATACGATTCTGGTGTTTTCTTGTTCATGCAAGCAAAACATGACATTCCAAAACTAGGTGCTCTGCCCAATTTGAAATTACCCATACTCTTCCCTTCCAAGCAATAACTACCTCAACCACCTTCTAGCAGAATAAATGATTGGGAAGAGAAGACAAGAAAGAGGGTAGTTGACAGTTTTGATGGGTTATCCCCATGACACATGGCTTTTCCCCAAACTGGCTCAAGGTTAACATTCCCTCCCCCTTATCCTTAGGAAAATCATGCCCCCATCTCATTATCCATTGCATTGACAAATATGGCTATGGGTTTTTCATTAACTTTCATATTTACATGATGTTTACAAACGTGCTTGACTTAGCACAGAAACCATAGGCATCAACCATGATAGCCTATATACCAAACATTAATTAATGACAGGGCCTTGGCCTTGAGCTCCTTGTCATGATTCAGTACAATATTTACATCATATACATTAATGCAATGGGGTCAAAACATGGGTGTTATAGTATCCCATTGTAACAAAAAATCCCCCATCTAGAAATCATCAGGTTTTGTCCTTCTGTCAAAGATCTCTTTCATCTTGTCCTGAAATTTCTGAGTTCTATCAAAAACTTGTTCCATTTACTGTTGTAGCTCAACCAACTGGTACATTCTTCTCTAGGTTGGGTGGGTTTCAGCATCTTCTTCTTGCAACAATCTCATCACTGGAAAGCTCGAGGAACTAGTAAATATTACCTTGAAGCCATAGACCAGCTGAAATGGTGAGGTGCCAATAGATTTTTTCACATTGATTATGTCAACCCACAAAGTATGGGTCAGCTTTGTGTGATAATATTTATTATTGTCTTACAGCAACTTTTTGATGATCCTCATAAGACTCTTGTTCAAAGATCCTTCCAACCCACTTCCCTGTGGGTAATAGGCTGCAGAATTCCCCAACTGTATATGGTATTTGAAACAAAATTTGACCATCTTTTTTTACTTGAACATGGCAGTATTGTCAGTGATCAACTTTCTAGGGACCCCAAACCTTGACAAGATGTGTTCCTCCATAAATTGCATAATCACCATCTCGGTGGCCTGACTAGTTGGGATGGCCTCAATCCACTTAGTGAAGTAATATGTGGCAATGAGGATCCACTTGTGCTTCCCTGAGGAAGATGGGTTTATCTCTCCAATGAAATTCAGTTCCCATTGTTGGAAGGGGGCTTCAACATGTATGGTCTTCAGAGGCAATGGCAGCATCTTCCTCCTTCCTTCAAACATCTGACATTTATGGAAGGCAGCAACATCCTTGTAAGTATCTGAAAAGATAGTGGGCCAATAAAATCCTACCCTCATGATCTTATTCATAGTGGCCTTCCAATAATGATGACCTCCACATTCCCCTTCATCAAATTCTTAAATGAGATTCTTAGCCCCCAGTTCATCCACATTGCTTAGTAGGAATCCTCCTGGCTCTTTCCGATACAACTTCCCATTTAAGATGCAAAACCTCGTTGCTTTCTTCTTAAGGAATCTATCCCTTGTTCTGTCCATACCCTGTGGAGCTTGCAGGTGTTACAGCACAAAGACAATGTCAGTATACCATGGGGATGACAGGAGATGTTCAGTTATTTATGGATCTGGTTGTTCCTTAGGGTTTTTCTCCTCTGTGGATAATTCAGCAATCATGTGTAGGTTGAGAGCGTTACAGTTAGATTGTGCCATGATTTTGGCTAGCCCCTTCAAGTAGGACAGATATCCATTTTCCCCTCCCACCTTCAGGATCTGGTTTGGTTTGGATATCCTTTACTGCACTGCTAGGGACATGGGAAATAATGTGAGAGTGCAATATGTACACCCGGAACTCCTTCAAGGCGTGCATTAGAGCATAAACATGCTTGTCCAAGATGTTGTATTTCAGAGGAGCATCTCTCAAGGTTTTGCTGTAAAAATAAATAGGTTTCCCGTGTCCCTCATGGTTCTTTTGTAGCAATACACTTGCCACTGTGTGCTCTGAAGCAAAAGAGAAAATGAGGAAATCTTTGGAGAAATCAGGGCTTGCCAGTACAGGGGCCTCAAAAATAGCCTTCTTGATATATTCAAAGGAGTATTTTTCTTTGGGCGTCCACTTGATGTCTTCGTCCTTTTCTAGCATGTTATTTATATACCTTACTAATTCAACAAAGGTAGCAATGAACCTTCTCGGAAAATTTACCTTCCATAGGAAGGACTGAACCTCAACCTTATTCTGAGGGAGCTTAGTTTTAGGAATTGCCTCAACTATCTTTGAGTCTATTTTGATGTTTTCTTGAGAAATTATGTGCCCCGAGATCTTCCATTCCTTCATGGAAAAGAATGATTTCTTTGGATTTAGAGAAATGCCTAATTTTCTCCACTTTCTAAACATCCTTAGCAGGTGTGCAATGTGCTCCTCATCATAATTTGAAAATATAGTGATGTCATCTAAATAGATAACCCATATCTTGTCCTTTTCGTCAACAATAGCTATGTCCATTTCTCGTTGGAAGGTTTTTCCTGCATTCATGAGTCCGAATGGAATTTTTGCATACATAAAAGTTCTCCAGGGTGTAGTGAAAGGTGTCTTCTCTTGGTCTTCTAGCTGCACCATGATCTAATTGTATCCTGAGAAGCCATCCAAGGTGGACATCATGTGGGAGACTACTACCCTCTACAAAATGTGATCCATCTTAGGGACAGGACAATGATCTTTTAAATAAACTATGTTCATATTTATGAAATAAATGCATATCCTTATCTCCCCATTCTTCTTCCTTACTGGGACCAAGTTGGCCACCCACCTTGAGAATCTAAGGGCCACAATGATTTTTTCCTCAAATAGTTTCTTGATCTCCTTTTCCACCAAGGGTAACAGCTTGCGGTTCATTCTTCTCAGCTTTTTCTTGAAAGGCATCTCATCATTTTTTATTGGTATAGTGTGTTGGATTATACTTGTGTCATAAGCCTTGAGATCATTATAGCTCCAAGAAAAGACATCCGAGTATTTCTGCATCAATGAAATGTACTTATGTTTGGCTTCAGGTGAGAGGGTTCTTGATATTTTGATGAACTTTGGATGATATTTTGTCCCAATGTTAACATCTTCCACATCTTCACAACTTGGGACCAGTTGAGGCTCCTTAACAACATCATTTGGGTCGAAGATTTTTTCTAAAGGAACTAAACCTCTAGGGATAGAGTTACGTTTGAGCTGTCGGCTTTCTTTACCACAGATATTGTTTAGATACATCTGTTGTCCCTTGGCCTTCTGCAATAGTGGCCCACAACCTTCCTCAGTTTTGTCGCCATCAGCACATTCAGCAATCATGTGTAGGTTAAGAGCGTCACAGTTAGATTGTGCCATGATTTTGACTAGACCCTAGCCTTTAATCAACTTGGTGGGATTAATATCCAAGTTGTATTCAAGTAGGACAGTGTAACGTCCCTGACCCTCCGACCGGCGAAGAGGATGCTACCATGGTGTTAACCATCCGGGCTACCAGCCCCATGAACATGTGCATTAGTATAAATTGCTGAAATGCTGAAACAGAATGCTCGAACTAAAACATGCATACATAGTTATTTATCATACACAGTGGAAGTAACATACATTCATACAAGCATTCAACATATTCGTCATGATCATTAACAGTAAAAAGGATTGCAGAAGTAGAATAGACAAGATTACTTATCTTTATAAAGAAATCGTTCTGTAACCAGCTATGTCGCTGCAACGTTCCACCCAACCATAGGCGAGCATGCTCCTAGATTTCTCAGCAATGTTGCCACTCCCGAGCCAGGCATGATTCCCCAAGGAATAAGGAACTAATAGACTTACACATAGCAAGGGATAACAACACCACAAAGGTACACAGTTCATCCAAGCCAACACGGTTGGGTTTATCAGGCGAACAACAGATCAACCAAGCTAATAGAGTTGGGTTTATCAGGCCATCTAGGAGTTGGGAAAGGCTAATGCTAAGCTCGTGAGCTCACTGAAGAGCTGTAGACACCAACACCAGAACCAGCCTGGATTCTAGAACACCCACATACACCCAACACAAGGAAGTCAACCCCTTCTCTGCAACGCAGTCCCTCAGACCCTGATCTTCCCTCCAGTGCTCTTCAGGGGTTGTGGAGAAGAAATCCATCTTAATAGCTCTGTCCATGTGGTTCTCAACCCACCAGGTTTGTCAAGCATCTCAGGCCATCATTCACCAACCCAAAACTAGTCCAGGGACAAATCTGATGGACCCACAGCGATCCAACCTTCAATACTATCGCTAGGAAACTTACATAGATCGAAAAATGATCAAAATTCACGGCCAACATGAACAGTTCAACGCGGGTTCACAGGAAGAATATCCCCCGATCTCATCAATCCGTGGAAAGGCAATTCTAATCCTTTCCACTGCGTTCCGAAAGGTGGATGAAAACAATCCACAGTCCAATGCGTGGAGCCGAAAATTGGTTCTCTGCGTGGATGGAAAGAAGCGAGTTACAGATCGGCAATCAGTGCGAGGGAGAGAAGGCGAACCCCCTACAACGGTTGGTAAAAAGTTTTTATTCCTCGTCCTGCATGAGGAAGACGAACGAAAAATATCCGAGGGAGTGGGAAAAACAGTTCCTACATCGTGGAGAGGAGAGCAAGCATGGCATGGCAACGGTCTTCTTGCCAGCCAATCGCTGCCTCAACCAACAAAAGCAAAAATAACCAAGGGAGATGGTGACACACAATTTTCTCTCGTGACTCCACGTTCCACATTCACGTCCCCCCCCTTTCCTTATCCTTTGGAATCATGCCCCTTCTCAATTTAGTTGCTGCGAACATAGTTGGTTGAGTTGTTTTAATTAAAAAGCGTGTTTACATGATGCCGTAATTAAATATATGCCGCATGTCCCGATATACCATTGGTGACTATTCCTAATCCGAAAACACAACATAACCAAATCTTATGGTGGGGCTTTGGCCTTGAGCTCCGCACCAAGATTATTTACAACATATGTATCTTATTTATTTTAATGCAAGTGGGGATTAAAACCGGGGTATTACATTCCCCTCCCCCTTCAATAGCATTGTCCTCGGTGCTTTACAAAATTTAAACAAAATGCTACACTGGTACTGTCTCAGTGTTTCGCAGCATTGAAGAAAAATGGATGTGCCAATCGCATGGCATCCTCTAGCTCCCACGTAGCCTCTTCAAGTCCGTAATACTCCCACTACACCTTTACCTGCCCTATGGCTCGGTTCCGGAGCATTGTGACCTTCCTGTTGAGGATGCGCATTGGCTCGATTTAGAATTCTCCCTCGGGTTCCACCTGAATCACATCCCAATTTATTACATGGTTAGGATCATGTACATATTTCTTAAGCAAAGAAACATGAAAAACATTATGAGCTCTAGTATTAGTAGGCAATGCAAGTCTATATGTAACAAGCCCTATCCTCTCAAGTACTTCAAATGGCCCGCAATATCTAGGTGACAACTTGGCACAACTTCCAAGCTTCAAGGAACTTTTCTTTGCCCTCACTCTGAGGTAAACATGATACCCAACACTGAACTCCCTGTTCACCCTATGCTTATCTGCATAGCTTTTCTGTTGCTCCTGTGCTGCTTTTAGATTATGCCTAATCTTTACAACTTGTTGCTCCATTTCGTTGAGCAATTCTGGTCCAAGCACAATTCTGTTTACTGGGTTGTCCCAAGTCACTGGTGTCCTACACCGTCTTCCATACAAAGCTTCATACGGACTCATCCCCAAGGATGCTTGCTGTCCATTGTTGTAAGCAAAATCTACCAAGTGTAAGTAATCTTCCCACTTGGTTCGTTTGTCCATCACATACATGCGAAGCATATCTTCAAGCACCTGATTCACTCTCTCTGTCTGCCCATCTGTCTGAGGATGGTATGCAGTGCTAAAGTTTAACTTTGTACCCAAATCTGCAAACAATCCCTTCCAAAAATTGGAAGTGAACTTGACATCCCTGTCAGAGACTATTGCCTTAGGCAATCCATGTAATTTGAAAATCTCCTTCACGAAGATCTTTGCAATGTCATCAGTCTTGTGTGTAGACTTCACTAGTATAAAATTTGCTACCTTAGTCAACTTGTCCACCACAACCATGATGGAATCATGATGTCTCCAAGTCATCGGCAATCCTGTAATGAAATCCATGGAAATAACTTCCCATTTCCATTCCGGAACTGGAAAGGGTTGCAACAAACCTGCTGGATGTTGATGTTCAACCTTTACCTGTTGACATTTCATGCACCTTGAAATGTACTCAGCCATATCCTTTTTCATTCCTGGCCAAAAATACTACTTTCTAGTTGTAGCAATTGTCTTCTGATATCCTGGGTGACCAGAATACGGAGCTTGATGGATTTCATCCATAACAACTCTCCTCAAATCTGCTACATTTGGAATATAAATTCTATCTTTATAAGTCAGAATTCCATCTTCTCCCAATTTATATCCTTCATACCTCTTCTCAAGACCTTGCCGCTGCAATTTGTCTTTTACCTGTTCATATAATCCATCTCCAGTAACCTGATTAACAATCTGCTACCTCAAATCTGATTGGCAAATACTAAGGGATGCCACATGCATTTCCTGTACCTTCCTGCTGAGTGCATCAGCTACCTTATTTTCCTTCCCCTTTATGTGCTCAATTTCAAAATCAAACTCACATAAAAATTCCAGCCATCTTGCTTGCCTAGCATTCAGAGTAGGCTGGTCAAATAGATACTTTAAACCACAATGGTCTGTTCTGAGCTCAAATATTCTGCCCATCAAGTAATGTCTCCACATCTTGAGAGCATGTAATATGGCTGCAAGCTCTAGATCATGAGTGGCATAGTTCTTCTCGTGTGCCTTCAGCTTTCTTGACTCATAACAGATCACATGGTTGTCCTGCATAAGGACTCCTCCAAGCCCGTGTCCGCATGCATTGGTACACACCACAAAATCTTCCTCTGGATCTGCAACCTTCAATACTGGTGCACTAGTGAGAAGATTCTTCAACTGCTGGAAGCTTTCTTCACACCTCGGTGTCCATTCGAACTCCATCCCCTTATTTTGCAAAGAAGTGATGGCATGTGCAACTTTGGAGAATCCCTCAATGAATCTCCTGTAGTATCCTGCAAGTCCCATAAAGGATCTTACATCTGTCACATTTCTTGGAGTAGGCCATTTCGTAATGGCTTCAATCTTTTCCACAGATATACTCTCTTCTGACATAATGTGGCCCAAGTATTGAATTCTATCTCTATAGAAGTCACACTTGCTCAGTTTCGCATACAGTTGATGCTCCCTGAGCAGTTTCAATGTCAATCTCAAATGGTCTTCATGTTCTTCCTCATTCTTAGAATAAACAAGAATGTCATCAAGGAAAACAAGAACAAACTTGTCCAAATATTTACTGAAAACACTATTCATAAGGCACATAAATGTAGCTGGTGCATTTGTGAGACCAAATGGTACCACTACAAACTCATAATGTCCATACCTTGTCCTGAAGGTTGTCTTATGAATGTCTTCATCCTTGATTCTTACCTGATGGTAACCATACCTCAAGTCAATCTTGGAAAATACCTTTGCTCCCCTCATTTGATCAAAGAGGTCATCAATCATAGGCAAAGGATATTTATTCTTCACCATAACCTTGTTCAACTGTCTGTAATCAATACATAACCTGAGTGTACCATCTTTCTTCTTTACAAATAGAATTGGTGCTCCCCAAGGAGACATACTCGGTCGGATATACTTCTTTTCCAACAACTCTTGCAGTTGCATCTTCAACTCTAGCATCTCCGGTGTACTCATTCTGTAGGGTGCCTTGGACACTGGTGCTGATCTTGGCACAAGTTCAATAGTGAAATCAATGTCCCTCTTTGGAGGAAGCCCTGGAATCTCATCAGGAAACACATCCCTGAATTCCTGTAACACCTGATAGTCCTCCAACCTCAGAGTTTCATCATCTGATGTCTCCAAAATATGAGTTGCATACAACTGGCAACCCTTCCTACAGAACTTCTTTAACTGCATTGCTGAAACCTGTTGTACTGAAATCACCTTTGGAATGCCTTTCACAACTACTAGGTTCCCTTCTTCATTCATGCATTCGAAAGTCTTATTGTAACAGTCAAGCTTCACCCTATGAGCTTCTAACCAATCCATCCCAATGAGAACATCGTAGGAACCAAGCGGTAGAACATTCAGATCTACACAAGTGACTAACCCATCCATGACCAATGGACATTTCTCTACCATTTCACTAACCTTTCTCTTAGTTCCAGTGGCTAGCTGAACTAACCAAGACTTCCTATGCTTTTCCTTCTTAAAAGCACAAATATCCACTACTCTAGGGGTAATGTAACTGTGCGTAGAACCAGGGTCAATCAAAATAGAAACAGATTGCTCAACAATCTTACCTGCTACTTCAACCAAAGTTGATTGGTGATCTGCTTGGCGGTCCTCCAGTGCTACATAAATCCTAGGGACTGCCCTTGCTACCTGACCCACTGTTTCTGCTTCTTGAACGTTGTAAGTTGGCCTTGCACTTTCATTCTCAAGTGGACAATTTCTACGCAAGTGAGGTCCTTCACATTTCCAACATTTGAGTGGACCTTTATTTGGATGTGGCTCTTTAGGCTTTCCACCTGTCACTCCAACTGGATCACTCGCAGCTTGGGATGGCTACTTCTACTGATTCCTGAATCTAGAAGGTTTGAAACCTTTCTTTCTTTGGTCCAACTTTTCATTCTTCTTGTCCTTCCATGCCTTTTGGTAATCAGGTTTTCCTTTAATTTGCTCATAGCAATACTTAGCTTTTGTTATTGCTTCTTCAAGAGTGCTAGGTTCATAAAACTCAATTCTATATTTGTAAGACTGAGGTAATCCACTCAGAAAATGATGGACTTTCACTTTTTCATCTCTGATGTACCAGACATACCTCAACAGCTCCAAAAATTTATTTGCATATTCATCCATGGTTTGCTGTCCCAATCTCAGCTCATGGAACTCCTTGATCTTGTCATCATAATACCTGTCAGAGAGGTATTTCTGCCTGAAATACTTCTTGAACGGTTTCCACTTAAGTTTCCTTTCACTAATCCTTTTTACCTGCTTGAAGTGTTTCCACCAAATGGATGCCCTTCCATTCAGATTGAATATGGAAACTCGTGCCTTCATGTTTCCTGAATAATCCTGCACCTGAAAGTACTTCTTTATCCCAAGAAGCCAAGCCTCAGCTTCTTGTCCGATCTTTATCTCGCCATCAAATGTAGGAGGTTTAGCTTTCCTAAACTCATCTCGAGAACGATCCCTAAGGTGCCTCCTTATTTTCCTTTTATGAGGAGAAGAGCTTGTATCTCCACTGGATTCTTCGGATTCAGATGATCCACTGGAAGTCCTTCTCCTTCTCCTAGTGTTGCTCTTACTACCTTCTGGTCTTGATGTACCTCTTCTGGAATCTATCTTTTTCTGCAAGTCTGTCAAACTTTCCAATATGGCAGCATTCAACTGATGCTGCTCTTCCTGGGCTTTTATTAAACTTCTCATGGTGGCTGCAACATCTGACGGTGTCTCTTGGAATCTCCTTCCATTGGACTCAATGTCATCATTCCTATTATGGACATTTTCTCCCATGGCATCTTCTGCTTGCTCGTAAGAATCTCGAGCATCATACCCATCCTAGGATCTCATGACTGAACCACCACTTACTTATCAAACTGCACTACCTGGAATGTTACTCTTGAAAGTGACTATGATTCTGCAAACATGTTAATAACACAAATGTTAGATGCATAATATTGACATAAACGAGCATTACTTACCTTTTCCTTGAAAAATTACAACATTACAATTTCCCAAATACTAGATATTTTCTTCCTTAAGGAACAACTGTTTAAGGGGGACGATGGGGGTCATTGGTTTTCGCGCAATCTGGCACATAAGATTGCCGCTACTTTCTCCATTTTCGGCCCTAAAAATCCACTGGAGAAACCACTGAAAAACAGTCAAAATTCATTAAGAAATCCTACTGAAAACTCCACATTTTCTCTTTGTAGAATCGGATCCCATTTTACTACTGAATCGGATCTTATTTCAACTATATCTCCCGCAGAATCTCCTCCCAATTCCTCTAATTCCTCCGCAAAATCGGCTCCTCTTTCCACTATTTATTCCGCGAAATCAGCTCCTCTTCCACTATTTATTCCGCAACGGTGGCTCACGAAACGCTTTCTCCTTCCGATCGGCGCTGGCAGCCTTTCTAGTCGGAAGCCGTAATGCTTTCGCTTCCGCAACGGCGGCTCCCGAAATGCTTTCTCCTTCCAATCAGCGTCGACAGCCTTTCTAATCAGAAGCCGTAATGCTTTTGCTTCTGCAACGGCGTCATAGAAAACAATATCTTCCTCCGATTAGCAAACTTATTTTTTTTACTGGCATCGGCAGTCGGAACTTTTCCCCATCGGAAGACTTAGTGGTTTTGACTTCCGCAACTGTGGCTCACGGTTCACTTTCTTCTTCCAATTGGTAAACTGATTTTGTCTGGCATCGGCAGTCTTTTTTCATCAGAAGGTTAGCGCTTTTGGCTTCCACAACGGCAGTGCACAAACCACTTTCTCTTTCGATTGGCGGTTGTTCACTTGAAACAATTTTTAAACTTCTCTTGCGGCGTCGGTTGTCTTTTTCGTCGGAAGACTTAGCGCTTTCACTTCCGCAACGGTGGACACACGAACACTATTTTCTTCCAACGATGCTCTTTACTTAGAAAAATTTTGAACTTTCCTTGCGGCGTCGGCTGTCTTTCTCATCGGCCAGCTAGTGCCTTTGGCTTCCGCAACGACGGAATGCCAAACCATTATTTCTTCCGATTGGCGAATCAATTTTGAGCCTCAAACCTTTTTGATGGTGTCGGCGATCGGAGGACTTTTTCGTCAGGTGGGAAGTTGCTTCGCCATCCGCAACGGCAAGCGCTCGATCGACTAACTCTATCGATTGTCATCCAATCACTTAGAGGAAATTTCCCCAATTTCCTTCCAGCGGCTCTCTGTCGGCACGCTTCCGCTATAATGGAAGTCTTTCCTGCTAGTGGCCCAACCGCTCAACACTTAAACAATTTTTTTTTTGGATTTTTGAATTTTTGAATTTCACTGACTTCTGTTGGGCAGAAAGAAATACCGCTTCTGTCACTGTTACTTCACCCTTCATGGCTCATGCAGGCCCATGCTGTAACATGAGCTCTAATACCACACTGTAACGTCCCCAACCCTTTGACCGGTGAAAAGGATGCTACCATGGCGTTAGCCATCCGGGCTACCAGCCCCATGAACATGTGCATTCGTATAAATTGCTGAAATGTTGAAATAGAATGCTTGAACTAAAACATGCATACATAGTTATTTATCATACACAGCGGAAGTAACATACATTCATACAAGCATTCAACATATTCGTCATGATCATTAACAGTAAATAGGATTGCAGAAGTAGAATAGACAAGATTACTTATCTTTATAAAGAAATCGTTCCGCAACCAGTTATGTCACTGCAACGTTCCACCCAACCATAGGCGAGCACGCTCCTAGATCTCTCAGCAATGCTACCACCCCCGAGCCGGGCATGATTCCCCAAGGAATAAGGAACTAATAGGCTTACACATAGCAAGGGATAACAACACCACAAAGGTACACAGTTCAGCCAAGCCAACGCGGTTGGGTTTATCAGGCGAACAACAGATCAACCAAGCTAACAGAGTTGGGTTTATCAGGCCATCCAGGAGCTGGGAAAGGCTAATGCTAAGCTGGTGAGCTCACTGAAGAGCTGTAGACACCAACACCAAAACCAGCCTGGATTATAGAACACCCACATACACCCAACACAAGGAAGTCAGCCCCTTCTATGCAACACAGTCCCTCAGACCCTGATCTTCCCTCCAGTGCTCTTCAGGGGTTATGGAGAAGAAATCCAGCTCAATAGCTCTGTCCGTGTGGTTCTCAATCCACCAGGTTTGTCAAGCATCTCAGGCCATCATTCACCAACCCAAAACTAGTCCAGGGACAAATCTGATGGACCCACGGCGATCCAACCTTCAATACTATCGCTGGGAAACTTACACAGATCGGAAAATGATCAAAATTCACGGCCAACATGCACAGTTCAACGCGGGTTCACAGGAAGAATCCCCCCTGATCTCATCAATCTGTGGAAAGGCAATTCTAATCCTTTCCACTGCGTTTCGAAAGGTGGTTGAAAACAATCCACAGTCCAATGCGTGGAGATGAAAATTGGTTCTCTGCGTGGATGGCAAGAAGCGAGTTACAGACCGGAAATCAGCGCGAGGGAGAGAAGGCGAACCCCCTACAACGGTTGGTAAAACGTTTTTATTCCCCGTCCTGCATGAGGAAGACGAACGGCCAAGATCCGAGGGAGTGGGAAAAATGGTTCCTACGTCGTGGAGAGGAGAGCAAGCATGGCATGGAAATGGTCTTCTTGCCAGCCAATCGCTGCCTCAACCAACAAAAGCAAAAATAACCAAGGGAGGTGGTGACACACAATTTTCTCTCGTGACTCCACGTTCCACATTCACGTCCCCCCCCTTTCCTTATCCTTTGGAATCACGCCCCTTCTCAATTTAGTTGCTGCGAACATAGCCGGTTGAGTCGTTTTAATTAGAAAGCATGTTTACATGATGCTATAATTAAATATATGCCGCATGTCCCGATATACAATCGGTGACCATTCCTAATCAGAAAACACAACATAACCAAATCTTATGGTGGGTCCTTGGCCTTGAGCTCCGCACCAAGATTATTTACAACATATGTATCTTATTTATTTTAATGCAAGTGGGGATTAAAACCGGGGTATTACAGATAGCTATCCATTTTACCCTCCTACCTTCGAGATCTAGTTTGGTTTGGATATCCTTTACTACACTGGTGGGGACATGGGAAATAATGTGAGAGTGCAAGATGTACACCCGGAACTCCTTCAAGGCATGCACCAGAGCATAAGCATGCTTATCCAGGATGTTGTATTTCAAAGGAGCATCTCTCAAGGTGTTGTTGTAAAAAGAAATAGGTTTCCCATGTCCCTCATGGTTCTTCTGTAGCAACACCCTTGCCACTTTGTGCTCTGAAGAAAAAGAGAAAATGAGGAAACCTTTGGAGAAATCAGGGCTTGCCAGTACAGGGGCCTCAAAAATAGCCTTCTTGATATATTCAATGGAGTATTTCGCTTTTGGCATCCACTTGATCTCTTTGTCCTTTCCCAGCATGTTATTTATATACCTTACTAATTCAACAAAGGAAGCAATGAACCTTCTCGGAAAATTTGCCTTCCATGGGAAGGACTGCACCTCAACCTTATTCTAAGGGAGCTCAATTTTACGAATTTCCTCAACTCTCTTTGAGTCTATTTTGATGCCTTCTTGAGAAATTATGTGCCCCAGGATCTCCCTTCCTTCATGGAAAAGAATGATTTCTTTGGATTCATAGAAATGTTGAATTTTTTGCACTTTCTGAACATTCTTAGCAGGTGTGCAACGTGTTCCTCATCAGAATTTGAAAAGACATTGATGTCATCTAAATAGATAACCAAGATCTTGTCCTTTTCATCAACAAAAGCTATGTCCATTTCCCATTGGAAGGTTTCCCCTACATTCATGAGTCCGAATGGAATTTTTGCATACATAAAAGTTCCCCGGGGTGTGGTGAAAGGTGTCTTCTCTTGGTCTTCTAGCTGCACCATGATCTAATTGTATCCTGAGAAGCCATCCAAGGTGGATATCATGTGGGAGCCTACTACCCTCTACAAAATGTGATCCATCTTAGGGACAGGATAATGATCTTTTAAATAAACTATGTTCATATTTATGAAATAAATGCATATCCTTATCTCCCCATTCTTCTTCCTCACTGGGACCAAGTTGGCCACCCACCTTGAGAATCTAAGGGCCACAATGATTTTTTCCTCAAATAGTTTCTTGATCTCCTTTTCCACCAGGGGTAGCAGCTTGGGTTTCATTCTTCTCAGCTTTTGCTTGAAAGGCATCTCATCCTTTTTTATTGGTATAGTGTGTTGGATTATACTTGTGTCATAAGCCTTGATATCACTATAGCTCCAAGAAAAGACATCCGAGTATTTCTTCATCAATGGAGTGTACTTATGTTTGGCTTCAGGTGAGAGGGTTCTTGATATTTTGATGACCTTTGGATGATATTTTGTCCCAATGTTAACATCTTCCACATCTTCACAACTTGGGACCAGCTGAGGCTCCTTAACAACATCATTTGGATCGAAGATTTTTTCTAAAGGAACTAAACCTCTGGCGATAGAGCTACCTTTGAACTGGAGGCTTTATTTACCATGGATATTGTTTAGATACATCTGTTGTCCCTTAGCCTCCTGCAACAGTGGCCCACAACCTTCCTCAGTTTCGTCACCATCAGCACATTCAGCAGGAATAACATCCTCATCCTGTGGCATTTTTTTGGGACCAGCAATCTGGCTTTGCAAGGGTTCCTGAGTGGGAGAAGCCTACTTTAGAATCCCATTATCTTCATCAATAGTCAATCCATGAAACTCCCTAGTGAGAGTGAGGAACTTCTGGATTTGCTTGTCATCTTCAAAGACTTGCCAATTGTTAACATTATCAAGGACAGAGGGCCTCTGCCTAACTTTAATCTCATATTTGCTATTGGGATGTAAGGGGGTCTTGAAAACAGCATCAGAGGTGGCCATAGAATCAGCCGGGAAATTTTGTAATCTGGGGATCAGATTAAAATTGCATTCTTCAAAACATTCTATCAGGTCATGGGAAGCATTTATGTAGGTTCTCATCCTGGGATTTCTGGCCTGATACTCACCTTACATTTGTTTAATTACCAGCTCGGATTCTGACTTGGAACTGTTAGTTTTTCAACATTCAAGCTAGCATTATGTTAGGATCTTTAACTGAGAGAACAATAAGTACAGCAATCGAACACAAGAGACAATGAACACAGTGTTTTTCCTCGGGGAAACCATAAATGGAGAAAACCCCGCAACTTCCTCAGAGATAGAATCAACACAAAAGGTAAAACCCCAAAACAGTAAGATGATCTCCTGATAGCAATAACCTTCTTCTTGTCTAGCCCCAGTGTCTTGTCCTTCCTCAACTATGCGCTGCACTTGAGTGTGTTTGTGTTGTGTGCTAAATAGAGAGTCCAGCTCTCTATTTATACTAATCCCGGCATTACTAAAACCCTACTAGGGCCGACCTCTCTAGGAGAGTCTAATAACCCTAGTGCCACAGAACTGCAGGGACTTTAATGCTTAGACAATAGGAGGGTTACCCACAATGACTTGACATGACTTGTTTACATTATAGATCTTCTCGATCGGAACATCAGGGCATGACATGACATAATAACATCTTGGAATAAACATCGGGTTACAATAGATAAGAAATACAAGCGAATACATTCTGAAGTTACAATTACATTAACACTCCCTCTTAACTAGGAAGGTATTCTCTCGACACAATTTTCATTGCTGGTCTTCTTCTCTGGATCTTCTCATCATCTGCATCTCCAAGTCATATTCATCTTCAAGTCATGTTTATCTTCATGCCATCTTCATTTCTGGATCTGGATCATCACTGGACATCATCACTGGATCTGGATCATCACTGGACATCATCACTCGATCTAGATCATCACTGCTGGATCTGGATCATCACTCGATCTGGATCTCTCAGAGTCATCATAACTGGATCTGGATCATGGCTTGATCTAGATCTCCTCTGGTCATCATCATATGTGCTATCTCATGATTCTTCTTGTCACAGGAAGTTCTACAGAGCCAGCCTTATGTCACGCTGGTTGTAGGCCTAGCCATCATGTAGGTCTTCTTCGGCACTTATATCTGACCTAATCATTAGAATGGCCTGCCTAGCACTTACATCTGACCTACTCGTCAGAAAGGCACGCCCATCACTCACATATGATCATGTAGGAGCCTACAATCACATCAGAAAGGCCCAGCACTCACATTCACCAGCATGATAAGACATCACTATCATCTGTGAAAAAGCTTCAGCACTTACACCTGACCTGGTAGGAACCAAATCCTACACCCTCATCAGAAAGGAATGCACTCACATCTGACCTGGTAGGAACCAAATCCTACACCTTTTCCATAATGGCCCCCAGTCCTAAACTGAGCTACCTGGTAACGGACCAGGTGCCTCCATTCTCCCGGAGAATGGCAGTTGCCCTTATATCTGACCTGGTAGGAACCAAATCCTACACCCTCACCAGAATGGTCTGCACTCACATCTAACCTAGTAGGAACCTAATCCTACACCCTCTCCAGAATGGCCCCCAGTCCCAAACTGAGCTACCTGGTAACGGACCAGGTGCCTCCACTCTCCCGGACAGTGGAAGTTTCCCTTACATCTGACCTACTCATCAGAATGGCCAGCACTCATATCTGACATGGGAGGAACCTAATCCTTTAGCCATGATAGAATGGCTCAGCCCTTACATCTGACTTGCTCGTCAGAATGGCTCTCTCAGTCCCAGAATGAGTGTTTCTGCTAACTGACCAGGTACCTCCATTCCCAGAATGGCATTCAGCACTCATATTTGACATGGAAGGAACCAAATTCTCTGACCATGACAGAATGGCTCAGCCCTTACATCTGACCTACTCGTCAGAATGGCTTCCGGACTCGTCACTTCCCCTTGGAAGGGACCTCGATCTGGATAACACCAAGCTTCTCCATGAAGTACTCAAACTTCACTTTGGCCAATGGCTTCTCCAACACATCAGCTATCTAATCATCCGTCAACACATCAGCTATCTGATCGTCCGTCGCAACATACTGGAACTTCACTGCTCCCCTCTGCACCATATCCCTGATATAGTGATACTTGATCTCGATATACTTCGACTTGTCATGGAACACTGGGTTCTCTGACAACTGCACACAACTCTAGTTGTCACAATCTATACAAGTAGCATCCAACTGGAGATCAAATAAATCAGATAGTAGCTTCCTCAGTCGTACTGCCTTACAACTAGTTGAACAAGCTATGACATACTTCGCTTCAGTTGTACTCAGTGCCACACAGGATTGCTTCCTGCTAAACCAGGAGATCACACCTGATCCCATACTGAAGCAACACCCTAAAGTGTTCTTCCTATCGATGGCACTGCCTGCCCAATATGAATAAAAATAAACCTCCAGGTTAATCTTCTGATTTGCATCGTACTTGAGCCGATAATCAACTGTACCCCTCAGGTACCTCAGAATATGCTTTGCAGCAATCAAGTGAACATTTCTCGAATCTGTCAAGAACTGGCTCAAGGTGTTCACAACAAAGCAAATGTCTAGTCTTGTGTTCGTCAGGTACATCAAGGACCCAATCATCTGACGATACATCGTAGCATCAACTAACTCTGATGAAGCATCGCTCAATAGCTTCAGGTTCGATGACATAGGTGTGGCCATGGCTTTGCAGTGCATCATCCCAAACCTCTTTAGGATCTCTACTGCATACTTCCCTTGTCCAAGGAAGATTCCATCTGCACTCTGCCACACCTCCATGCCTAGAAAATAATGCATCATACCCAAGTCCTTCATTTCAAACTCGACAGCAAGCTTTCTCTTCGTATCAACAATCAACCCATCCATACCTGTCACAAATAGATCATCTACATACAGTAGAAGCATCATTGGGTTGCCATCTTCAACCTTGTAGTAAAGGTTGGAATCTGCTTTACTCTTGGTAAAGCCCAAACTGGATAGAAAGCTGTCAATTCTGCTGTACCATGTCCTGGGTGCCTATTTCAAACTGCACAGGGCTTTCTTCAATCTGCACACATGAGACTCCCTGTCATGTGTCTCAAAACAGAGTGGTTGTTCTACATACACTTCCTCTTCCACTACACCATTCAAGAAAGTAGTCTTGACATCCATCTGGTGTATCTTCCATTTCATCACTCCAGCCAGAGCAAGTACTGATCTGATGGAAGTGTATCTAACTACAAGTACAAAGGTTTCTTCATAATCTATTCCTTCTTTCTGAGAGAAACCTCGAGCCACAAATCTTGCCTTATATTTTTCAATGCTACCATCTGCAGCATGTTTGATCTTGTAGATCCATTTGGAAGTTACAACTGACTTCCCTTCTGGTCTTGGGACAACATCCCAAACATCATTCTTCATGATCGATTGGTATTCTTTGATCATAGCATCCTTCAATTATTTCCATTCTGTCGCTTCTTCATAACTGGAAGGTTCTTTATCAATGAAATCACATAGTAATGCTACATACCCGAAGCAGGATCTGGTCCTCTTTCTTTCTCTATGATTTTCTTCTGGAGCCCCATATCTTTCTGCACCTTGGATAATTTCTTGTACCCAAGCAAGTTTCCTCTTATGAGGATTCTTCTCCAGAGGTGGATCTACAGGTTTTTGTGGTTCTTCAAATTCTCAATCTTCTTCTTGAGTTTCTTCGTTCATGGTTGTATCATGAATTTTGGGTGCTTCTGCTTCTTCAGGTTCTTCAATAGGTCTCTTTCTCAATTTGTTGTAAGTTGTGTCTTCATCAAATGTCACATCCCTACTGATGTCAATCTTCTTGTATCCTAGAAAATATATTCTATAAGCCTTCGAGCTTTCAGAGTATCCCACAAATATACCTTCTTTCCTGAAGGATCTAATTTTGTTCTCTTCTCTTTTGGAATGCGTATGTACACATGACAGCCGAATATTCTGAGATGGCTGACTTTTGGTTTCTTGCCAAAGAAAACTTCTTCAGGAGTCTTGTTCTCGAGTACTCTATGTGGAGTACGGTTCTGTACATACACCATTGTTCTGGCATCTTCTTCCCAAATATGCATAGGAAGGTCTTGATCATGAAGCATTGCTCTTGCAGCTTCCATGATAGTTCTATTATTCCTCTCTGCAATCCCATTCTGTTGTGGATTATAAGGAGTGGACAACTCCCTCTTGATCCCTGATTCTTTGCATAGCTCTTTGAATTCATTTGAAGTGAATTCTCTGCCATTATCTGATTGAAAGGTCTTGATCTTCTTTTCAGTGTGGTTCTCGATCAAGGCTTTGAATTCCTTGAACTTGCTGAATACTTCGTCTTTGTTCTTCATGAAGTAAACCCATGTCTTCCTAGAAAAATCATCAATAAAAGAAACATAATATGCATACCTGCTTAGTGAGTTTGATGACATAGGACCACATACATCGGAGTGGATGATTTCCAAGATTCCTTTTGCTTTGCTTTCACTGCTTGGAAATGTCTTCTTTGTATTCTTTCCTTTCGCACATCCTTTGCAGACCCCATCATGTTTTCCTTGGATTTCTGGAAGACCTTCAACAGCTTTGCTTGCAAGTGGTAGTGCTCTGTAATACACATGTGCAAGCCTTCTATGCCAAAGTTCACTTGGCTCCACTGTGTCATGGACCAAGGCTTGTTCTAGATGGCCCTTTAATTTGTACAATCCTCCATGTTCTCCAATCACCACCGCATCATCGATAGTCTTTCCCTTTGGCCACATGATGACTTGACCATCTATGAATGCAACCCGCATTCCTTTTGCATCTAATGCCGAGATGGAGACGAGGTTCTTTTTGAGTCCTGGCACAAACAATACTTCCTTCATTGTCAGAGAGTTTCCAGATTCTAGCTTATAGGAAGAGTCCCCACTACCTTTTATTGGATATTGGTATTCATCTCCTAGCTTCACCTTGTGAGGTGATTCATGTTCTGACAGTCTCACAAAGGATTCCTTGAATCCTGTCATATGTTTAGAAGCCCCGCTATCTATGAGCCAATCATTGCTTCCATGAGTAATGTTTCCTGTGAGAGCGGAAATCAAAACATATTCATCCTCGCTTGAAGAATCTTCACTTTCATATCTGGTTCTTTTCTTGGATGGTTCATCATCCTCTGCAACATGAGCATGATGTCTTCTTTTGTTGCTCCTTTTTGTTAGTTTTTGTTTCTTAGGACAATTTCTTGCATAATGTCCTGCTTCATCACATGTATAACATATGATTCTAGACAAATATTTTCTAGTGTTATCTATGTGAGAGTGCTTACCTTTGGAGTGATGAGATCTTCTTTTGGTTGACTTGGAGTGTACTGTGAGAGCTTGATATTCACTTTCCATCTTTTCTTCTCGAGCTGCTATCCAAGCTTCTTCTTGAGAGCACTCTTCCCATAGTCTACTGAACTTGACTAACTTCTTTCTAGCACAGATCCCTTGGATGAAATAATCCCATGACCTAGGAAGGCCATTCAAGGTAGTCATCACAATCTCTACATTTTCCACTTCGTCATCTACTGCTTCTAGTTGTTCCTTGATCTGATAAACTCTTGTGAAGTAAGACTAGATTGTTTCTGCATTCTGAACCTTCACATTCTTTAGTTGGTTTCTCAGAGTCATCTTCCAGTTTATGTTCTTCCCTTCAAACAATTTGGTTAGGGCATCAAACATAGCTTTAGGTGTCTTTAGGAAGGACACATGTGGTATGAGATGATCCTTGATAGAATTAGCAATCATTCTCTTTGCCATAACCAACTTCTTCTTATGCAAGGCCTTAGCCTCATCTCCCTTTGGAACTGGAACCTCCTCATGGATGTAGGAGTCTAACTCATTCTCTTCCAGGACCAGAGACATCCTATATTCCAGGCTCGGGATTTATCAACTCCCTCAAGCTTTTCATCAAGCTTGGTATGATGAGACATCTTAACTAAAAACCTCAAATGGAAATACAAAATATTTTAGAACTTACCAGGTCAAGATGTCGGATCTGAATTTTGAGCTGAAACCCTCCAGAGCTGGTTCAGGAGCAAATTAGGGTTTTTCTTTTCTGGAGTTTTGTCCAACCAAATGCTTTGAAATCGATCCCTAACTTCGATTTTGGGGAGCATATCAATCCAGGCCTGGGCTCACTGAAAAATTCCTCTTCTGTGAAAATCCCTAATTTTCGACAGTAGTGTCGGGTCCAAAACTGAAAAACCTCAAAATTGGATTATGCTTCAACAGAAAGATGCGCCGTAAGGAGGAGATTTATTCCACCTTACTTTTGCTGAAAATCTGTAGAGAGAGATCCACAAAGTAGGAAGCCCTAGTTCCCGTAGTTGCATTGTATCTTCTTTTCAGGTTAGCTCTGATACCATGTTAGTTTTTCAACATTCAAGCTAGCATTATGTTAGGATCTTTAACTAAGAGAACAACAAGTACAGCAATCAAACACAAGAGACAATGAACATAGTTTTTTTCCTCGGGGAAACCATAAATGGAGAAAACCCCACAACTTCCTCAGAGATAGAATCGGCACAAAAGGTAAAACCCCAAAACAGTAAGATGATCTCCCGACAACAGTAACCTTCTTCTTGTCTAGCCCCAATGTCTTCTCCTTTCTCAACTATGCACTACACTTGAGTGTGTTTGTGTTGTGTGCTAAATAGAGAGTCCAACTCTCTATTTATACTAATCCTGGCATGACTAAAACCCTACTAGGGACGACCTCTCTAGGAGAATCTAATAACCCTAGTGCCCCGAAACTGCGGGGACTTTAACCCTTAGACAATAGGAGGGTTACCCACAATGACTTGACATGACTTGTTTATATTATAGATCTTCCCGATCGGAACATCGAGGCATGACATGACATAATAACATTCCAGAATAAACATCGGGTTACAATAGATAAGAAATACAAGTGAATACATTTTGAAGTTACAATTACATTAATAGGAACTCCTTCAAAATCGGTATTACTAACATCATATCCTCATATTCTACCTCATTATTTGTGCAATCGAAGGCAATTTTGTAGGAGTAATTTAAATCTCTCCCTTCTGTGGGTTTCACCCAAACTCCAGCTCCTACCGCTTCTCTGCATGTTTCCCCATCAAAACTTACATTCCACACTCCCTCCAGCTCTTCCCAAGTAGGCACAAAGGCAACATTCTGCGAACTGAAAATTTCTTTGCCTACTTCTGTGAAGAAAATAGCAAATCCCATCTCTATTTCCAATGAATAAATGGGATGATTGTTTGGCCTCTCAGCACTAGTCACCATGTATGCCAACTTTTTCTCTCTAAAAAGCCTTCTTTGTACCCCAAAAACAACGATGGTGGCATATGACATATCCATTTGGAGGGAACCTTTGACTTTTGGTTGCCCAAGATCTTGGTAATAGCATTCCAAACTTTGGGGCGATATCAACCAAAACTACATCCATGACAAGGATTTTGGGAGGGATCTGAGCCAAAGAAATGGCCAAATTTTTTTATCAATCCTAGGCACTTGACCTTGCTGGAATCAAAGGAGAAAAGTTCCTTGTATGGTTTGGTCACTTCCAATCCTAGTTTATCCATGATCATCCTAGGCATGAGATCATGTGAGGCTCCAAAATCAAGCATGGCATTGTGTAGAATGGCGTTGTGGATATTCAGACTGACATAGAAGGGAGGAATTTCTTCATTGGATGATTCATCTACATGGGGTCCGAACAAGATGGTGGGACTATCATCTTCGAGGTTCAGAGAATCCGACATTTTAGAGACTTCTCCTGGAGGCTTCAACATTGTGGCAATCTTAGAATGATATTCATAATTTTTTAACAATTCAGTGAGGGGGGATAGAGATTTTGATATTTGCAATTTCAACCTCCAAACTGAAAGAGGTATTCCCCTGATATGAGCTCCTTGGATTACTCTCCTTCCTTTCTTTCTCTTTGGGTTCTATTACATTCTTGGAGGTATCCTTAGTGGGTGTATCATTTTTGGGCCTACTTGCAGAAGTTTTTGTAACACCCTCATTTTGACCCTGTTTGCATTTAAATAATATGATGTAAATAATCATGGTGTGGAGCTCTAGGAAAAATCCCCACCATCGATTTAGTGTTTTTGTTTCGGCAATTAAGATTTAGGCCGATGGTTTTTTTATGCTAGTTGAACGTTATAAGTTTGGGCATCATGTTAATTTACAATTTTTAATTAAAATCCTATAGCCAACTATGTCAATGCAACAAAATGAGATGGGGGCATGATTTTTCCTAAGGATAAAGGGGGGGAATGGAAGTGGGCAGAAATTTAAAATGGGCAGAGCAACAATTTCTAAAAAACATTTCTTAATTTTTCTTGGGCAAGCAAAACAACAGAAACGCCTTCCTTTCCTCATGCAGTGGCGTTTCACCTTTCCCTCATGATTTGGGGCAGTGTGGAACGTTTTTGGAATCCAATCTTCATTCACACAACAAGCAAAACCGCTTGGAGTCTTGATCCTTCACGAATTTTTTCCTGTTTTGTGAATGTTTTTTTCCTCTTCACAATTTTCTTGTTTGTTAGTTGTTTTCGGAATGCAAGGGCCCAGAATCCTTGTTTGTGTTTTTGAATTGAATGACCAGAAAAACATTTTCAATCCTGTGATTGCAGTAGTCAGTTTGGCTTAGGCAATTCCTAGAGTTTCCTAATTGTTGTGTGTGTATTCCTTGGTTATGTTACGCTTTGTTAATCCCGGAACTGAGATCGCTGTGTGTACATCCTCGTTTTATATTTGAACTGATTTGTGGAATGGAAATCAAGTTTGGACTTGCTTGATAAACCTAGTGTGTGAAGGAACCTCACAGACCAGTCTAGAGGTTTGGTTTTCTTCTTTGCATACCCTAAATAGCACTAGAAGGGAAGGCATGGCCTAAGGGACTGTGTAGCAGAGAAGGTGATGCTTCCTTGTGTTGGGTCTATAAATTTTTAGAAGTCGAGCTAGATCCGGTGTAGGTGTCCATAGCTCGGGGATTGAGCTCACTAGCTTAGAATTAAGTCTTTCCACCTCCTTGGCAGCCTGATAAACCCATTGGTTGGCTTGGTTGTCTCTCATGTGAGTTTTGGCTAAGTGTAAATCACTGTCTATGTAAGCCTGATAAACCCAACTGGAAGGATGGCTTGGATGGTAGCCTAATAAACCCAACTGGAAGGATGGCTTGGATGGTAGCCTGATAAACCAATCTAGTGGCTTGGCTGTGACTTGTATAAACTTTGGTTGTGTGTAAATCGTTGCATGTGTAAGTCTTATAAACACAACTATGTTGGTTTGGCTTCTTTTTATTGTATCCTTTTGACCTCGTTTGCATTTAAATAATATGATGTAAATAATCATGGTGTGGAGCTCAAGGCAAAATCCCCACCATCGATTTAGTGTTTTTGTTTCGGCAATTAAGATTTAGGTCGATGGTGTTTTTATACTAGTTGAACGTTATAAGTTTGGACATCAAGTTAATTTGCAATTTTTAATTAAAATCCTACAGCCCCCTGTGTCAATGCAACAAAATGAGATGGGAGCATGATTTTTCCTAAAGATAAGGGGGGGGAATGGAAGAGTGGGCAGAAATTTGAAATGGGCAAAGCACCCATTTCTAAAAAATATTTCTTAATTTTTCTTGGGCAAGCAAAACACCAAAAACGCCTCCCTTTCCTCATGCAACGGCGTTTCACCTTCCCCTCATGATTTGGGGCAGTTTGTGGAACGTTTTTGGAATCGAATCTTCATTCATGTAGCAAGCAAAACCACTCGGAGTCTTGATCCATCAGGAATTTTTTCCTGTTCTGTGAATGGTTTTTCCTTTTTACGATTTTCTTGTCTGATAGTCGTTTTCAGAATCCGACAACCCAGAATCCGTGTTTGTATTTTTGAGTTGAATGACCAGCAAAATGCTTTCGATCCTGTGATTGCAATAGTCGATCTGGCTTAGGCAATGCCCAGAGTTTCCTAATTGTTCTTTGTATTGCTTGGTTTTGTTACGTTTTGTTAATCCCAGAACTGAGATCGTTGTGTGCACATCCTTATTTGAGATTTGAACTGATTTGGGGAATGGAAATGGAGTCTGGACTTACTTGATAACCCTAGTGTGTGAAGGAACCTCACAGACCAATCTAGAGTTCTGGTTTTCTTCTTTGCATACCATGAATAGCACTGGAAGGGAAGGCATGGCCTGAAGGACTGTGTAGCAGATAAGGGGATGCTTCCTTGTGTTGGGTGTGTGAATGTTTAGAAGTCAAGCTATATCTTGTGTAGGTGTCCTGCAACGTCCCCGACCCTCCGACCAGTGAAGAGGACGCTACCATGGCATTAAC
The DNA here is from genome assembly GCA_001517045.1 of Pseudotsuga menziesii. Lineage (NCBI taxonomy): Eukaryota > Viridiplantae > Streptophyta > Pinopsida > Pinales > Pinaceae > Pseudotsuga > Pseudotsuga menziesii. Next base: position 136,538 of record LPNX011007316.1, read on the forward strand.
CATGCGGGAATCTATCCCCATGAACATGAACATGGATACATATAATACTAAAGGAATGAAACTTAAAGACATAAAACATATTACAAGCATAATCTTTCATATACACAACGGAAGAAAAACATATCGATCAACACTCATGCATATATAAATCAGCATTTAACATGTATAACATCGTTCATCAATGGTTATTATAATTGCAGATACAAGTTAGGCAAGAATACTTATCTTATAAAGAGCTTGTTCCGCAACCAGCTACGTCGCTCCAATGTTCCACCCAACCATAGGCCCGTGTGCTCTCAAACCTCTCAACAACGCTGCCACCCCCGAGCCGGGCATGACTTCCCAAGGAATAAGGAACTAACAAGCTTACACATAGCTGAGGATAACAACACCACAAGGATACACAGTTCAGCCAAGCCAACACAGTTGGGTTCATCAGGCGAACAACAAATCATCCAAGCCAACAAAGTTGGGTTTATCAGGCCATCCAGGAGTTGGAAAAGGCTAATGCTAAGTTGGTGAGCTCACTGAAGAGCTGCAAACACCAACACAAGAACCAGCCTGGATTCTAGAACACCCACACACACCCAACACAACGAATTCAGTCCCTTCTCTGCAACACAGTCCCTCAAACCCTGATCTTCCCTCCAGTGCTCTTCAGGGGTTGTGGAGAAGAAATCTAGCTCAGTAGCTCTGCCTGTGTGGTTCTCAACCCACCAGGTTTATCAAGCACCTCGGGCCTTCATTCACCAACCCAAAAATAGTCTGTGTACAAATCCACTGCATGCAAGCAGCCAAACACCTATTCAAGCGTTTACAGGGAAAAACACAGTCAAGCCATCGTGGCAAACAGCATTTAACACATTCACATGAACCCACAACAAATCAATCTTCAATACCATCACTATGAGACTTACACAGACCAGAAAATGGGTAAAAAGACACGGCCAACATTCACAGCTCGGTGGTGATTCACAGGAAAAATCACTGCGATCTTCTACCAATGTCGCATTGTAAAGGTATCTCAATCAACAATGCATGGGGAAAACCGCGCCCATCAATCAGTGGGAAAAATCACAATAACTCCCACTCACGATCCACTATGATGGATGAAAAACAATGCACAGTCCCAATGCGTGGAGGAAGAAGTTGGTTCTCTGTGTGGATGGAAAGAATAGAATTACAGACCGGCAATTAGCGCTAGAGAGGGGAGATGAACCCCCAACACAAGGATGGTAAAACATTTTATCCCCGTCCTGCATGAGGAAGACAAACAGCCATGATCCAAGGGAGTGGGCAGAATGGTCCTTGTGTCATGGAGAGGAGAGCAAGCGTGGACGTGGTAGGGGTCTTCCTGCCAGCCAATCGCTGCCTCAACTAACAAAAAAACTGAATAATCAAGGGTGGTGGTGACACATAGCTTCCCCCCTCGTGACTCCATGTCCCACATCCCCCTTTCCTTATCCTTTGGAATCATGCCCCTTCTCAATTTAGTTGCTACAAACATAGTTGTTTGGGTTAATTGAATTAAAATGCGTGTTTATATGATGCCACAATTAAATATGTGTCGCGTGTCCCGATATACCATCGGTGACCATTCCTAATCAGAAACACAACATAACGAAATCTATGGTGGGGCCTTGGCCTTTAGCTCCGCACCAAGATTATTTACAACATATGTATCCTATGTACTTTAATGCAAACGGGGTTAAAACCGAGGTATTACATTTCCCTCCCCCTTCAATAGCACTATCCTCAGTGCTTTACAAAATTTGAACAAAATGCTACACTGGTACCGCCTCAGTGTTCTGCAGGATTGAACAAAAATGGATGTGCCAATAGCATGGCATCCTCCAGCTCCCACGTAGCCTCTTCAGGTCCGTAATGCTTCCACTGCACCTTTACCTGCCCTATGGCTCGGTTCCGGAGCATTGTGACCTTCCTTTCGAGGATGCGCATTGGCTCGATTTGGAACTCTCCCTCGGGTTCCACCTAAATCACATCCCAATTTATCACATGGTTAGGATCATGTACATATTTATTAAGCAAAGAAAGATGAAAAACATTATGAGCTCTAGTATTAGCAAGCAATGCAAGTCTATATGCAACAGGCCCTATTCTTTCAAGCACTTCAAACGGCCCACAATATCTAGGCGACAGCTTGGCACAACTTCCAAGCTTCAAGGAACTTTTCTTTGCCCTCACTCTAAGGTAAACATGATCCCCAACACTGAACTCTCTATTCATCCTATGCTTATCTGCATAGCTTTTATGTCTGTCCTGTGTTGTTTTCATATTCTGCCTAATCTTTACAACTTCTTGCTCCATTTCCTTGAGCAATTCTGGTCCAAGCACAACTCTGTTCACCAAGTTGTCCCAAGTCACTGGTGTCCTGCACCGTCTTCCATACAAAGCTTCAAATGGACTCATCCCCAAGGATGCTTTCTATCCATTGTTGTAAGCAAACTCTACCAAGTGTAAGTAATCTTCCCACTTGGTTGGTTTGTCCATCACATACATGTGAAGCATATCTTCAAGCACCTGATTCACTCTTTCTGTCTACCCATCTGTCTAAGGATGGTATGCAGTGCTAAAGTTTAACTTTGTACCCAAATATGCAAACAATCCCTTCCAAAAATTAGAAGTAAAGTTTACATCTCTATCACAAATTATTGCCCTCGGCAATCCATGCAATTTGAAAATCTCCTTCATGAAAATCTTTGCAATGTCATCAGTCTTGTGTGTAGAATTCATTGGTATAAAATGTGCTACCTTAGTCAACTTGTCTACCACAACGATGGAATCATGTTGTCTCCAAGTCATCGGCAATCCTGTAATAAAATCCATGGAAATAACTTCCCATTTCCATTCCGGAATTGGTAGAGGCTGCAACAAACCTACTAGATGTTGATGCTCAACCTTTACCTATTGACATTTCATGCACCTTGAAATGTATTCAGCCATGTCCTTTTTCATTCCTAGAGAAAAGTATTACTTTCTAGCTGTAGCAATTGTCTTCTGATATCCTGGGTGACCAGAATACATAGCTTGATGGATTTCATCCATAACAATTCTCCTCAAATCTGCTACATTCAAAATATAAATTCTGTCTTTAAAAGTGAGAAGTCCATCTTCTTCCAATTTATATCCCTCATACCTCTTCTCAAGACTTTGCTGCTGCAGTTTGTCTTTTACCTGCTCATACAATTCATCTCCGGCAACATGATTAACAATCTGCTGCTTCAAATCTGATTGGCAAATACTAAGAGATGCCACATGCATTTCCTACACCTTCCTATTGAGTGCATCAGCTACCTTGCTTTCTTTCCCTTTTATGTGCTTGATTTCGAAATCAAACTCACATAAAAATTCCAGCCATCTTGCTTGCCTAGCATTCAGAGTAGGCTGATCAAACAAATACTTCAGACCGTAATGGTCCGTCCTGAGCTCGAATCTTCTACCCATCAAGTAATGCCTCCACATCTTGAGGGAATGTACTATGGCTGCAAGCTCTAGATCATGAGTGGCATAGTTCTTCTCATGCTCCTTCAGTTTTCTTGACTCATAACATATCACATGGTTCTCCTGCATAAGGACTCCTCCAAGCCCTTGTTCGCATGCATCGGTACACACCACAAAATCTTTCTCTGGATCTGCAACTTTCAATATTGGTGCACTGGTGAGAAGATTCTTCAACTTCTAGAAGCTTTCTTCACACCTTGATGTCCATTTGAACTTCATCCCCTTATTTTGCAAAGAAGTGATGGCATGTGCAGCCTTGGAAAATCCCTCAATGAATCTCCGGTAGTATCATGTAAGTCCCATAAAAGATCTTACATCTGTCACATTTCTTGGAGTAGGCCAATTTATAATGGCTTCAATCTTTTCAGGGTCCACAGATATACCCTCCTCTGAGATAATGTGACCCAAATACTGAATTCTATCTCTATAGAAGTAACACTTCCTCAGTTTTGCATACAATTGATGTTCCCTAAGCACTTGCAATGTCGATCTCAAATTCTCTACATGCTCTTCCTCATTCTTAGAATAAACAAGAATGTTATCAAGGAAAACAAGAACAAACCTGTCTAAATACTTATTGAAGACACTGTTCATAAGGCACATAAGTGTAGCCGGCGCATTTGTGAGGCCAAATGGTACCACTACAAACTCATAATGTCCATACCTCGTCCTAAAGGCTGTCTTATGAATGTCTTCATCCTAGATTCTCACCAGATGGTATCCAGACCTCAAGGCAATCTTGGAAAATACCTTTGCTCCTCTCATTTGGTCAAAGAGGTCATAAATCCTAGGAAAAGGATATTTATTCTTTACATTAACTTTATTCAATTGCCTGTAATCAATACATAACCTGAGTGTACCATCTTTCTTCTTTACAAACAGAACCGGTGCTCCCCAAGGAGACACACTCAGTTAGATATACTTATTTTACAACAACTCTTGCAGTTGCATTTTCAATTCTAGCATCTCTGGTGTTCTCATCCTGTAGGGTGTCTTGGACACTGGTGCTACTCCTGGCATAAGTTCAATGGTGAAATCAATGTCCCTCTTTAGAGGAAGCCCTCGAATCTTATCAGGAAACATATCCTTGAATTCTTGTAACACCTGATAGTCCTCCAGCATAGGAGTTTCATCCCCTATTGGTTTCAGAATATGAGTTGCATACAACTGGCAACCTTTCCTACGGAACTTCTTTAGCTGTGTTGCTGAAACCTTCCATTACTGAAATCTCCTTTGGAATACCTTTCACAACTACTAGGTTCCCTTTTTCATTTATGCATTCGAAAGTCTTATTGTAACAGTCAAGCTTCACCCTGTTAGCTTCTAACCAATCCATTCCAATGAGAACATCATAGGAACCAAGTGGTAGAACATTCAGATCTACACAAGTGACCAGTCCATTCATGACCAATGGACATTTCTCTACCACTTCACTGACCTTTCTCTTAGTTCCAGTGGCTAAATGAACTAACCAAGACTTCATATGCTTTACTTTCTTAAAAGCACAAATCTCCACTACTCTAGGAGTAATGTAACTGTGAGTAGAATCAGGGTCAATCAAAATAGAAACAGAGTGCTCAACAATATTACCTACTACTTCAACCACAGTTGACTAGTGATCTGCCTGGCGGTCCTCCAGTGCTGCATAAATTCTAGGGACTGCCCTTGCTACTTGACCCACTGTTTATGCTTCTTGAATGTTATAAGCCGGTCTTGCACTCTCATTCTCAAGTGGACAATTTATGCGCATGTGGGGTCCTCCACATTTCCAACATTTGAGTGGACCTTTATTTGGATGTGGCTCTTTAGGCTTTTCACCTGTCACTCCAACTGGATCACTCACAGCTTGGGATGGCTGCTTCTGCTGATTCCTGAATCTAGATGGTTTGAAACCTTTTTTTCTTTGGTCAAACTTTTCATTCTTCTTGTCCTTCCATGCCTTATGTTAATCAGGTTTACCTTTACTTTGCTCATAGTAATACTTAGCTTTTCTTATTGCTTCCTCGAGAGTTCTCGGTTCATAGAACTCAATTATATCTTTGTAAGCTTGAGGCAATCCACTTAGAAACCGCTGGATCTTCACTTTTTCATCTCTGATGTATCGGACATACCTCAATAATTCCAAGAATTTGTTTGCATATTCATCCATGGTTTGCTATCCCAATCTTAGCTCATGGAACTCCTTGATCTTGTCATCATAATATCTATCAGAAAGGTATTTCTACCTGAAACACTTCTTGAACTGTTTCCACTTTAGTTTCCTTTCACTGATCTTATTTACCTGCTTGAAGTGTTCCCACCAAATAGATGCCCTTCCATTCAGATTGAATATGGAAACTCGTGCCTTCATGTTTCCTGAATAATCCTGCACCCGAAAGTACTTCTTTATCCCAAGAAGCCAAGCCTCAGCTTCTTTTCCCGTCTTTATCTCACCATCAAATGTACGAGGTTTAGCTTTCCTAAATTCATCTCGAAAGCGATCCATATGGTGCCTTCTTCTTTTCTTATGAGGAGATGAACTTGTATCTCCACTGGATTCTTTAGAGCCAGACGATCCACTGGAAGTATTTCTCCTTCTCCTAGTGCTGCTCTTACTGCCTTCTGGACTTGATGTACCTCGTCCAGAATCTATCTTTTTCTGCAAGTCTGTCAAACTTTCCAATATGGCAGCATTCAACTGCTGCTTCTCTTCCTGGGCTTTAACCAAGCTTCTCATGGTGGCTGCAACCCCGGAAGGTGTCCCCTGGAATATCCTTCCGTTAGATTCTATGTCATCATTTCTATTGTGGACATTTTCTCCCATGGAATCTTCTGCTCGCTCGTAAGGATCCTAAGCATCATACCCATCATGGGTTCTCATGACTAAACCACCTTCTGCTTTACTACACTATTCTTTCTGGAGTACTGCTCTTGGAAGTTATCTAAAGTTCTGCAAATGTGTTCGTAGAAAACCGTTAGATGCATAATATTAATATAAATCAAAATTACTTACCTTTTCTTGTGGAGATTCATAAAACAACGATTATGCTAAAACACAGAATTCTTTCTATTTCATATTCAGCTCTGTGACTACGGACAGTCTGCTGAAATCTGCTAAAAACCAACTGAAGGCAGTCGAAAAAAAATGTTTAAAAAAAACTACTGAGAAATTCTTCTGAAAAATCCAAAGTTTCCTTCTCTTCATCGGGTCTCTTCCGCACAAATTTTTCGTCGTTTCGGCGGGCAAATCGCCAAACTTTCGATCTGCATTAGCGACGCGAAGGACTATTCACCTATTTCCTTCTGTTGTATCCGATCCGCATCCAACTCTTCGAACATGATCAGCGATGAAACCAGCCTATGCACTGCATCAACGGTCGGGTGTCTTGTGCATCGGGTGGCTAGTCATCTCAACTTCCGCAACGGTGGCCCATAAACCTTCTATGTCTTCCGCGGCCACAGGCCTATCTCGGAAGATATAGCCCTCTACACATTAGCGATCCAAGTCACTATACTTCCTGTCATTGCGGCGATCCAAATGGAAACTTACCTCCTCTGTGTCAGCAATGTGTTCCACTAGCCATCGTCGATGGCCGACGACTCCAGGACTTAGAGAAATTTTTGAAATTTTCCCCTTAGTCTTCATCTTTTCGCCGCTTAGTCGGCTCAATCCTCTTCTTTTCGTCGACGAAATAGTTCCGTCAGCAGCCGCAATAGTGGCCCATCATCTTTGATCTTCTTCCGATCGGTGGCCCAATCTGTTGAGGCATAACCTGATCGGTATCGGAAGTCTCTTCTCGTCGGAAGGATAGTTCTCTAGGCTTCTGAAATGACGGGCACACAAACCACTTTTTGCTTCTGGTGGCTGACGTTTTCATTACTTAGAAAAAAAATTGAACTTTATTTACTGCATCGGTGGCCGGAGTCCCTACCCGTCGGGAGCATAGTGGTCTAGCCATCCGCAACGGCGGCGCTCAATCGGCTAAGTATCGGCGATCCATCTGTCTAGGTGTTCCAATGTGCCGACGACCAAAACACTTAGAAAATTTTCCAATTTTCCCTCTCCTCTGCCTTCCACCACATCGGTCGTCGAGTGGCCTTCCCACTAAGTGCACCACTGCATCGGAAGAGCTTGTCACTAAGTCTTTGGATGAGCCAATGGTTCCAGGACTTACAAAAATTTTGAAGATTGAGGTTTTTCTGTCCAAAATTTTCTAATCTCTGGTAGGCAGAAGGAAATCCTGCCTCTGTCACTGCATCTTCGTGGTCCATTTAGGCCCATGCTGCAACATGAGCTCTGATACCACACTGTAAAATTCCTGACCCTCCGACCAGTGAAGAGGATGCTACCATGGCATTAACCATGCGGGCATCTAGCCCCATGAACATGAACATGGATACATATAATACTGAAGGAATGAAACTTAAAGACATAAAACATATTACAAGCATAATCTTTCATATACACAACGGAATCAAAACATATTGATCAACACTCATGCATATATAAATCAACATTTAACATGTATAACATCGTTCATCAATGGTTATTATAATTGCAGATACAAGTTAGGTAAGAATACTTATCTTATAAAGAGCGTGTTCCGCAACCAGCTACATCACTGCAACGTTCCACCCAACCATAGGCCTGCGTGCTCTCAAACCTCTCAGCAACCCTACCACCCCCGAGCCGAGCACGACTCCCCAAGAAATAAGGAACTAACAGGCTTACACATAGCCAAGGATAACAACACCACAAGGGTACATAGTTCAGCCAAGCCAATACAGTTTTGTTTATCAGGAGAACAGCAAATCAGCCAAGCCAACAAAGTTGGGTTTATCAGGCCATCGAGGAGCTGGGAAAAATGCTAAGCTGGTGAGCTCACTGAAGAGCTGCAAACACAAACACCAGAACCAGCCTAGATTCTAGAACACCCACACACACCCAACACAAGGAAGTCAGTCCCTTCTCTACGACACAGTCCCTCAAACCCTGATCTTCCCTCCAATGCTCTTCAGGGGTTGTGGAGAAGAAATCCAGCTCAGTAGCTCTGCCTGTGTGGTTCTCAACCCACCAGGTTTATCAAGCACCTCGGGCCCTCATTCACCAACCCAAAAATAGTCTGTGGACAAATCCACTGCATGCAAGCAGCCAAACAGCTATTCAAGTGTTTACAGGGAAAAACACAGTCAAGCCATCGTGGCAAACAACAGTTAACACATTCACATGAACCCACAACAAACCAATCTTCAATACCATCGCTATGAGACTTACACAGACCAGAAAATGGGTAAGAAGACAGGGCCAACATTCACAGCTCGGCGGGGATTCACAGGAAAAATCATTGCGATCTTCTACCAATACCGCATTGTAAAGGTATCTCAGTCAACAATGCGTGGGGAAAACCGCACCCATCAATCAGTGGGAAAAATCACAATAACTCCCACTCATGATCCACTATGATGGATGAAAAACAATGCACAGTCCCAATGTGTGGAGGAAGAAGTTGGTTCTCTGTGTGGATGGAAAGAATAGAATTACAGATCGGCAATTAGCACTAGAGAGGGGAGACGAACCCCCAACACAAGGATGGTAAGACATTTTATGCCCATCCTGCATGAGGAAGATGAATAGCCATGATCCGAGGGAGTGGGCAGAACGGTCCCTGCATCGTGGAGAGGAGAGCAAGCATGGGCATGGTAGGGGTCTTCCTGCCAGCCAATTGCTGCCTTGACTAACAAAAAAATGGAATAACCAAGGGTGGTGGTAACACATAGCTTCCCCCCCCCCCCCCCCCCCCCCCCCCCCCCCCCCCCCCGTGACTCCATGTCCCACATCCCCTTTTCCTTATCCTTTGGAATCATGCCCCTTCTCAATTTAGTTGCTGCAAACATAGCTGGTTGGGTTAATTTAATTAAAATGTGTGTTTATATGATGCCACAGTTAAATATATGTTGCATGTCTCAATATACCATCGGTGACCATTCCTAATCAAAAACACAACATAACCAAATCTATGGTGGGGCCTTGGCCTTTAGCTCCGCACCAAGATTATTTACAACATATGTATCCTATGTACTTTAATGCAAGTGGGGTTAAAACCGGGGTATTACATGTCCATAGCTCGAGGATTGAGCTCACTAGCTTAGCAGTCAGTCTTTCCACCTCCTTGGCATCCTGATAAACCCATATGTTGTCTTGGTTGTGTCTCAGGTTAGTTTTGGCTAAGTGTAAATCATTGTCTGTGTCAGCCTGATAAACCCAACTGGAAGGATGGCTTGGTTGGTAGCCTGATAAACCCATATGTTGGCTTGGCTATGACTTGTATAAACTTTGGTTGTGTGTAAATCACTGCATGTGTAAGTTTGATAAACCCAACTGTGTTGGCTTGGCTGATTTTTATTGTATCCTTGGCTATGGGGAATTCTGCTAGTGTTCCTTATTCCTTGGGGAAATCATGCCCAGCTCGAGGGTGGCAGTGCTGCCGAGAGATTGATGAGCACACTGGCATATGGTTGGGTGGAACGTTGCATCGACATAGCTGGTTGCAGGACAAGTGTTTGATAAAGATAAGTATCTCTTGTGCTTCAATCCCTGCAACTATACTTCTTTGTAAATTAATATGAAATGATGAATGCTTGAATGAAATGTGTTGTGTTTCAGCTGTATATTTCATGAATGATGCATCTATGTGTGTAATTACTTCAATGAATTTTCTAAGCTGTTATGAAGTTAGATCGGTCAGACTGGTGATGGCTTGGATGTTGGAAATCAATTTTATACTTGGAAATTTTCATGAACAGATCGAATTTCCACAAATTTTTCCCTTCCGCAACTTGTGGGATGCGGGATGCAGAAATGCACCTTGCAGAAGTTTGGACTCCGCATTTTCCTTTTTGCAATTTGTGGGATGCGGGATGCGGAAATGTCGTTTGGTGAAATCTTCTTTCTACAATTCTCTTTCCACAACTTACGGGATGCAGGATGTGATATGCAGAAATGTCGTTTGGCAAAATATGCTTTCTACAACTTGCGGGATCCGGAAATGACTTATGGTAAATTTTGATTTCCACAACTTCGATCTCCGCAATGGTCATTCCGCATGCGGGATGCAGGATGTAGGGTGCGAGAGTGAAATTTTGATATGTTTTCAATTCCACAAGTGAAGCTCTCTGCACCGTTGATTTTCTGTGGGATGATTCTCAGTCGTTTATTTGATTCCGAATGTGGAACAGACTGTGACCGTTGATTTCCACTGCAATTCTTCTCAACCGTTTGATCTTTCAATGGTTGGGGAAGATATATATTTTATAGACGATCTAGATCAGAATGTTAGTAGGAGAAATTCTTGCTTGTGTAGATATTTAAAGAAAAAATAGGGATCGGGAATCATCATACGAATGCAGAATCAGAGATTGGTAACTCAGGTAGAAGAGTTGGGTCGCATTCTCTCCTCCGGGGCGGCAGGGGACGTGACAGTGTGGTATCAGAGCTATTGGTTGCAGCGTTGGGCATGGATGGGCTGGAAAAGAAAAGTGGTTACAGTATTGGGCCTCGATGGGCCAAGTTGGACAGTTACAAAGTTGTTGGTTAATAAGTTCCAACGTAATGTTGGCCGCATAACAGAGAAAAACTACCCTGGGCATTGGGTAAGTGATTTTGGTTTTGATTATATCTAAATTTTTTGTTATCTAACACATTTTTGTAGAATTACAATCACCTTCAGAAAGGGCGGTGTGATTCTTAATAGTTGGTTCGGCCATGAGGACAAATGATATGAATGATTATGCACGGGGTCCCAATGCACACAAGGAATATGCTATGGGGTGGGAGATCAGAATTGGAAATACTGAGACAAATTTTAATGGGAGAAGGTTTCAATATACTCCCCAAACTTTGCAGCCACCATGAGAAGCCTCAGGGTGGAGATACAGAGCTACATAGTAGACAATGAAAGACTGATTAAGGCTTAGGAGGAGCAGAAGTAGCTGAACGCAGCCATATTGCACAGTTTGACAGACATTCAGAGAAAGATGAACTCTGGGGACCAGACAGTAAAGCCAGAAGGAAGTAAGAACACTGCTAGAGGAGGCAAACGATCTCCTAGTGGGTCATCTGACTCTGAAAAACCCGCTGATGATTCAAGTTTTTCCTCTCATGAGAATAAAAGGAAGAGATCTCCTAGTCGATTGTCTGACTCTGAAAGATCCACTGAAGATTCAGGCTCTTCATCTCACAAGGGTAGGAGGAAGAGGCGTTACCAGAACTACTCACGAGATGAATTCAGTAAAGCAAAGCCGCCTACCTTCAATGGTGAGGTAAAGACTGGCCAAGAAGCTGAATCTTGGCTTCTGGGAATAAGAAAATATTTCCAAGTCCAATATTATTCTGGAAATATGAAAGCTCGAGTAGCCATTTTCAATCTGACAGGAAGAGCGTCTATTTGGTTGGAATACTTCAGGGAAGTAAAGAAGATAAATGAAAACAAGATTGTCTGGAAACATTTCCAGAAATATTTCAAGCAGAAGTACCTCTCTGACCGGTACTATGATGATAAAATCAAAGAATTCCATGAGCTGAGATTGGGACAGCAGACTATGGAGGAATATGCAAACAAGTTCTTGGAATTGCTAAGGTATGTCAGGTATATTAAAGATGAGAAGGTAAAAATCCAGTGCTTTCTGAGTGGACTGCCTCAGTAATACAAAGACCAAATTGAGTTCTATGAACCCAGAACTCTGGAAGAGGCGATAAAAAAAGCTAAGTATTGCTACAAGCAAAGCAAGAGAAAACCTGACTACCAAAAGGCATGGAAGAACAAGATAAATGAGAAGTCTGATCAGAGGAAAAGAGGTTTCAAACCTCCTAACTTCTGGAATCAACAGAAGCAGCCATTCCAAGCTAAGAAGCAACTAGCCAAATTAGTGGGAGAAAATCTGAAGAGACCCGCAGCAGAACAAAGAGCCTCTCCAATGTTGAAAATGTGGAGGAACCCATCTGCGCAAGTTTTGTCCACTGGAGAATGAGAATGCAAGGCAAGCATACAATATTCAAGAGGCAGAAACAGTGGGACAAGTAGCAAGGTTCGTATCTAGAATTTATGTAGCATTGGAAGATCGCCAGGAAGATCACCAATCAACGGTGGTTGAAGTTGCAGGTAATATTGTTGAGCAATCTATTTCTATTTTGATTGACCTTGGTTCTACTCACAGTTATATTGCTCCTAGAGTAGTGGAGGTTTGTGTTCTTAGGAAAGAAAAGCATAGCAAGTTGTGGTTAGTTCAGCTAGCCACTGGAACTAAGAGAAAAATTAATGAAATGGTGGAGAAATGTCCATTGGTGATGAATGGACTTAGCGCTTGCATAGATCTAAACGTTCTACCACTCAATTCCTATGATGTTCTCATTGGAATGGATTGGTTAGAATCTCACAGGGTGAAGCTTGACTGTTATAGTAAGACTTTTGAATGGATGGATGGAGAAGGGAACCCAGTAGTTGTAAAAGGCATACCAAAGGTAATTTCTATAAGCTATATTTCAGCGATGTAATTGAAGAAGTTTTGTAGAAATGTTTTCAGTTGTATGCAGCCCATATTGAGGAGGCAGCAGGGAATGAAACTCTCAAGATGGAAGACTATTACATGTTGCAATAATTCAGAGATGTTTTTTCTGATGAGATTCCAGGGCTCCCTCCAAACAGGGACATAGATTTCACAATTGAACTTGTGTCAGTAGCAGTACCAGTGTCAAGGGCACCCTACAGAATGAGGACACCGGAAATTCTAGAGCTGAAGATGCAGTTGCAAGAGTTGTTGGAGAAAAAGTATATTAGGCCGATTGTATCTCCTTGGGGAGCACCAGTTTTGTTCGTGAAGAAGAAAGATGGTACACTCATATTATGTATTGATTACAGGAAGCTGAACAAAGTCACTGTGAAGGACAAATATCCCTTGCCGAGAATTGATGACCTCTTTAATCAAATGAAAGGAGCAAAGGTATTTTCCAAGATTGACTTGAGGTCTGGTTACCATCAGGTGAGAATCAAGGACGAATACATTCATAAGACAGCCTTCGGAACAAGGTATGGGCATTATGAGTTTGTAGTGGTACCATTTGGTCTCACAATTGCACCAGCAACATTTATGTGCCTTATGAATAATGTCTTCAGCAGGTATTTGGAAAAAATCATTCTTTTTTTCCTTGATGACATTCTTGTTTATTCTAAAAATGAAGAAGAGCATGAAGAACATTTGAGACTAACATTGTGATTACTCAGAAAACATCAGTTGTACGCAAAGTTGAGAAAGTGTGACTTCTATAAAGATAGAATTCAGTACTTGGGTCACATTATTTCAAAAGAGGGTATATCCGTGGACCCTAAGATTGAAGCTATCAAGAATTGGCCCACTCCAAAGAATGTTACAAAGGTAAGATCTTTTATGGGGCTTGCAGGATACTACAGGAAATTCATTGAAGGATTCTCCAAGGTTGCACATGCTATCACTTCTTTGCAAAGGAAGGGGATAAAGTTCGAATGGACCTCATAGTGCGAAGAAAGTTTCCAGTGGTTAAAGTATCTTCTCACTAGTGCACCAGTCTTAAAATTTGCAGACCCAGAGAAATATTTTGTGGTATGTACGTATGCATGCGGTTAAGGACTTGGAGGATTTCTTATGCAAGACAACCACGTGATATGCTATGAATCTAGAAAGCTGAAGGAGCATGAGAGGAATTATGCCACTCATGAAATGGAACTTGCAGCCATAATACATGCTCTCAAGATGTGGAGGCATTACTTGATGGGCAGAAAATTTGAGTTAAGGACAGACCGCTATGGTCTGAAATATTTGTTTGATCAGCCTACTCTAAATCCTAGGAAAGCTAGATGGTTCGAATTTTTATGTGAGTTTGATTTTGAAATCAAGCACATAAAAGGAAAAGAGAACAAGGTAGCTGATGCACTTAGCAGAAAGGTGCAAGAGATGCATGTGGCATCTATTATCATTTTCCAATTAGATTTGAGACAGCAAATTATTAATCATAATGCTGAAGATGAAATATATGCGTAGGTAAAGGACAAATTACAGCAGCAACGCCTTGAAAAGAAGTATGAAGGTTATAAGTTAGAAGAGGATGGACTTCTTACTTATAAGAGCAGAATGTATATTCCAAATGTAGTAGATTTAAGGAGGGTTGTTATGGATGAGATCCATCAAGCTCCATATTCTAGTCACATAGGATATTAGAAGACAATTGCTACAGCTAGAAAGGTGGAGCATCAACACCCAGCAGGTTCGTTCATCCTTTGTCGGTTCTAGAATGGAAATGGGAAGTTATCTCCATGGATCTTATTACAGGATTGCCAATGACTTGGAGACAACATGATTCCATCATGGTTGTGGTGGACAAGTTGACGAAGGCAATTCATTTTATACCGGTTAATTCCATGCACAAGATGGATGAAATTGCTAAGATTTTCATGAAGGATATTTTTAAATTGCCTGGATTTCCTAAGGCAATAGTCTCTGGCAGAGATGTCAAGTTCACCTCTAATTTTTGGAAAGGATTGTTTGCAGACTTGGGGACAAAGTTGAATTTCAGCACTTCCTACCATCCTCAGACTGATGGTCAGACCAAGAGATTTAACCAAGTGCTTCACATGTATGTGAAGAACAAACCAACCAAGTGGGAAGATTATTTACACCTAGTAGAGTTTGCTTATAACAATGGACAGCAAGCATCCTTAGGGATGAGTCCATATGAAGCTTTGTATGGAAGGAGGTGCAGAACACCAATGACCTAGGATAATCCAGTGAGCAGAGTTGTGATTGATCCAGAATTGCTCATGGAGATCAAGCAAGAAGTTGTAAAAATCAAACAAAATCTAAAGGCAACCCAGGATAGACAGAAAATATATGTAGATAAGCATAGGATGAATAGAGAGTTCAGTATTGGGGATCATGTTTACGTCAAGCTGAAGGCAAAGAAAAGTTCCTTGAAGATTGGGAGTTGTGCCAAGCTATCTCATAGATACTATGGGTCGTTTGAATTGCTTGAAAGAATAGGACCAGTTGCATATAGACTTGCATTGTCTGCTAGCACTAGGGCTCATAATTTATTTCATGTTTTTTTGCTTAAGAAATATGTACATGATCCTAACCATGTAATAAATTGAGATGTGATGTAGGTGGAAACAAAGGGAGAGTTCCAAATCGAGCCTATGTGCATCCTCGCCAGAAATGTCACAATGCTTCGAAACCGAGCAATAGGACATGTAAAGGTGCAATGGGAGCACTATGGTCCTGAAGAAGCTAAGTGGGAGCTGGAGGATGCCATGTGACTAGCACATCCGTTTTTGTTCAATTCTACGAGTTGTTGAGGGAAATACCAGCAAAACATTTTTATTCAATGTTGTAAAGCACTAAGGATAGTGTTGTTGAAGGGGGGAGGGGGAATGTAACACCCCGGTTTTGACCTCGTTTGCATTTAAATAATATGATGTAAATAATCATGGTGTGGAGCTCAAGGAAAAATCCCCACCATCGATTTAGTGTATTTGTTTCGGCAATTAAGATTTAGGTCGATGGTGTTTTTATACTAGTTGAACGTTATAAGTTTGGACATCATGTTAATTTGCAATTTTTAATTAAAATCCTACAACCCCCTATGTCAATGCAACAAAATGAGATGGGGGCATGATTTTTCCTAAAGTTAAGGGGGGGGGAATGGAAGAGTGGGCAGAAATTCGAAATGGGACGAGCACCCGTTTCTAAAAAATATTTCTTAATTTTTCTTGGGCAAGCAAAACACCAAAAATGCCTGCCTTTCCTCATGCAACGGCGTTTCACCTTCCCCTCATGATTTGGGGCAGTTTGTGGAATGTTTTTGGAATCCAATTTTCATTCACGCAGCAAGCAAAACCACTTGGAGTCTTGATCCATTAGGAATTTTTTCCTGTTCTGTGAATGGTTTTTCCTTTTTACGATTTTCTTGTCTGATAGTTGTTTTCAGAATGCGACAACCCAGAATCCGTGTTTTTGTTTTTGAGTTGAATGACCAGAAAAATGCTTTCAATACCGTGATTGCTATAGTCGATCTGGCTCAGGCAATGCCTAGAGATTCCTAATTGTTGTGTGCATTGCTTGGTTCTGTTACGTTTTGTTAATACCAGAACTGAGATCGTTGTGTGCACATCCTCATTTGAGATTTGAACTGATTTGGGGAATGGAAATGGAGTCTGGACTTACTTGATAAACCTAGTGTGTGAAGGAACCTCATAGACCAATCTAGAGTTCTGGTTTTATTCTTTGCATACCCTGAATAGCACTGGAAGGGAAGGCATGGCGTGAGGGACTGTGTAGCAGATAAGGGGATGCTTCCTTGTGTTGGGTGTGTAAATGTTTAGAAGTCAGGCTATATCTGGTGTAGGTGTCCATAGCTCGAGGATTGAGCTCACTAGCTTAGCAGTCAGTCTTTCCACCTCCTTGGCATCCTGATAAACCCATATGTTGTCTTGGTTGTGTCTCAGGTCAGTTTTGGCTAAGTGTAAATCATTGTCTATGTAATCCTGATAAACCCAACTGGAAGGATGGCTTGGTTGGTAGCCTGATAAACCCATATGTTGGCTTAGCTGTGACTTGTATAAACTTTGTTTGTGTGTAAATCACTGCATGTGTAATTCTAATAAACCCAACTATGTTGGCTTGGCTGAGTTTCATTTTATCTTTGGCTATGGGGAAGTCTGCTAGTGTTCCTTATTCCTTTGGGAAATCATGTCGGGCTCGAGGGTGGCAGTGCTACTGAGAGATTGATGAGCACACTGGCATATGGTTGAATGGAACATTGCAGTGACATAGCTGGTTGCAGGACAAGCGTTTGATAAAAATAAGTATCTATTGTGCTCCAATCCCTGCAACTATACTTGTTTGTAAATTAATATGAAATGATGAATGCATGAATGAAATGTGTTGTGTTTCAGCTGTATATTTCATGAATGATACATCTATGTGTGTAATTACTTCAATGAATTTTCTAAGTTGTTATGAAGTTAGATCGGTCGGATTGGTGATGGCCTACATGTTGGAAATCAGTTTTATACTTAGAAATTTTCATGAACAGATCGAATTTCCGCAGATTTTTCCCTTTCGTAACTTGCGGGATGCAGGATGCGAAAATGTGCCTTGCAAAAGTTTAGACTCTGCATTTTCCTTTTCGCAATTTCCTTTCTACAACTTGTGGGATGCGGGATGCGGGATGCAGAAATTTCGTTTGGCGAAATCTGCTTTCCACAACTTGCGGGATGCGGGATGCGGAAATGACTTATGGTAAATTTTGATTTCCACAACTTCGATCTCTGCAACAACCAATCAGCATGCGGGATGCGGAATGCGAGGTGCAAGAGTGAAATTTTGATATGTTTTCGATTCCACAAGTGAAGCTCTCCGCATCGTTTATTTTCTGTAGGATGATTCTCAGTCGTTGATCTGATTCCGGATGCAGAACAAAATGTGATCGTTGATTTCCACTGTGATTCTTCTCAATCATTTGATCTCTCAATGGTTGGGGAAGATATAGATTTTATAGACGGTTTGGATCAAAATGTTAGTAGGAGAAATTCTTGCTTGTGTAGATCTTTAAAGAAAAAATAGGGATTAGGAATCATCATACGAATGCAGAATCAGAGATGGGTAACTCAGGTAGAAGATTTGGGTCGCATTCTCTCCTCTAGGGTAGGAGGGGACGTGACAGTTTTGTTCCCTGCTTTTTTATTTTTACTACAAGAACGCCTTTGTTCCTCAGACCAATTTGTCTTTGCAAATCCATGACAGCAAGTTGATATCATTTCCTGAAATCATTTATCTCCTCTGCGGGCATCTCTCCCCTTCCAACACAAGCATTATCATGTTCTTCTTTGGTCAAAAAGGTGGAGGGTGAGTCAGTGTATAGCTGATGGATTTAATCCTCGGTTTGATTTTCACAATCTTGTTACACATAATTTTCCCAAAACGAAGGCATGACAGGTGGATCAAGAGGGTTTGGCTGGTCTCTCTACTTGTTCTGGAGAATTTGTGGTCTTCTAGCATTCTGGTTTCTATTCTACTTCTCTTGATTTTCCCTAGGAGGCGGTCTACCATCGACAATGAGTCTCTCCATCAACCTTTCCATAGTTCTCATCATTGTATCCATTATGGCCTCTTGTGAGCTAGACGAGGAAGGTTATTCAGGATCTTTATCCTTTCTTCTATATCCCTCTTCTCTCATCCACTCTCCCTCGTCTCTCTTCTCCTTTCTGGCAGTAGTTAGGTTCACCTCCACCTCTATGGAATATTTCATCATATCAGCTAGGGAGGTTGATCTTCTTTCACTTAGCAACAAGGTAAATTCACTATCAAAGGCTTTAGCATATTGGAGTTGGGCAGAACCAGGGAGAGGTTTGAACTGTCCAAGGATGGCATTATATGTCTTCATGAATCGATCAGAAAATTCTTGGATGGATTCATTGTCCCTCCTCATAGAATGATATTGAGACAGATACTACTTGGGATGTTTATTGTCTGCCCATTTGTCCTTGAAATATTCTTCGAAGGATTCATAGTTCAGAATGGAGTGATCTGGGAGGATTTTGAACTATTTTCTCACTCCTCCAACAAGGCTTTGAGAAAACAGTCTGACCTTAACATCATCATGGTCTACTTATTCCAGGTCTATCCAGTCTGAAAACCATCCCAAGCATTCCTTGGCTGAATAAGCGTTCCTCAGCTGAATATCCCCTTACCCCGTTGAATTGTTTGAGCCTTTGGGAGTATCCCAGAGGAAGGTCGTGAAGGGCTGCAGGAAGAAGAATAGGGGAAAATCTATTTTCCATCCTTGGGATTAGAGTGAGGTTTATAAGAGGGATTGTTGCCAGTGTAACAGAAATTTTTCTGCTGTGAGGAACTGTAGAAATGTGAGGAGTTGCAAGGCTGGAATATGAAGGCTGATTTAGTGTGGGAGAAGTGGGAGACAAATATGCGGCAACAGACTGTCTTATGGCACTGGAATTTAATAGGACTACTTCAGAGGTAAGTATAGGGCATTCTTGGTTAGACAAGGGTCAAAGATTCCCACCCAAAGATTCTGATATCTTAGGTGACCATGACGTACAGGAGAATTCAAATGTGGAGGGGTCCAAAATTAATTCAGATAAGTTGGACTCAGACTTAGTCCTAGGGAGAACCAGCTCCACTTCATCACCACAATGCTCAGATATATCATCAATGGAAACAGCACTTTCAGTAGGTAAAGAAAAAGTTATGTCTAACCTCTACAACTCATTGGATTTCCAAATCAAGCTCTCTGGATCGAATATTTCTTGAAACAACTCGGCATCAGGATTATTCCTCGTATTAGTTCTTCTAGCCACCAGTATTTCCAGTGGAGCCACCTTCCAAAAATTTTGAGTGGAGTCACCAGAGCATATACAATCAACATGTATCTGTGACCGGCTGCTCAACCAGGTCGTAGAACTAGAACAATGTCATTTTCCCAAGAAGATAATAGTGATTATTCCTCGGCAACGATGCCAAGATGTTATCACCCAATGATTTTCCTATGGTTGTCGTAGGAAATCACTTGGGTAACCATTTCAAACCAATATTTAGACCATATTCTAGCCTATACAGTCAAAGAGGGCTCTCTCTATGTCACAAACCCATTCACATATACATATAGCTTTAAGCGAGTGATCAGAGGACTAGATATCTAATAAGAACATGATATTTATGATTTTAAAGATGGTAAAACAGACAAAAAAAAGGTACCATTGGGAAATGGAGTCGCAACCTGGAAATCTTTAAGGGGCTTACAGCAATAATGAGTGTTGATTCTCTTCTATAATCTGAAGCAACGTTGTTGTTATATTCAATCTAATAACTTGATGTGATGACAGATTGAAATGAAGAAATCCCACTGAAATAAGAGGCACCTGTCTATGGATGAATCTCTTGGAACACCTTTAGTAGAAACAACAATAGAGGCTAATAACTGAAACAGAGCATCTATCTAAGGATGAATTCCATCTCAATCATCATACACACATAACGAATACAATTTCCGATATAAGGATCATATAACAAGGACGAGTTCCTTACATGCAATCTAGAAATGTATTAGCAGCAATGCACATACATGGAAATGTGAAATACAAGAAAACACAACCGCACATGGAACAACTTGATGAATCTCAGAAAACTCAGAAAATGCTTTTCATTAATACTTCCAAGACAATGATAGAGCTACAAAAACTCAAGCACGGAAGGCTTCTGAATGAAAGTTCCAACCCTTGCTCCTCCGTAGAGGTTACAATTATAGTGTCATGGGATCCCGAGACCAACCTTGAAACAAAGACAAATTCAGTTACAAAACTTGGGAATCAATCCCAAATCATCATTGCAAATCCTAACGACTTTAAGGTGGCACATTCGCCACGAATTGAACATAAATCAAGAAATATGGAGTAATGTGCATGATTGATTAAAATAGTAATGCGATGTCTGGGACTTAGACTCGCTTGATTGAAAATTATGGTTTATGGCACCTCTAACGGTTTTGTACTAACTCATCCCGGCTTCTTCCTTTACCGCAGGGGTGGGGTAGCCCATCCTTGTTGTAAATCATGTCTTTGCCAACTACCCTCTGTTGTAGCTACAACAAATCCCATGTTTTATCCAAAACATGGGAGCCCCAATTTTTATATGCAAAGGTAATGTTTAAATTCTTTAGACATTTTATGGTCCTCATGTTGTTTATCATATTAGAGGAAATTTCAACTCAAAATGGGCCTTTTAACTTTTATTCAAATTCCATGTCATCATGTGTTAGCTAATGAAATTGCTTTAAATTTGAAANATATAAGAGGAAAGGGGGAAAACCAACTTAACTAATTATTGCAAGTATCCATTATTTATTTATGAAGTATTTGAACAATGTGTTTAATTGAAAAGAGCATATTTTTATTGAAAATATAGATATCTTACAATATTTATATTATCAATAAGATTTAAATCATGTCTTAATTTATGTTAGGGCACGGAGGAATCGAACCACCATAGTCCTGCTTGGAATGTAGGTGCTCTTCCATTGAGCTAGCACCCTTTACAACATGAGGGGAGAGGGACTATGTTAACACCTGGATTACACATTTCTAATCCTCTGTGACAAACCAAAATGATGTTTTATTCAGAGAGGAAGTCTAGAAGATGTTTTAAGGTTCATAATTAAATATGATTATGCACATTTCATTAGAGGAAATTTCAACTCAAAATGGGTCTTTTAACTTTTATTCAAATTCCATGTCATCATGTGTTAGCTAATGAAATTGATTTAAATTTGAAATACCATATAGGTCTTAAACACTTTTTTAATATAAATTTGGGGATAGGTATCATAAAAAAAAACTATTTTTTTTGTTTGTATTTTTGACATGTCTCCCCATGTTTTTACTCAAATTTCGATTGGGAGAGCTCGTTGGATGCGGAATTTAATTCTGCATCAAACGAGCACTCTTGATCGAAATTTGAGTAAAAACATAGGGAGATATGTCAAAAATACAAACAAAAAAGNGGTTTCTATGTCTTTTTCATGATTTGATTTACTTAACATTTTAAAAAATTTATTCATTTTGTGTGTTTTTGTGAATTGCAGAAAGTAGTTGGGTTAATAAATTGTGTTCTGTGTTTCCGCAACCCGCAACCTGCAAATTGTGGATTGCAGATTGCGGAAAGGTTAGCTAAACTGTAGGAATGTTTGCATTCCTACATACCGCAAACTGCAACCCGCAATTGCGGATTGTGGGAAGGTCTTTACTTTGCGATGTGTTTTATGTCACAACCCACAATTGCGGATTGCGGATTGCAGAATGCGCATTCTTTTCCTTTTACTTATTGGTTTTTATTTGTTTGAGTTGGTTTTTATCATTTCAGTTGGTTCCATAATCTTGATGTTTAACTTAATGTGTTATCTTTCACATTCTCCACCTATATTTGGTCTTCACTGCATAAGCTGATTTATTTTATCGGTTTTGGAGATTTCAAAAATCTTTTCATTTGATTCTGAATTTTGTATGTAATTATTTCTTATCCCTTTTTGAACATGTTTGAGTCATTTACATGCTTCAATTTTGACTAATTAAGTTCATATGATGTTTCGGTAGTCTTGGCAACAAAATTGAGCTGCATTGAATCAATAAGTTTAAAGAGAATCTTGATGGGTTAGAATAATTTAATTGAACACTTATTTTTAATCCTTTTGATTTATGACTTGAAAGGGTATACATCAAATAATGGAAAAAGTCAAACATTTTTCAATAAGCAAAGTATTATATTTTACAATGAATAATTAGCTTTGCTTAAGATTATTATTATTGTTTAAATTATATTCGATATACCTTTTGAAAGACAATAGTAATAATTTATTTATATAATTGACACTAAACCCTAACTTGTTGTTGTCGTGAAGGATGAAGTTTAAAAATGATCGCTTATTTGTAGAAGTCATGTTTTCGCGTGAAGGATTGTAAGCCAACCGTGACGAATTAGCTCAAACGGTTGAAAACATACTTCCTAAATGGGCCTATTTACCCATAACCGTGGACAGTTTTGCAAATATATCAAACAGTTTGGGAGGAAAACGTGACTGAACAGTGGTGAATTTTTCAGAAATTTATTCCGGTCGTTTTTCCATAGTTGAATGAACCATGCATCTGGGGATTTGATGTTATCCTTCCCACTGCTATAAATTCGACCTTAACATTCAGAGATGGGGGAGGAAGTCTCTTAAGAATGGAAGGATTTTCATTCTTCCTATATTTGTATTCTTCTTGAAATGTTTTGTTGACAGGAAAAAGGGAGGAATGTTGCTGCCAGAGGGAGGATATGATTTTTTGTATGACAGAGAACTGAATTTCTTCTTTCTTTGCTATGATTCTCTTGATAGCAATTTCTTATTTTTAAGAGATTGGAGATCGTACACTCTGCCTTAAACGGCTGCTGATTATCAATTTGAACCTTTGTAAATGTTTTTTATCAAGCTGAGATGGTAATACAATTTCTTTTCTGCAATTATTTTCTATTTGTTTATGTGCATTTAATCAGATTTTTCTTTTTATGCACAGATCATATCATAATCAGATTTAAGCAAATTTCTATATGTTTATAGTTTATGTGTTAACCTGGTTATGTTTAATCATTGCATAAATGATTATTTGTTCAAACAATTTTAGCATAATGAAAATAATGTCTTACTTCTCATGTTAATATTAATGTGCTTATGACATCAATGTTTAAATTTTTTTAAACCATTGATGATCCAATTATTCCCTTTTGAACATTAAATCATTCTCTCCATTTTAAATTACTTTGCTCCCGGGATAGGTTATTAATTTAATTAACATTTAGATAAGTTAGTATTTTAATTCTAATATGTATTTCTGTAACTATAGAATTCCTTTTAATCGTTGCAGAATTATTAATTTTAGATTGCTTTCAAATTATATTTAGGATTAGTTCTAGATTTAATTCAAAGTAGCGCTTTTAAGGAGCAAACTCACCGACTCAAAGAGTGCCAGCGGAGGCTGAGTATCTGTGGGTGTTAACCACACCAAACAGCTCAAGGATAAGATACTACTTGCGTAGGATTATATAAATCCTTTGGTTGGGTTTTCATCCCCTGTTGTTTGCCTTGGATACCATTCCAGCACCTGCACAACCAAGGCATCAACACCCCCCTAATGTCTATCATCCTTGGGCATGCAGAACGTACTTGGTCCTCCCAAAATTCTCAACCTCTTTCCACTGATCTGCGGTAGGTAATTCCAGAGTGGACATCTCCTTCGACAGCACCCGCATTTCCACATGGTCCCTATATGAAAAATCTGGAATTCGTGTGCACGTGGCCCTGAAAGTGAACATTATCTCGGACTCATCTACCATCTTATCAACAATTTCCTTTCCCAACAGAGACAGCCGCATGTCTACGAATTTGAAGTGGTCCAATCTGCATCGAATCAACTAGTCGTGGTATTCTTTCTATGACAACATGGCACCCTTTTCCTCCTAGAATAATGGTATCCCCATTTTTACCAAGGGATCAAACATTTCAATAAACAGTTTGATCTCATGTGTCATGATACCAATATTGGCCTCAACAGTTTCTAAATGATGATACTGATTTACTACCTTCCTGGCCCAAGTGATGACAAAAATCCTATCCCTTATGCCATCCATTCTGATCTCCTCTTCTGTCAACCCATTTAGAAACTCTATATCATTTTTAGCATAGTCAGCAGGTTTCTCATTTAGCTTCTCTTTGATTGTTGTAAAATTTTGTTTGGCTGCCTGTATAACCCTTTATTTGTCCAGAATGTAATCCAAGTAGTGTCTCAACTTGTTAGTGTTGATGTAATTGTAACTTTGGAATGTATTCACTTGTATATCTTATATATTGTGCCCCGATGTTTATTTTGGGATGTGTCTATAACGTACTTGAGTCATGTCATGCTGCGATGTTCCTATCGAAAAGTTCTATAATGTAAACAAGTCATGTCAAGTCATTGTGGGTAACCCTCCTATTTATCAAGGGTTAAATTCCCCGCAGTTCCAGGGCAATAGGGTTATTAGACTCTCCTAGAGAATTCGGCCCTAGTAGGGTTTAGTCAAGTCAAGAATTAGTATAAATAGAGAGATAGCCTCTATATTTATCACACACTCACTCACACTCAGTTTAAGTGCATAGCTAAGGAAAAAGAAGACACTGGGGCTAGGAAGAAAGAGGTTACTGCTGTCAGGAAATCATCTTACTATTTTGGGGTTTTACTTTTGATGTTGATTCTATCTCTGAGGAAGTTGTGGGGTTTTCTCCATTTATGGTTTCCCCGAGGAAAAACACTGTGTTCATTGTCTCTTGTGTTTGATTGTTGTGCTTGTTATTCTCTCACTTAAAGATCCTAATATAATGCTAGCTTAATGTTAAAAATTTAACATGATATCAGAGCTAACCTAAGAAGAAAACACTATGTAGCTACGAAAACTAGGGCTTCCTACTTTGTGGATCTCTCTCCACGGATTTTCAGCAAAAGAAGGTTGGATTAAATCTCCTCCCTAGGGCACATCTTTTTGAAGAAGCAGAATCCAATTCTGAGGTTTTTCAGTTTTGGACCCGACACTGCTGCTGGAACTTAGGGCTTTCCATAGAAGTAGAATTTTTCAGTGAGCCCAGGCCTGGATTGATCTCCTCCTCAAAATCAAAGTTTAGAGATCAAGATCAAAGCATTTGGTTGGACAAAACTCCAGAAAAGAAAAACCCTAATCTGCTCCTGAACCAACACTACAGAATTTTAGATCCAAATCCAAATACGACATCTTGACCTCGTAAGATCTAAATATTTTGTATTTCCATTTGAGGTTCTCAGTTAAGATGTCTCATCATACCAAGCTTGATGAAAAGCTTGAGGGAGCTGATAACTTCTGAGCAGGAAAGTATAGGATCTCCCTGGTCCTGGAAGAAAATGAGTTGGACTCCTATATCAGTGAGGAGGTTCCCGTTTCAGAGGGAGATGAGGCTAAGGCCTTACACAAGAAGAAGTTGGTTATGGCAAAGAGGATTATTGCTAATTCAATCGAGGATCACTTCATACCAAATGTGTCCTCCCTAAATACACCTAATTCTATGTTTGATGCCCTAACCAAATTGTTTGAAGGAAAGAACATAAACCAGAAGGTGACTCTGAGAAACCAACTGAAGAATGTAAAGATCCAGAATGCAGAAACCATCCAGTCTTACTTTACAAGGGTCTCTCAGATCAAGGAATAGTTGGAAGTAGTAGATGAAGAAGTGGAAAATGCAAAGATTGTAATGACCACCTTGAATGGTTTCCCTAGATCATGGGACTCCTTTATTCAAGGAATCTGTGCCAAAAAGAAGTTAGTCAAGTTCAGTAGACTATGGGAAGAATTCTCTCAAGAAGAAGCTCGGATAGTAGCTTGAGAAGAGAAGGTCGAAAGCGAAGATCAAGCTCTCACAGTTCACTCCAAAAAAAAAAAAAAACTCTCATCACTCGAGAGGTGTTGAGGCTTGGAAAATCGCAGGCGACAACAACAAGGGATTCTCCCCAGTAAACGTTCCCAATTATCCTGTTACTATTTGGTATGGAGAATCCGTTCGGTTTGTGGTCCGACTACCGTAGGTTAAGTAACCAAAATAAAGGGTTTTACCGGTTACGGCCCGGTCCACCGTGTATCTTTTAGCTTTTTAGTTTTAAGTATGATATGCAAATGCCTATCTAGAATGTAGATTGATAGAGAATACGAGGAGCGGTCACAATGTGATGCGCAGTTTATTACCTCTCATCTTAACTCTCTCGCATCTAAATCACACACACCAAGAAAAATAAAACTAACTTAACTAAACTATCCCTAGGGAGCGAAATTATCATTTAATGAGTAATGTATTACTGTTCATGCATTAAAAAAAATCGCAGGTAGATGTTCTTTATTACAAAACACATAAACATGAATAGATAGATGAACAACAAGATAGTTCATTGTTTATGAAAAGCATTCATTACTCATGGTGGAAACTCCATAAAATAAACTAGAGAGCATTCATACAAGAACATAGGTTCAACAAGTTAGAACGATCTCACAGTTAATGGATAAAAGCTGAAAACAAAATAGTTCCCCTTCAACAACATCCATTGCACATCATTTGAACATTACACCAAAGCTTTCTCCAACAGGAAAAATTGTAATTATCCATTGCAAAATGAAATAGTTCTTCTTACAACATGTTCTCACAAGTCTAACTAGAAAAAAGTCATTTTCCTTATCGAACTATCCTATACTTATACAAAAAGCAAAACTTTTGGGCTGCCCCAAATGATTCTTGGGCTTCCCCAACATTTAAACTCCCAAAATTTGTCTTATAGTGAGTGCTCATACATTTTACAATATATTACATTTAAAACAAAACTAATAAAGCACTTCTAAGTAGAGGGCCTCGCTTGATCATTTACGAACTTTTTCCACGCTTGGGGCTTCCGCTGCTATGCTCTCAAATTCTGAATGTTCAAAAAAACGAATGTTGATCTCATCTTTAGCAGCCTGATTTTTAACTACTTTGATTCTGGCAGAGCTTAAACGCAATTGATCCTCAAGTAGATGAATGCTGACTACTGCATGAGCTACTGCATCTTTCAGGATCTGCTCATCCAAGTCCTTGACTTGTTGTATCGTTTTCTCATCCTCCTGATACCTGCTCTGTAGCATTTCTATGAGCAGCTCATGCTCTGGTAATGTCTCTAGTATTTGTTCTGCAGCAACTTGACATCTGTTGTAGGTGACCAGCACCCTTCTGTAGTATTCAGTACAAATTCCTCTTGTCTTCCTCACAGATTTCTTGAACTCCTTTGTTGTATTTATTTGAAATTCTAGCAAGTCATAGTCCTGCTTTAGGCTGCATTGATCTTTAGCTGGTAAATCTGTAGGAATTTCTTCATTGGTCTCTATCCTTACTATCCTTCCAGTCAGGACTTCCAAAATGTCCTGAGACCTATCTACAAAATATGAGGTAGTCTCCAAATTTTCCTCCAATCTGTTATCTATCTGCAAGACTTTACATCTTTCCTCTTCAATAGACACCTGCAGCTGGTGCATTCTTCCTCTTTGGGTTAGGACATTTTTATTTAGAGGTTGGATATTAGTTTGGTGTTCACTGGCATCCTTTAGTGATGCTGCTAATTAATTAATCTATCCTTCAAAATCTGCTACCTGCACTTGGAATTGTTTTTCTTTCTCTTCCATAGTAGCCCTCTATGCCTCCAACTCTTGTACTTTGTTCTGCAGCTGGTCCTTTTCTGCACTAAGAGTTTCATATGTTGTTTTGAGGTCATCTTTTTCTGTCTTCAGCACCTGATGTTCTTGTTGTAACCTCTGCAATTCTGCTAGGTTACTCTGAGCATCCTTATCTATCATTTCCATGGAAACTTCCAAAGTCATCTTTTTTGCTTGAAGACTCTGAAGTTCTCCTTTTGAAGTCTTCACTTCATTTTACATGTCTTCAAATTATATCTTCAGTTTATAACCTTCATTTCTTTCCTTCTTCAAAGTTTCCTTCAACTGAGCTATGTTCCTTTTCGACTTCTCCAGATCCGTCATCAGTCTATTTACATTATCTTCCGTGGCTCGTGTAAACGCCACTCCAGCTCTAGCTGTTAACCTCATATCTACATCCATCCCATGCACCAAAGTTTTATCAGTGACCATCATGCCTGGTAGTCCCCCTGTTTCGATTTTCTCTCAATCCTTTTGGCAATCCTCTTCTTCTCTCGGTCATAAAAAATGGTGCTAAAATTTGGGACTTCTTCTCCTTTTTCCTGCACAAAAGGTATCAGATTCAATTCAGAAAAAACCACTTGTTCTTGAGTGCTGCCAAAAATTGCAGCGGGCTCCTAGGAATCAGGATTATCTTGTCCCTACCCCTAATCTGTCTGATCCTGTACTTTTTGGATGTCTGTTGGGTCAGTAGTTTGCTGGTTTGTTGTAGATCCTTTCAGCCTCAGACCCTCAGCTTCTTTTTGTTTCTTCTTCATCTATTCATCTTCTTTCTTCTTTCTTTATTCTTCTGTCTTTTTTGCAGTTTCCTCTGCATTCTTTGCTGCTTCCTCTGCAGCTTTCTTTCTTTCTTCTTCTTCATTCTTAAGCCAACTCTCAGCCTCCTGTGCTAGTCTCCTAGCATCCTCTTCTCTTTTCTTGGCCTCCTCCTCTTCAGCTTTCTTCTGCGCGGTTTGGCCCTTACCGCCTTTAATGGTGATCTTCTATTTAAATTGTCTCCTTAATGCAGTCATATTCCTTGTATTCCTGAAGATTTCTTCATGTTTACCCCAGAAATTTGTATATTTAAAGTGAACATTTGCTTCTTTGCAATGTTCTGCGACCTTCTTCTGGGAGTCATTTCTATGGAAGATCATCTCTCCAAAATGAAACTGCTCCAATTCCTGTACAAATTCAGCAGCTCTTTTAATATTTGTAAATTTGTAGCTCCCCAGCCTGAAAGGTATGGCAGGATAGGTTGTCTTCTTGTGTTCAGACAGGAAGCTTCCTACATCATCTAGGTACACTTTCCTAACTGCTTCTTTATGCACCACAATATCAGTGGCATACTTGGGGAGCAAAGAAGGTTCCCTAGAGCAACCATACATCCTGATGTACATCCCTTCGTTAGTCAAATAATAATTTGTATGTTCCTCGATGACTTTAAATGCCTCCTCAGACATACAATTGCATTCTGTTAGGAAGATCAAATAGTGTAAAGGCATAATAAAATGTTCACATATTTCTCTATAGTGGTTGTAATACTTATGTGCCCAAAATATTTTGTATGCAGTGTACACAGGGGTTTTATCCCGGTCCCAAATGCATCTTAAGGTTGGAAATGGTTCGGTGCATAGTATAAAGTCCATTAAGATGGAACTCATATAAAACTCAGACTTTTTCTGGGACACCCCTCCCAGAGCCAAAAAAATGCAGGCTGAGAGGCTGTTGGACACAATGTTTGCCCAATTGAATACAGTCCCCTGGGTGGCCACATAGAAAATAATAGGGATCCATCCCAACTTGAAGCTCTTACCATGAGCTCTCACAAACACTCTATTCAACATCAATGCTATAAACCTATAAGGTGTCCTGAGAGTAGTTGTATCATACTCTCCTTATGGCCTGGTTCGAAATTTCTTCCCAAGTATCATCATCATCTTCACTGTTTCAACCAAGTCCAAGTTTATTTCTTTCAACCAATCTTTAGTTAGGTAAATTTGGGATGGTGGTAGGCGATATGCCAATGAGACATAACAAGGACTGTAGGCAGCATATCCATGTTTGGCAGTATTGGCTAAAATCATAGTGGTCACATCGGCCTTAGGTAGAATCCAACTGATCACCTCTGAGCATGGAAACAGCTCATGTCTAGTAGCTATCTTTATCAGAGCTGACTTCTCTATGTTGGCATATATGGTCAACTCTTCAAATCCAGCATCGGGCACATTTTGATTTGAAATCATCCGAAATATTTCACCCCACTTATAATCAGGTTCTACCTCAGTGGTAGCTCTAGTGTCTTCATAGATATATTCTACTTTGGTAATGATTTCCACCTCAGGTTCTTCTTCAGCAACAGGGGCCTTCTTTTTCTATCTCTTAGACATGTCGCCTTTGAAGAGGTTTCCCTGTCATAAACCAAAATGCATTTAGGCTATTTGAGCTTTTAATCAGTATTTGAAGAATGAAGAAAAACTCTATAAACATTTACCTCTTCCATATTTGCAACATCTAAACCTATCAAAATGCAAATGCAAAATTGGGAATAACTAGCAAGAAAACTTCTGAAAATTGCTAAGTCTGAAAAATCCTAAGTCCCTCTGTAACTAGCAATAATCGTGATTGACACTACATCGCCTAAACAAAATTTGTAATCCAATTCCTCTCCAAATCGAAACATCCCCATACTGTAATTGAAATGCGTTAAACAAACCCTCCGGTGTCCAAGAAAATAGGGCAACTGTTTATGATGGGAAGACAACTGGAAAACTTCACCCCGAATGGCCATAAGCAATCCCACAAAAACCGATGCAGATAGCGTAACGCTTGTCTGCACCAAACTCCTAATCCATCGAACTGGGGTTGAAACTCCATAACGGCTCATACAAGCTCAAGAACAAAAAACCCCCATTGTAAATGTTGCGAAACTGACCAATACTCTACGCCGTAAGGATGCAAAATACGACTTAGACGACCAACTACAAACGACAGGAACGCCTAACCAAAGGACGAAACCCTAGTTCCAAAACTAATCAATAAAATAAAAAAAGGAGAAACCACGGTTGGCCTACCTGGCAAACAAACTGCAGTCAATGTGATGGTCTAAAAAATCCACGGCAGCACCCCAAATGCATGAAATCCCGACAGCTAAGCACGGATGCACAGTTCAACAGTGAGGACGGAGGCAGACGCGAATTCACAAAGATAAAAAAATAAAATAATAATCGTCCCATATATATAGCTCTCGGTGAAAAAGGTCGGCAGGAAAAATCTTCTATCGGATGGCGAAACAACTAAGGCGTTGGGCAATTAATTCATCAGAGAGCCGCAACGGCGGGCGACGGACATACTATGGTTTTCGCGGCACAATAAAAACGACGGCGATATAACAATAAACTGTAGCTTCGGACCTCGGAACCACTATAGCATCGAATGACTAGTTCAATTGGAAGCCACAATGGCAGACGTTATAAGGACCAAAGTTTCGCAGACCAATAAAAAAAATGGAGAAGATCAAAACAAACTATTGGCGAAAGGAACAGCTAAATGGCGGATGGTTAGTCCGCTCCGGAGCCGCAATGGCGGGTATCAAATGGACTACGGGCTCCACGGCAATCCGAGAACATCGCCAATCAGGACAACCAAAAACTAATCCCTCGCTCAAAAGTCAACACAGTCCCGATAGTGAGAAAAAAAAATCAAAAACCCTGTGGGATCGGCAAACTAAAGGCCTCCGTCGGAGTGCTTGCAATCTGCCAGCCGAAACGGCGGCAACACAAAGGACTAACACTCCAACGGTGATGAAACAAAATTCCGAAAAATAAAAAATAAAACACGTCGACAAAAAACAAGGCTTTGGATCGGGTCACTTGTAAGTAATTTTCCGCAACGGTGGCTGTGTAGACGACTACAGGCCCAACTCACAGTTCAAAAGACTTCTGATAGTGAAAAAGGAAATTATCGAAACTTCAAAGCATCAAGTTCAAATCCACAGCATCAGCAGATAAAGATAGTCATTCAACAATTTAACTCAATTTAACCTTAAAGATCGAAAGTTTCAGCAGAGGATAACAAAGTTCAGCAATCATAAGCAAATCTAGGCCAGATAGAATTTAAAAGGAGGGTCCAAATTTTTTTTAAAATTTTCGAAAACGTTGTAGCTGCAACAATTGGCGACTACCTGGTGAACCCATATCTCTGGACAACTTCTTCCTTAAGTAACAGACTGTTTTAACAATAAAACCAACCTGTTGAATTTTTCTAGGTATCTTAATTTCCCAAATGGCAAATATATGTGCTTTTAATCATTGATAATAGTCCAATTTTAGGAAAATGGAACCCAAGGTTTCAAAGTCAAGAATAACTCTTTTGAGGCCAGGAAGATGAGTTTCATTTTTACCTCTGTCTTCGGGTAGCTTCCAGCTCAGACACCACAAGATCGTAACATATGGTAAACAGAAATATTCATTTGTTCCTCATTCCCATGCCATTTAGCACCTTTTTTGTGCTTTCGGACTTTTTGTCCTTTTGAGTCCTCCTCATGCCTTTCCTTCTGAATTTTTTATTTAGGCTCCTCTATCCATAGTGTCGTTTTGTGTGAGAGATGTATTTAATTTTCAGCTCACGGACGAAGAAGAACTTTTGGAAATTTTGTACTTATATGATTTAGTACTTTGTTTTGATACATATTGCTTTCTTAGGAATTTTGAATCTTCTTAGCCTTTTGGCTTTCAATTCTTGGCATGGGATTATTTATATATAATATATTGTTTACCCTGCTTCATTTCCATGGGTCTTTTGTTGTCACCCCCTAGGACAATTTTAAGTGTGAGATGGATGGAGCCTCGAAATAGTATTCCGGACCTTTTGATCTTGAGTTATTTTACAGGGATTAAGCGGGACTTCAATGTGTTCATAGCCATTTAGGAAAACTGCTAAACTACAAGAAATTCTTAATAGATAAAACAATAATACACAGTCTTATAATCAAGGATTTAGTTCATCTAGAACTCTGATGTTCTCCATGCAACCAAAAGTTTGCTTCTTTTTATTGAAATCAAACAAAATCTAGAAAAAAACAAATAGAAATGAAAATAAATCAAAGTAAACAACCAAATCAATTTATTTATATACAAGATAATCAAGAAAAATAAAAATAAAATAAAATAAAATCAAGAAAAATAAAATTGAGAACTAAACCACTAACTGGTCAGTTCTCTGCCCACCCCTATAAATCTGGCAACTTGTAAGTTAAGGGGCTAGGCTTGACTACAAAATGAGAAAGACCTAACCATTATCTAATTCTACTGTTCTTGAAACAAAAACTACATCTACTATTTTACAATCAATCTCATCATCCCGTGAACATTGAAGGAGATCGGGCTGGGTGTCTGATATGTTGTTGGCTTCTTCTAATGCAAAGTTTCACGGTTCAAGTTTAATTAGATAATTTCTCAATATAGAATTCACTGATTCATTTTTCTCTCTTCCAAATGCGTGACATTGTGTTCCATGTAGGGCTCTCTTAATATTTTAATCTAATTTGAACTTCCCTTCTGAGGCAACCACAAGTGTGACCAATCTGAAGCAAAATACCCATTTAGTCTTGCTGACCAGTCTCAATTCAAAATAAGTCCATAACTGTCAGGTATGTATGCTACCAAAATATCAATGTATTGACAGATCTTTTTATTTGCAGATAATCAAATCAGGACATCCTCCATTTCCCCGACTACTTTCACATTGTTCCTGTCTAACTGAGTAACCTCCCAGGTAGTAGGTTTAGGTTTTCCATTAATCTTTTTGCAAACTACAAGTGGCATAACATTTACTGATGATCCTGAATCTACCAAACAATTGTGCACATTATGGTTTAAAATCTCCAAAGTCAGAAGGAATGGTGGGGTTTTAAACCTAGTCTTACCTCCCACACTTGCTTCAACAATCTCTTCTACAGGTTGGTTATTGGTGGGAAGTTCTTCCTCTAGTACTTCAAGTGCTTTGAGATTTTCCTTAACATTACCTGCTTTGTCTTCAATAGGCTTAGCAGGCATGTCGACTTGTTTCGGATCTTGACTGCTAATAGTAAGTTCAGGAATTTTATCATCTGTGTTGTTCTTATGTAGTTTCTTTACATTCTCTTGCAATTTCTTAATCTTTGGGAGTATTTAATTGTCTTTATTCACCAAATCCTGGCTTCTTGTTGTCACAGTTGTTTTCGATATCTCCTCATGTTTCAAAGTGCCTTCTTCTGTATCAAAAAGTGAGACACAATCCCATAATACCAAAGCATCATTCTCTTGTTTTTCTGTGGATTTACCACCCTTTTCTTCTCCATCATTAGCCTCTGTTAATTTGGAATACAGCAGCTGATTCATCACTAATGTCATTGAATTTATCCATTGAGGACAATTTTTTTCAAAATGGGGCTACTGGTGGAAAGTGCAAAAGTTATCCATACCTACCTCTGTTAAGTTCATTAATGCAGAACTATGTGGAGGAGGTTTAGACTGATTGTCATCCTCTCTTCTCTTGTAGTAAGGCTTATATTCTTTCTGAGCTTCCTTTTCATTTTCCAAATCTATTATTCTGTTAGAGAGTTTTTGCATCATCTTTAACATTACTTCAAAATCATGTGATTGCTCCTCTTTAGGCTTAGACGGTAATAAGGCTTTCTTCCCAAAAGTTTTCTCTCCTGACTGCTCAGAATAATCTTCTATGCTTTCTTTTTCAACTTCTACTCTCTCAGCCTCTTCATAAGTCTTTGATAACGTAGGTTTAACTTGAGCCTTTGCAAACATGGCCAAGTTAGGCCCCAAAGCTGAAGTATAATACTCAATCAGAACTTTATCAGAGGGCTTATTAGCTGCAGAGAAATTCTTAAAATAAGCAGCAAACCTTTGGGTAAAACTATGCACCTTTTATTTTCTTTCTTTCTTTAAAGTGCATAGTCCTTTCATGAGAGCTACATGAGTCTTTTGGGCTGCATATTTGCTTCTGAATATCCTTTCAAAAGTATCCCAGTCCGGGATTGAGTTTGCAGGAAGACCAAAATACCATGAGGTTGTTGCTCCTTTAAGGGTATGTGGAAAAAGTCTGCAAATTACATCTTCGTGTTCTCCAGCCTTTAGTCCTTCTATGGCTAAGTAGAAACTTTTGTTAGACACTGAGAGGGGGGTGAATCAGTGTAAAGCCAATTTTATAACTTTTATTAGCTTGTCACAATTAACTAGCAATTCATCACTCCACTATTCTACCATTTGCATAATCATTTCATAAACATCTTTCACTTCATTATTCACATATCATAAGCATTTGAATCATCAAGAACCATAATACAACAGAACACAACACCATATAATTTTGTAATCTTTTTGTATTAGTTTTGGTCCGGCTACAACCGTTAGGTAAAATCAGCACCTACTGATATGAAGAGCACCTACTCTGCATCCAGGACCCTGCCTGGTTTTCTTAGACCCTGCTAAGAAGGGTTTGAGGTATCCTAACCTCAAAAGCAAGACAAGCTTGCTTTTACAATTAAAGCTTACTATCACATCAACATCATCTTTCTGTCCACATCATCATTGTCACATCACATCAGCACTTATCTCTAGCATTTCTTCAATCAACATCTTCTTCATACAATCACATTAACTCTTCATTCTGTCCACGAGAATTTTGTCAAAAAGAATATCAGCAATTTATTACCATACTGTCCCTGACTTCATAATCTTCTAAGCACATCTTCATTCATGTCATCAGCTGAAGGTATCACTGCCACCTCATCATGATCATCATTTATCAATAAGGTAACAAGCAATAGGAGTTAAAGCACCATCATCCTCATCAATACCTAACTGTCATCTGCATATGCCTGCACATGTTACTTCTAGGGTAGTCATAGAAGGCACCATCAATCATCATTATTTACTCAATTTCTGTGTATGCTAATGTTATCTTGATCATACTTCAACTGTGTATGCTTTAGCAGACTTTACTCAGACTTTCATCATTACTGCTATATCACTGAATGTTTATCACAAGTATGTCATAGTAGTATTGTTTCATCATTGTGTGTGTATCATAGGGTTTGTGTAATCAACTAGCAGTCTGCTAATAAACTGTTTACTTGGCTGTACAATCAATCAGTGTAGCATCAAGCAAGTCAACTTCATGTCTAGTTTGTGACTTGTCAAGTCATAAGTTACTCTTGAAACAACTCATCTGTTCCTGTCTTCTTTACTTTGGTAACTTCAGTATGTCTCAAGACAACTCTTCAATCACGAGGTGTTCTCAAAGTTGCTTGATTCAAGCTTGTGACTTTACCTAAATTCTACACTATATCCAACACAAGGTTTGCCTACTACTGTAGTAGCCAAAAGTAGCAATGAAACAGTCCCTCAATCTGTTGTACCATTGAACAGTCCTTAAAATCTCAGCTTAGATCTACCACAAAACTATCATTGAACTTTGTCAAAGATCTTCCACAAGATTATCCTCGGATCTGTCCCAAAACTATCATAATTAATGTATTTTATCTGTAGAAAATACTCTTCAAAACAGACTCTAACAGTCATAAAGCTATCTCTTTAGCAAGTTCAGATTTTAGCCTTCAACAACTGCTGTCACAGTCTTCACATGTGAAGTTTGGTAATTTCTACAACTGTTGTCACAGTCTTCATGCAAGTGTTGTTGGTTGCTTTTGTCCAAGATTAGAGCTTATGAAGGTGCTTTAAAGAGTGCCAACAACTGTGTCCAAGATCAAACCTTTTGCTACTTCTTAATCCTCAAAAATCAGAGTTTAGAGTTTGAGCCTTAATGGTTGCTTGTACTGATGCAAAAGGATGCCTTTAGTCAAGCCAAACTTTTATTGTTACTGCTATCATTTGTCATGTCAAAGTAACGCAATGCTATCACAGTGAACACAACTATTCCTCTCTTCTTCACTTTGGTAGATTTAGGATGTCTTAAGGAAAATCCTTAACTCAATCCAAGACTATGCCAAGGTGTCTTCAATGACAACTTTATATATATGCATAAAAAATTTATGGAAGATATCAAACTTTCCCTCTAGTTCACTGAATCTGTACCTTCTTAATTTTTACTTGATCTCCGATCCTTTTAGAACTTGGGAAAAATGAACATACCTCTTCCTTAGCAAACTTGAGAAGATGTATTAGCATAGCTTCCAAGCTGATGTCTGAAACTTTTATGTCTCCAACGTGACTAAGATTGATTTTCCTTAGTTACTTGATCACTTGACTTGCCTCAATATTTTTCATAATATCATTGTTGTCAAGTTGACACCATCTACGTGATTGTCATATCAAACATATGCATACATCACTCCATGTCATTATTCAAGCAAGAGTTCGGAGCTGTGACTAAGATGTTTTCAACAACTTGGATCTTGACTGTGGTGACCAAAACCATGACTAAGATGGTTCACAAATTCACTGTGGTTGCTCAGAGAAACTTGGATTGTGGCATCTCTGCAAAATTCGGACTGTTGTAGCTCTGTAAATTTCGGACTATGGCAGCTCTGCAAAATTCGGACTACTCCCATTCATTGCAGCAGGAAAACATCAGACTTCAGCCTCAAATTCGGACTGTAAAAGCTTGCAATCAACTGACTGTAAATACTCTCTAGAAGCTAGCATACTGCCAGCAGTGAACCAAAGAAACATCAAGTGAAAGGTTGGACTATATACCCAAAAAGAAAAATACTGTGGAAAATTCGGGTCTCTGCTGCCTGCGAATTTCTACCTCAGTCATCTACCCAAATTCAGAGCTCAATATCTCATCTGAAATTTCACATCAAAATAATGAAACTTGGTGGGGTATTTATACTAGATTTTCATAAAAAAAATTATGGAGCCGACATTCATCTTTGTATTTTTTAATTTTAATTTTCCCTTCTTCTTTTTTTAAATTAACTTGTGGAGCCGACTTGTCATATTGAATTTTATTTATTGTGACTTTATTTTAAACAATCTTCCAAGGTTGGGCTGACCACTTCACCTTCTATAAATTCAAGTGTATATATATATGAAGTAGGTTTTTAATCTTCTTTACATGACCATCGATTTTTACAAACCTTGGATTCATCATACATTAAGTTCAAGTGTCCAATCACCATCATATGCGTGTGGGTGCCTTCATCTTCCTATTTTCCCTAGGGACATCCCCAAGGGTTCCAAGACCCCAAGTGCCCACATCATATTCATTTATTCAAGGCCATTAAACCATCTAGTGTGTGGGTCAAAAGGATTCTTCAAAGCCTTATTTATCAAGCCAAGGGCATCCACAATATGTCAAAGACCATACAAGGTCATCAATGACCACATTATCTTCATTAAGAGTACTAAGATCATTAAGCCACCAAATGTGGGTCAAACAATTTCAAGTGACTTTTTTAAGAGCTTCTTCATCAAGCAAGGGTCTTCATGGGTTTCTTCCACCACCTCAACCACACCGAGAGACCCCCAAGATTCAAGATCCATCATAACATTACCTGTGGGGTTGCCAAACCTTCTCTTGGGGTACCATGACACCATCAGAGCATGAATGACCAC
Source organism: Pseudotsuga menziesii (assembly GCA_001517045.1). Lineage (NCBI taxonomy): Eukaryota > Viridiplantae > Streptophyta > Pinopsida > Pinales > Pinaceae > Pseudotsuga > Pseudotsuga menziesii. The sequence goes on from LPNX011007316.1 coordinate 175,459, forward strand.
AGAATGGGTCATTACTGCTTCTCCAACACATCTAAGGCTTCTCCATAGTCTGCAAGGGCTTCAGGACCATCTTCAAGTTCTTCAATGTCTTCATCAAGGTGGTGGCTTCAAGATCCAAGCTTGTGGGTACAAGGACCTTGTCAACTGGGTACAAGGTGCTTCAAGGCACAAACCCACATTGTAAGGGATCCAAAGCACTACAAGGTGCAAAACCACTTTGTAAGGGGTCAAGGCACTGCAGGTGGGACTTGGTGGCATCAATGACATCCTGTGGGGCCACTGTAAGCCCATGTTGGAATCAATGACAATTTCATCAACAACTTTGCAGGTGATCATCTACTAAAATCTTTTTGCTTGGGTCAAATTTGGGCAGCATTTTCTCAAAAGCCTGAGGTAAGTCATGCAAAGGAGGTGTTAGGTTTAAAGGTGATCTGGCTTTCCAAGCAGGTGGTGGATTGGGTGGGTTAGGTGGCTGATTAGTGTTTACGCCTGCCATGAGTCTGGGTGGAGAGTGAGGTGGTGAATGAACAGGAGTATGAACAGGTGGACAGCAAGGTGTGTTTGGGCCCACTTGATTCAAAGGCTGAACAACTTCCTGCAAGGTTGTTTCTACCAACTCTTCCAAATCTCCAACCAAAACTGCATCTTCCAATACAGGACGGTCTTTCTTCTTGTACTCTCTTCTGGGTAAATCAGGGATAGTCAGTAATCCTCCAATACTTTTCCCATATGCCCTAGTATGTTTTCTCAGATCATTAACAACTTCGTTGTCCACAGAATACAAGTGTTCTTTCCACTTCTCTTCAGGAATCGGATTGAGAAATAAGCTGCTTTCTGAACTATCACTGGTGGAGTAATTTCGAGGAAATGGGTTTCCTTGACCAGCCATGCACTGGTGGCCCTCATTCTAGCGTCAAAAACTATTGAGGCCTAGAAAATTGCAGGAAACAACAGCAAGGGATTATCCCCAGTAAACGCTCCCAATTAGCTCGTTACTCTTTGGTATGGGGAATCCGTCCGGTTTAAGGTCCGGCTATCGTAGGTCAAGTAACCAAGATAAAGGGTTTTACCGATTACGGCCCGATCCACCGTGTATCTTTTAGCTTTTTAGTTTTAAGTATGATATGCAAGTGCCTATCTACAATGCATATTGATAGAGAATATGAGGAGCAGTCACAATGTGATGCGCAAGTTCTTACCTCTCGTCTTAACTCTCTCGCATCTAAATCACACACAGCAAGAAAACTAAAACTAACTTAACTAAATTGTCCCTAGGGAGCGAAATTATCATTTAATGAGTAATGTATTGCAGTTCATGCATTAAAAAAAATCACAGGTAGTTGTTCTTTATTACAAAACACATAAAAATGAATAGATAGATGAACAACAAGATAGGTCATTGTTTATTAAAAAACATTCATTACTCATACTGGAAACTCCATAAAATAAACTAGAAAGCATTCATACAGGAACATAGGTTCAACAAGTTAGAACGATCTCACAGTTAATAGATAAAAGCTGAAAACGAAATAGTTCCCCTTCAACAACATCCATTGCACATCATTTGAACATTACACCAAAGCTTTCTCCAACAGGAAAAATTGTAATTATCTATTGCAAAAGGAAATAGTTCTTCTTACAACATGTTCTCACAAGTCTAACTGGGAAAAAGTCATTTTCCTTATCGAACTATCCTATACTTATACAAAAAGCAAAACTTTTGGGCTGCCCCAAATGACTCTTGGGCTTCTCCAACGTTTCAACTCTCAAAATTTGTCCTATAGTGAGTGCTCATACATTTTACAATATATTACATTTAAAACAAAAATAATAAAGCACTTCTAAGTAGAGGGCCCTGCTTGATCATTTAAGAACTTTTTCCACGCTTGGGCTTCCGCTGCAATGCTCTCAAATTCTGAAGGTTCAAGAAAACGAATGTTGATCTCATATTTAGCAGCCTGATTTTTAACTACTTCGATTCTGGCTGGGCTTAAACGTAGTTGATCCTCAAGCAGATGAATGCTGACTGTTGCATGAGCTACTGCATCTTTCAGGATCTGCTCATCCAAGTCCTTGACTTGTTGTATCTTTTGCTCATCCTCCTCATACCTGCTCTGTAGCATTTCTGTGAGCAGCTCATGCTCTGGTAATGTCTCTAGTCTTTGTTTTGCGGCAACTTGACATCTGTTGTAGGTGACCAGCACCCTTCTGCGGTATTCAGTAAAAGCCCCTCTTATCTTCCTCACAGCTTTCTTGAACTCCTCTACTGTATTTATTGCAAATTCTAGCAAGTCATAGTCCTGCTTTAGGCTGCGTTGATCTTTAGCTGGTAAATCTACAGGAATTTCTCCATTGATCTCTATCCTTACTATCCTTCCAGTCAGGACTTCCAAAATGTCCTGAGACCTATCTACAAAATATGACGTAGTCTCCAAAATCTCCTCCAATCTGTTATCTATCTGTAAGACTTTACATCTTTCCTCTTCAATAGACACCTGCAGCTGGTGCATTCTTCCTCTTTGGGTTAGGACATGTTCCTTTAGAGGCTGGATATTAGTTTGTTGTTCACTGGCATCTTTCAGTGATGCTGCTAATGAATTAATATGTCCTTCAAAATCTGCTACCTGCACTTGGAATTGTTTTTCTTTCTCTTCCGTAGTAGCCCTCTGTGCCTCCAACTCATGTACTTTGTTCTACAATTGGTCCTTTCCTGCACTAAGAGTTTCATATGTTGTTTTGAGGTCATCTTTTTTCTGCCTTCAGCACCTAATGTTCTTGCTGTAACCTCTGCAATTCTGCTAGGTTATTCTAAGCATCCTTACCTGTCATTTCCATGGAAACTTCCAAAGTCATCTTGTTTGCTTGAAGAGTCTAAAGTTCTGCTTTTGAAGTCTTCACTTCATTTTGCATGTCTTCAAATTTCCTCTTCAGTTTATAACCTTCATTTCTTTCCTTATTTAAAGTTTCCTTCAATAGAGCTGTGTTCCTTTTCGACTGCTCCAAATCCATCACCAGTCTATTTACATTATCTTCATAGGCTTGTGTCAACGCCACTCCATCTCTTGTTGTTAACCTCGGATCTGCATCCATCCCGTGTACCAAATTTTTATCAATGACCATCATGCCTGGTTGTCCCCCTGTTTTGATTTTACTCTCAGTCCTTTTGACAATCCTCTTCTTCTCTCGGTCATAAAAAATGGTGCTAAAATCTGGGACTTCTTCTCCTTTCTCTTGCACAAAAGGTATCAGATTCAATTCAAAAAAAACCGCTTGTTCTCGACTGCTGCCAGAAATTGCAGCAGGCTCCTAGGAATCAGGATTATCTTGTCCCTGCCCTGATCTATCTGATACTGTACTTCTTGGATGTATGTTGGGTCAGTAGTTTGCTAGTCTGTTGTAGATCATGTCAGCCTCAGACCCTCAGCTTCTTTTTGTTTCTTCTTCATCTCTTCATCTTCTTTCTTCTTTCTTTCTTCTCCTATCTTCTTTGCAGTTTACTCTGCATTCTTTGTTGCTTCCTCTGCAGCTTTCTTTCTTTCTTCTTCTTCATTCTTAAGCCAACTCTCAGCCTCCTGTGCTAGTCTCATAGCATCCTCTGCTCTTTTCTTGGCCGCCTCCTCTTCATCTTTCTTCAGCGCGGTTTGGCCCTTACCGCATTTAATTGTGATATTTTGTTTAAATCTTCTCTTTAATGTAGTCATATTCCTTGCATTCCTGAAGATTTCTTCATCTTTATCCCAGAAGTTTGTATATTCAAAGTGGACATTTGCTTCTTTGCAATGTTCTGCGACCTTCTTCTGGGAGTCATTTCTATGGAAGCTCATCTCTCCAAAATTAAACTGCTCCAATTCCTGTACAAATTCAGCAGCTCTTTTAATATTTGTAAATTTATAGCTCCCCATCCTGAAAGGTATGGCAGGATAGGATTCCTTCTTGTGTTCAAACAGGAAGCTTCCTATACCATCTAAGTACACTTGCCTAACTGCTTCTTTATGCACCACATAATCAGTGGCATACTTGGGGAGCAAAGAAGGTGCCCTAGAGCAACCATACATCCTGATGTACATCCCTTCGTCAGTCAAATAATAATTTGCATGTTCCTCGATGACTTTAAATGCCTCCTCAAACATACAATTGCATTCCGTTAGGAAGATCAAATTGTGTAAAGGCATAATAAAATGTTCACATATTTCTCTATAGTGGCTGTAATACTTATGTGCCCAAAATATTTTGTATGCAGTGTACACAAGGGTTCTGTCCCTGTCCCAAATGCATCTTGAGGCTGGAAATGGTTGGGTGCATAGTATACAGTCCATTAAGATGGAACTCATATAAAAATCAGACTTTTTCTGGGACACCCCTCCCACAGCTGAAGAAATGCAAGCTGAGAGGCTGTTGGACACAATGTTTTTCCAATTGAATACAGTCCCCTGGGTGGCCACATAGAAAATAATAGGGATCCATCCCAAGTTGAAGCTCTTACCATGAGCTCTCCCAAACACTCTGTTCAACATTAATGCTTTAAACCTATAAGGTGTCCCAAGAGTCGATGTATCATACTCTCATGATGGCCTGGTTTGAAAGTTCTTCACAGGTATCATCATCCTCTTCACTATTTCAACAAGGTCCAAGTTTATTTCTTTCAACCAATCTTCAATTAGGTAAACCTGGGTTGGGGGTAGGTGATATGCCAATAAGACATAACCAGGATTGTAGGTAGCATATCCATGTTTGGTAGTATTGGCTAAAATCATAGTGATCACATTGGCCTTAGGTATCCAACTGATCACCTCTGAGCATGAGAACAACTCAAGTCTAGTGGCTATCTTCATAAGAGCTGACTTCTCTATGTTGGCATATATGGTCAACTTTTCAAATCTAGCATCGGGCACATTTTGATTTGAAATCATCCAAAATATCTCAGCCCACTTATAATCAGGCTCTACCCTGGTGGTAGCTCTAGCATATTCATAGATATATTCTACATTGGTAACGATTTCCACCTCAGGTTCTCCTTCAGCAACAGGGGCCTTGTTTTTTCTGTCTCTTAGACATGTCACCTTTGAAGAGGTTTCCCTGTCATAAACCAAAATGCATTTAGGCTATTTAAGATTTTAATCAGTATTTGAAGAATGAAGAAAAACTGTATAAACATTTACCTCTTCCATACTCGCAATAGCTAAACCTATCAGAATGCAAATGCAAAATTGGGAATAACTAGCAAGAAAACTTCTAAAAATTGCTAAGTCTTAAAAATCCTAAGTCCGTCTGCAACTAGAAAGAATCATGATTGACAATACATCGCCTAAACAAAATTTGTAATCCCATTCCTCGCCAAATCGAAACATCCCCATACAGTAATCGAAATGCACGAAACAAACCCTCCTGTGTCCAAGAAAATAGGGCAACTGTCTACGAGGGGAAGACAACTGGAAAACTTCACCCCGGATGGCCATAAGCAATCCCACAAAAACCAATGTAGACAGCGTAATGCTTGTCTGCACCAAACTTCTAATCCATCAGACCGGGGTCAAAACTCCGTAACGGCTTATACAATCTCAAGAACAAAAAACCCCCACTGTAAATGCTGTGAAACTGACCAATACTCTATGCCGTAAGGATGCAAAATACAACTTAGAAGACCAACTACAAACGGTGGGAACGCCTAACCAGAGGACGAAACCCTAGTTCGAAAACTGATCAATAAAATCAAAAGGAGAAACCATGGTTGGCCTACCTGGAAAACAAATTGCAGTTAATGTGATGGTCTAAAAAATCCACGCCATGTAACCCTTCTACCTCAGCCATCTTATATACTTTGTGTAATGGAGAAACATGCCCTACCTTAGTCCTTTGACAAGTAGGTTGATGGGGTTTGTCCTAATTGGTCACTTTTTGTACAATCTTTCTCTCTTTCCAACACACAGTAAAATACAAATGACCTAAATTCTCGTGCGTGTATCCTATATATTATTCCTCTTGCACCCTTTTTAGTGGAAATAGCATCTCGTCTATTCGTTTTTCCTTCCACCATCTTGGACCATCGGTCCTGCTTCCTTTCGACGCCATCTATCTTTTCTCTATTTTATCGTCCTCCTTATTTTCCTTGCAGCTTTCCTCAGCGGAATATGCCTCCACCGTAGATCTTTACCGTATCTTCATCGAGGTCGTCTGATCGCACAGCTACCACCACATTTCACTGAATCAGACCATTCATATATGTTGTGCACCTTACATCAGCAGAATCAATCATTGTCATAGATCTGGAATCAAGAGTTGATCTTGGCCGTCGAAACCTGTGGCCACTAATGAATTCCGCTGATCTAAGGAAAAGGTTTCCGCGTGCAAACTTGTGGCCTCTACTCGATTTCGCAGAGTTGGAGATTTTGTTTTCTCTGTGCATGTTGGATTTGCGGAATCATTCTCTACCACAAATCTATTCTTTGATTAGATATCCTCCGTCAAAACATGCATATCTTTAAGCAACTTCACAAATTTGGAAAACTTCCTTAGTCCATGTAGGTTGACCTAGCATAATTAATTCTGACAGTGGATCTTATTCCTTCCTAGATCTACATAGTTGGAATGTGTGGGATCCAAGCTATTTCATAGATTTGAGAAATTTATTCCTCCTTGCATGTTAAAACAATGAATTTTTTCAGGACCGTAGATCTATCTTCATCTATCCATCCAATGGCTAATTTTGCCTACATGTTAACATGTCTCCACCCTCACCAAAATTCCTCAAGCCTATACCTCTTATCTTGGAAGAAATATTAAGAGCCATTTATCTTCTTCGCTTATGCATGTAAACCCTTCATTCTTATCACTATATAACCTGGAACGGATTTTCTCACTTACACACATTTTCAAGGTTCAAATCTATAAATTTTCTCAATTACTTTGCATTTCCAACTTAGAAATGATTCTTCAAAATACCTGCAGAACCTCATTAACATCCTTCAAGGTCCTATGATAAGAAATTTTCAGACCTTATTCCTCCTTTCATTGGCCTAATTCCTTTCCAACTACTTAGCCCAAAAATAGTGCTAATACCCTGTTGCAGCTGCAACTATTTTCCCCAAAAAAAATTATTTTTAGGGTCCCCCCTTTTTCTTTTAGTGTTTAGACAGCTTAAGGATTTCCACGATTTTACCAGAGTCTGCTTGTGGCTTATTGTTTTTGAAATATTTTAGTTTTGTCTGCTTGTATCGGATTCCTAGTCAACTAGCTTTCCGATGCATCGAATGTTTACTTGACTATCATTCCAGTACGCCCATCTGGAGCTTTCCAAAGTTTGATCCGACGTATCAGAAGTTGTTTCGTCTGTGATCTCAGAGATAGTCTGCCGATTTTTTGGAAGTTTAGTCTAAAGCATCTCCAATGAGTTGGGTCTTTGTTTGACTATCTTCCTCCAATATCCGATTGAGTTGGTGATCTCGCCACGTGCTGGGTATATGGGAATGTGTCGAAAGTTTAGTGGTTTCACAAGCCGACGTTGCGGAGATCTACTGTTGAATCTATCTGCAAATTCACGATGTCCTCGCCGATACCGATATAGATTAGTGTTTTCACCTGCCGATGCATGTTTTCATCCAATGTCTCGGGTGTGAAAAGCATAATCGATCCGACGTTTCGGGTTCTCTCGGGAGTTTGCTTTTGATGTAAGGTTAAATGTTTCTTTCCCACCGGGTTAGTTGACTCCTCCCACGGTCAAGCTTATAAATCCATAGAGCTCGTATGAATTGTCACTTTCACCATAGAGGTTATCCAGTTGATTCAGCGCAACTGTCAATCGCTTGTACGTTTCCTTCACCAGCAGAGGTCATTATCTGTCCAGGTCGCCCACCACATCATCTCCAGGTAGGATTCGCTCAAGTTTTTTATGCCCAGTATTATTATTTATTTTCAACCACGTGGATTGATAGGATTAGGTTTTCTGTGAGTGGTTTAGGTATTTTTATAGGGAGGGATTTTTTGTTCTTCCTGCGGTGGGGGGTTTTTTCTCTAAGGTTCATCATGTGTCTTGGTGAGCACCTTTTCATCTCGACCGGTTATTTTTCTCACCCAGTCTCTATGCGGCCATGAGTGCACCTTTTACATTTGTTTGGGAGGTAAGGGCAGGGTGTAGACAAGCGTTTCATCATCTGCACCACCCTGTTCATTCTTGCATCAGTTTAAAACATAGTCTACGTAGCAATGTCTTAAAAGACAACATGTTCTCATGGGATGTAGGAGGGTCGCATAGCAGATGAGGGTTTTGGGGTTTCTAGTAGTCATCGGTTTTAAGGTTTACTTCCTCGGTTGAGTTTTACCCATAGAAGCAAAGGGGCTTGTTGAAGATTTGAAGTTTGCCCTAGCGGAGGTTTTAGAAGTCCATAGGATTTGCAGGATTTCTTGTGTTTTCCTCTCGTGCCAAAGACTCATTTATTTGATACAAGAAAGCTATCCAGCATGCATATCGATGGGATGGTAATTTCTTATTGTTATATTGTTGTTTTTCAATACATAGCTTGCTAGGAGTAAATAGACTAAAATCATGTTGCATAATTGTTACAAGCTAATTATCAGCACAGCAATATGCCACAAAAGAAGGAAGAAGAAGGCCCAAGCAGCTGAAGAAGAACCGGATGTAGAGATAGTAACCAAAGTGGAGGTTATTTATAAAGATACTAAAGCCACTACTAGAGTTGAGCCGGAGTATAAATGGGGAGAGGTATACAGGATGATTTCAAACCAAAGCGTTCCAGAAGCTAGGTTTGAAGATATGCCCATATATGCAGAAATTGAAAGATCAACCATTATGAAAGTGGCTACCAGACCTGAAATTTTCCCATGTTCAGAGGTGATAGGGTGGATTCTGACTAGAGCAGATGTAACAACGATGATATTGGCCAACACTGAGAGGCAGGGTTATGCTGCATATAGCCCAGCTTATGTGTCTATGGCTTACAATTTACCAAGACCACAAACCTATTTGACTAAAATTTGGTTAAAGGAGCTAAATCTAGATATGGTAGAAATAGTTAAGAAGATGATGAACCCAGGTAAAAACTTCCATACAAGGCCTTCTGGAGAGTACAAGAAATCAACTCTCCGCACTCCGTACAGATTCATTGCTTTGATGCTTAACAGAATTTTCGGAATGGCAAATGGAAAAAGCTTTAAAATAGGTTGGGTACCAGTGATATTTTTTGTTGCCACCCAAAGTACAATTTTTAATTGGGCAAATATAGTTTCCAACAATCTGTCATCTTGTATAAGTGCAGCATTGGGAGGAGTGTCCCAGAAGAAGACATAATTTTACATCAGTTCGATATTGATTGATTGCATTCTATGTACTCGGCCATTCCCAACCCTAAAGTGCAATTGGGATAAAGACTGGGTCCCTATGTATGCTACCTATAAATTATTCTGGGCTCACAAATATTATAGCTATTACAAGGAGATTTGTGAGAACTTCATCATGCCATTGTATAAATTAATTTTCTTGTTCGAATGTAATTGTATGTCAGAGGGAGCCTTGGAAGTTGTGCAAAACAACAAAAACTATTATTTGACAGAAGAAGGATTATATTTAAGAATGTACGGTGGTTCAAGAGCCCATTTCCTTCTACCGAAGTATGCTACAGACTATGTGATCCATAAAGAGGATGTGAGACAGTTGTACATTGATGGGATAGGAAATTTCCTTTTTGAGCAGAAGAAGGCAGTATATCCTGCAGTTCCCTTTTTTGTAGGAAGTTACAAATTTTCCAAGGTAAAAAATGTAGTGGATAATTTCCATACGAATGATTCTGAGGATAAGGTTGCTAATTATTACACAGCAACTGGAGTGCATTTCGAGTATACAAATTTCTGGGATAAAGATGAAGAGATCTTCCATAATGCTAAAAACATGATAGCTTTGAGAAAAAGATTCAAGCAAAAGATAGCTACTGTGGGTGGGAAATGCAAAGCTATTGATAAACTCAAAAGGGAGGAAGAAGATGCAACAAAGAAAAGGCAGGAAGAAGCACACAGGTTAGTGCAAGAAGTAGAGAGTTGGTTGCAAGCTGAAAAAGAAGAAAAGAAAAAGACAGTTGAAGAAGCGGCAAAGAAGATAGAAGAAGAAAAGAAAAGAAAGGAGGAAGAACAAATACTGAGAAGGCAGAAAGAAAGTGAAGGATTGAGATTAGAAGATGCTAATAAGGAAAAAGAGCAAGCAAAAAAGGCAGTGGAAGAATCAAGAACAGAGACACAAGAAGAACAAGACCCTGCTAATCAAGGACAAACTCAGTCCAATGCTAATCCATTCGAAACTCTTGTTCCATCTAGTAGTACAGCAAGAGAAAATCCTCTGACAGTATCTGGAATTGAACTAATTCCCTTTATTCCTACAAAAGGACAAGAGGTGCCCGATATGAACACCATTTACTATGATAAGGTAAAAAAGAGGATTGTTCAAAGAACAGACAAAAAGGTGAACAGTGGAGGTAAACCAAGGGTGATGGTGACTAATAAGATAGTGGTTCACGGTACACAAAAATATCCATGATTAATGGAAAAAGCTAGGGTAGCCCTATCCTTAGCCACTGAAGATAATGTGGACAGAATAATGACGGATCTCGAGCACTCCCAGAAGAAAGTCGCACAGTTAAAAGAGACCTTAGAAAAGGAGAGAATTGAAAGTCAGAGCTTGAAGAGAAAATATGAAGATATGATCAGTGAAGTTGAGATATCCAAGGCAGAGTGTCAAACTCTACAGGCAGATAAAGATGCTTTGGTGATATCTACAGGCAATATAGAAAAAGAATCCCAGGCCACCTTGGCATATTTTGGGAAACTACAACAAGGATATCAGGTTTTGGAAGCTGAAAGAGATACTCTGAGGCTATCAGTTGAAAAGTTGAATAAGAAAAATGGGAAGTTAGAAGATAAAGTAACAGAACTGGAAGTACAAAGAACCACTGCAAAAGGGAAAGCCAAGCTATATGAAACTCAGATAGCAGCCTTGGAAGATCAAAAGAATTCACTAGAAGTCTCATTGAAGACAGCTATGGAGCAGGAAGCCGATGTTGAACCTTTAAAGAAGCATGCTCTCATGCTCAGGAATAAGATTCATCAAATTCAGCTTCAGATGGTGGAGGAGAGGTTTAAGGTTCAACAGATAGAACTAAGATTGGAAGAAATTATAAATGCAGCTTTCTATTTCTTGGACAGGACGCAGGACATCATAGAAACTCTACAGGGAAGAATGACGTGGGTGGAAACAAGTAAGGAGCCTCCTGCAGATGTACCTCCCAAAGACCTAGAGACGATAAAGCTAGAATATGAGCTGATTGAGTTTGCTAGCAAAGCAGCAGAAGAGCTAGTAAAGACAGTGAGGAAGACGAAGAATGCCTATGTAGAATTCTGCATAAGAGTCCTCCTAACTTACAATTGGTGTCAAATTTCTACTAGCAAAATATTAGAGGTGTTGCCGAGGCATGAGATATTTTTGAAGCAATTATAGGACTGATGCAGCAAAGACGAACAGGCCATTCAGCTAGTGAGGAAATTAGATGAAGAGGTGCATTAGAGGAAATTTCAACTCAAAATGGGCCTTTTAACTTTTATTCAAATTCCATGTCATCATGTGTTAGCCAATGAAATTGATTTAAATTTTAAATACCGTATAGGTCTTAAGCATTTTTTTAATATAAATTTGGGGATAGGTATCATAAAAAAAACTACTTTTTTGTTTATATTTTTGACATATCTTCCTATGTTTTTACTCAAATTTCGATCGGGAGAGCTCGTTGGATGCGGAATTAAATTCCGCTTCCAACGAGTACCCACTCGGCATACTTTTGACGGACCCCACTACCCCAAAAACAAGAAATACCTGAAAAAATGGAATGATGACATCATCATTCCATTTTTTCAGGTATTTCTTGTTTTTGGGGTAGTGGGGTCCGTCAAAAGTATGCCGAGTGGGTACTCGTTGGAAGCGGAATTTAATTCCGCATCCAACGAGCTCTCCTGATCGAAATTTGAGTAAAAACACAGGGAGATGTGTCAAAAATACAAACAAAAAAAATAGTTTTTTTCTTTTCTTCCTCCAAAATTAATAAATATTATTTTATTATTTTAACTATTATTTTATTAGTTCATTNTTTTTTTAACATAAATTTGGGGATAGGTATCATAAAAAAAACTACTTTTTTGTTTATATTTTTGACATATCTTCCTATGTTTTTACTCAAATTTCGACAGGGAGATCTCGTTGGATGCGGAATTAAATTTCGCTTCCAACGAGTACCCACTCGGCATACTTTTGACGGACCCCACTACCCCAAAAACAAGAAATACCTGAAAAAATGGAATGATGACATCATCATTCCATTTTNAAACTGAAATAGCACATGCGGCAATGAGCAGTCACTTACTGGAAGACCAACTTCGCCTGATTCCGGCAAGAGTGGCGGGTATAAAAGCTCAGGCTGCTAAGCATGAAATTACTATCAGATTTCTAAAACCTTCTGGTTTTGAAAACATAGTAGCAAATGCCAATGCATGAAGGAAATTTATGAATGAGCAAGCTTAACCATCTTAGTTAGATTATTTAGAACATTTTTTATATAATATATTGTATTTTGAGTCCATATGCTAAAGGACAAAATTTTGTAAAGGAAATGTTAGGGGAAGCCCAAAAGGCAACGAGGGCAACTCAAGAGTTTTTACTTTTTGTATAAATATAGGCAAGCTTTATGTATCAAATGACATTTTTTCAAACTATCTTTATGCAAGGTTATTGTAAGAAGAACTATTTCATCTTATAATAAAGAGTTATATTTTCGGCTAGAGAAAGCACTGTGGGGTTTCAAATGCTTGACATGGACTAGTTGGATGTGAACTATTTATGTTTCAGCTTGTTTCTATGAATTGTGAGATCGTTCTAACTTATGAATTATTTCATGTTATGAATGTGCTCATGTTTATTTATGTGAAATTTCCACAATCATATCTGAGTAACGAATGTTTTAATTAACAATGAGCTATCTCTTTGTTTATCTATCTATTTATATTTGTGTATTCAAAAATATTAACATCTATCTGTAGTATTCTAAATGCATGCGATACAATACATTACTCATTATTAATTACAGTATTGCTCCCTAGGGATAGATTAGATTAGTCTTAGTTAGTTTTCTTTGTTTATGATTTAGAAGAGAGAGATAAGATGAAAGGTAAGAACCTGCACATCACATTGTGACACTCCTCGTTATCTTTATCAACTGCATTTAGCTAGTCACTTGCATATCATACCTAAACATAAAACTAAAAAATACAATTAAACGGTGGACCAGGTCACAACCGGTAAAATAAGCTTTAACTGTTACTTGACCTACAGTAGTCGAACCGCAAACTGGACGAATTCCCCATACCAAACAATAATGAGCTAATTGGGAACGTTTATTGGGGAGAATCCCGACTGTTGTTACCTGCGATTTTCTAGGCCTCAATAGTTTTGGCACTACAAGGAGGGCCACCAGTGCATGGTTGGCTGAGGAAATTTGTTTTCTTGAGATTACTCCACCGACGACAATTCTGAAAACAGTTTGCCTCAGAAACCCACTCCTGAAGAAAAAGGAAAGGGATATCTCTGTCCCATTAATAACGAAGTAGTTGAATATTTAAGGAGGATTACCAGGGCATATGCAAAGAATATTGGAGGGTTACCTATTATTCCTGCTTTACCCAGAAGAGAGTATCGTAAGAAAGATTGTCCTTAATTAGAAGATTCAGTATTGGTAGAAGATCTTGAAGAATTGGTAGAAACAGCATTACAAGAAGTTGTCCAACCTCTGAACCAGTTGGGGCCAGATTCCCCTCATTGTTCTCCTTTTTGAACACCTGTCCAGTCTCCTCCTCCATCTTCACTCAGAATCATGGCCAATGTGAATGCAAATCAGCCACCTCCGCAACCTGCTTAGAGGGCTAGATCTCCTTTAAACCTAACACCTCCATTGCATGCTATGCCTCAGAGTTTTGACAAAGCTTTACCAAAGTTTGAACCAAATGAAGGAATTCTCATGGATGATCATTTGCAGAGTTTTTATTTGGCTGTAGAGGGATTGCAAGCAATGGAACATGAAGATGTAGTCTACAGATTATTCCCGCATACCCTGAAGGGAAAATCAGCTTCATGGTACTTTACCCTGCCAGCAAACCCAATCACAAATTGGAATATTTTGAGAGACTGTTCAGAAACAATAAGCCAGAAAACTCACGTAGCTTTAATGAAAGGATTGATTTCCTTAAAGAAATAAAATAAATAAAGGGTACATTATTTCACTCAGAGGTTTGTTGCCTACCTGAATAACTTTGATGTAGCTGATAAACCATCTGATCATGCCCTAATTGAATACTATACCTCAGCTCCTGGGCCTGATCTAGCCATGTTTACCAAGAGATCGATTAGGCCCACTTTGGTAGATACTTATAAAGAAGCTGAGAAGGTGGAGGCGGAAATGGAGAGTATAGAACACTATCCTATGCAGTCAGACAAAAAAACTTATGGAAACAAAAATCATTTATTATTAACTAAGCCTAAGGATGAGCGATCACAGGAGTTATATGGGGTGGTAAAGATGATGCAAAAGTTATCAAACAGGGTGATTGCTTTGGAAAAAGAAAAAGTGGCTCATAAACAATACAAGCCTTATTATAAAAAGAGAGAAGACAACAGTCAGCCCAAGCCTCCCCCACACAGTCCCTCAGCCATGAATTTAACAGATGTAGGAATGGATAATTTTTGCACATTCCATCAGCAACCTCACTCTGAGAAGAATTGCCCATAGTGGATAAATTCTATGACCTTAGAGATGAACCAATTGTTGGATTCTAAGTTGACAGAGACTGTGGAGGAGAAAGAGAAAGATCATGAACCAACAGAAACACAAGAGGAAGACACCTTGGTTTTATGGGACTGTGTTTCTATGTTCAACATAGAAGATGAAGGTCTCCCTGATAAAGAAATATCAGAGACAAATGTTACAACAAGAAGTCAGAATCTATTACAAGAAAATAACTTGATACTTCCCAAGATTAAGAAACTTCAAGAGAACATGAAGAAAATGAAGAGTAATGCTCCAATGGTTAACATACCTGAGTTTGTCATTTCAGGCCAAAGCCCCAAGAAAGTCAATGTGCCTATAAAGCCTACTGAAAATAAAGCTGAAAATTTCAAGAAAAAATTGACTGAGCATGAAATGAGATATGACGTTGTGGAAGACATTAAAAAGGATAAAGCAAATATCTCTTTGTTTGAAATGTGCAATTTACCACAACAAAAGGAAAAACTCTTAAAGGCACTTGAAATACCCGTGAAGGAACCTCAGAATGATAACCAACCTGAGGAAGAGATTGGTGAAACAGCTTTAGGAGGAAAGTCTAAGTATAGAACTCTAGTTTTTCTTCTAACTTTTGAGATTTTCAATTACAATGTGTATAATTGTTTGTTGGACTCGGGAGCTTTAGTCAATGTCATGCCACTCTCAGTTTGCAGGCAAATAAATGGTCAACCTAAACCAACTATTGGCCAAGTTCTTCAATTAGATAGAACAGCAGTAAAAGTGATTGGAGAAATGGAAGATGTCATAATCCGTTTGTCTGCAGATGAGAGGGTATGTCAATACATAGACATTGTTGTAGCAGATATCTCAGATGCTTATGGTTTGGTTTTAAGCCGGGATTGGTCAGCAAAATTAGAAGGATATTTTGCATCAGATTGGTCACATATGTGGTTTCCCTATAAAGGATGTCAGAACCAAATAAAGGTGTTGAGAGAACCTCAAATGAAGTATAATGTGACTCTGTTGGAAGGCAAGAATGAGCCAATAAACTCTGTGTTGGGAAATTATTTTCTTGAAATGGAACCAGGAAATTACCAAGCTCAAGAAGCCAGCAGTATATCAGATATCCAGCCCGGTCTCCTTCAGTTCTCGCAGGCTGATAAGATTGATTGTAACATAGTAGATTTAGTTTCAGATGTAGTTAATAATCTGAATTCAATAGGAGTAGAAAGTTTTTGGATTCTTTATTTCGATGGTTCTAAAACGTTCGAAGGATCAGGAGTTGGCTATGTCCTGATTGATCCAGAAAAAGAAAAAAAGAAAAAAAGATTTTCTTTCATGTAGATTAGAATTTGAATACACAAATAACACAGTCGAATACGAAGCATTAATCCAGGGACTGAAAAAAGCGATAGAATTAAAAGTAAAAAATCTGAAAGTGTATGAAGATTATGAAATTCGTTTTAAACAAATTCGGAACAAAATTCACTGCATATCACCACATTTGAAGGCTTACCAAAATGATGGGATTTATTAATAAATTTTCATGCATTAAATATTTCTTCAATTCCTACAGCAAAACATGCAGCAGCTGACTTGTTAGCTACATCAACTGCAAGGTTGGTACCTATGAATAATAGATGTTCGATTGAATTGCTCTTCAAGCCTTCTGTTCCAGATAACATCACTAATATGAGGGTGTTTGATGATGATCAACAAATATTGGAATCTTTAACAAATAATGATACATTTAAAGGAGCCATAATAGATGACGAAGAACATCAAGCAGAATTACAGAACGGAAATTTCATTCCAAAAGGAGTTAGTACTTTGGAGCAAATATTTGATTTAGACAACAAGTTCAGAAAGCCAGCGAATGTCAAGACTCATAGCTTGTCTTTACAATTTGAGCTGATAAATCTAGGGACAGAGGCTGAACCCAAATATGTGAATTTGGGGAAGTGTTGTTCACTCGGTGAGAGGAGTAAATTCATCATTTTATTCATACAATATAAGGATGTATTTGCTTGGACTTACGAAGACCTAAAGACGTATGACACTAAAATTATACAACATGTGATTCCAATCAAAGTTGGAGTCAAACCTTATCAGCAGCCTCTGAGAAAGATGCATCCAAAGCTAGAACCCCTAATTCAAAATGAAGTGAAAAAGTTCCTAGATGCTAAAATCATATTTAAAGTTGGACATTCAAAATGGGTCTCTAATTTGGTACCAGTGTGGAAAAAGTCTGGAGAGATATTACTTTGCGTAGATTTCAGAAATCTTAATCATGCATTAGATAAAGATAATTATCTTGTCCCACCCATGAAACAAATACTACAAATGGTCTCAGGTTCTGAACTATTCTCCCTATTAGATGGATTCTCTGGTTATAATCAAGTATTAGTAGCAGAAGAGGACAAGCTCAATACCACTTTCAGAACCAAGTGGGGAACTTTTGCGTATAGGAGGATTCCCTTTGGACTTATTAATGCTGGAGCAACTTTCGAAAGGGCTATGGATATAGCTTTCCGCGGTCTGATTGGTCGTAGTATTGTGTTCTATTTAGATGATGTTACAATATTTTCAAAGAAGAGGGAAGAGCATGCATTTCATTTGAAACGGATTTTTGAGTGTTGCAGGAAATATGGCATTTCGTTAAATCCTACAAAATGTGTGTTCACAGTCACAGAAGGAAATCTATTGGGTCATGTTATTTCTAAAAAATGGATCTTTATAGACCCGAAAAGGATTTTATTCTGTACACTTTCGCTTCCAATGATTCATTAGAAGCAGTGCTTACGTAGAAAAAGGATGGGGAAGATGAGTACCCCATATCATTTATGAGCACTTGTTTGCAAGGGGCTGAATTGAACTATCCCGCAGTTGATAAACAAGCTTATGCAGTGTTTAAGGCAATAAAGCAATTCAGACCATACATACTTAAGAACCACACCAAAGTAATAGTCCCGCACCCAACGGTATGATCCATTTTTGTACAAAAGGAACTAGGAGAAAGAAGAGGTAATTGGGTGACTACTTTGCAAGAATATGATCTTGAATTCAAACCAGCAACCATAATTAAAGGACAAGGACTCTGTAAGCTGATGGTTGAGGGTCAAAACAATGAAGATAACAGTTGGGATAATGAAGTTGAATTACACATGGTGGATGTATGTCCTCTATTCACAGCTCCAGACTCCTGGTATTGGGATTTAGTCCATTATCTTCAAGAAGGATATTTGCCGAAGCATTGGAGTCCCAAGCAAAGAAGGGCATTGCGTCTGAAATCAGCCTTATATCAGATTATTGATGGAGTATTGTTTAGAAAGAACTACGATGGAGCCTTTCTTAGATGCTTGGAACATGAAGATGCAAATAATGTTGTAGCATAATTACATGACGGGCCCGCTAGAGGTCAATTTTCAGGAGACACAACAGCACACAAGATTCTCAGAGCTGGATATTACTAGCCGACATTGTTTAAAGATGCTCATGTTCATGTTAGAAAGTGTGATACTTGCCAAAGGAGCGTTGGGAGACAAGCCAAAGTAACAGGACCATTGAAACCAGTAATTATCTCGGAACCATTCGAGCAATGGGGAATTGACGTTATCAGAGAAATCAATCCAAATTCTTCATTGCAGCATAAATACATTCTGACGGCAACCGATTATTTCACGAGATGGGTAGAGGCCATTCCGTTACGAAAAGTAAACGAAGATGTAGTTATGGATTTCTTACAGAACCACATTATGACTAGGTTTGGGGTTCCAATTTCCCTGGTTTTTTATAATGCTTCATATTTTTCATCTATTAAATTGACTGCATTTGATAATGAAAAAGTAATTAAGCTACACTATTCCGCAAACTACTACGCGCAAGGAAATGGTTTGGCAGAATCCACAAATAAAAACCTGATTAGAATTTTAAAGAAAACAGTTATAGAAAATCAAAGGAGCTGGCATCTGGCTTTGCCTAATGCACTCTGGGATGACAGAATCACACCCAAGAACTCCTTAGGTTTGTCACCCTACACTCTTGTCTATGGGAGAGAAGTTATCCTCCCTCCTAATATTTTGTTGCCATCTTCCAGACTATCCCAAGACTCTAGGGGTACTGATAATGAGGTTTTGCAAATCTGAATTTATAATCGGTTGAAGTTAGAGGAGTCCAGGTCCAAAGCCCAGGAAAGGTTTAAGCATCAACAAGAAATGGTGAAGAGATGGTTTGACAAACACAAAGATGGGAACAAGGAGTTCGAGGTAGGTGATTTGGTTCTTAAGTGGGATCACCCGCATGATGAGAAGGGAAGCACACTAAATTCCAGCAACTATGGATAGGCCCTTTTCAGATTGCAGCAAAGAAAGGCCACTCGACTTACAAGTTGCAAGACTTACAGAGGTGGGAGGATAACTTACCAGTAAATGGTTTAGTTCTCAAGCCTTATTTTTCTTAATGGTTTTTATTTTGTTTTCTTTTACATAAATAAATGGTTTGATTTGTTTTGTTTACTTTAGATTATTTTCAGTTGTTTTACTTTTACTTGCTCAAGTTTGATGACTCGTAGATTTTGGTTTGTTTATGTTTCAATAAATCAACACGACTTTTGGTTTTGGAGTTCATCAGAGTTCTGGATAAAATAAAATCTTTAATCAAAGACTGCCTGCTATTTAACCATACGAAATGTCTAAGGATTCTTCAAGACTAGCAGATTATCTGAATGGATTATGAAGACATTTGAAGTCCTTCTTAATCCCTGTAAAATAACTAAGGATAGAAAAAGTCTAGAATACTATTTTGAGGCTCCATTCATTTTACTAAAAAACTGTCCTAAGGGTGTGACAGCAAAAGACCCATGGAAAGGAAGCAAGGTAAATAGTGTATTATATTTAAATGATCCCATGCCACAGTCTAAAGCCAAAAGGCTAACAAGAGTCAAAATCTCCTAAGAAGCAAATATGTACCAAAACACAAGCTGAACCACATTAGTATGAATAACATTGCCAAAGTTCTTCTCCGTCCGTGAGTTAAAATTAAAATGTCTCTCACACAAAAAGACACTATGGAGAAAGGAGCCTGAATTAAAATTCAGAAAGAAAGCAATTAGGGAGGACTCAAAAGGACGAAAGTCCAGAAGCACCAAAAAAGTGCAAATTGGCATGGGAATGAGGAACAAATGGATATATTTGTTTACCATATGTTACAATCCTGTGGGGTCTAATATTGGAAGCTACTCAAAGGCAGAGGTGAAATAAAACTCATATCCTCGGCCTCATAATAGTTATCGAGAATTTGAAATCATGGTTCCCTTTTCTTTAATTGGACTATCATCAATGTTTAAAGTTCATAAATCTTGCATTCTAGGAATCCAGATATCTTGAAGAAATCTAATAAAGTGATATCACCGAAATAGTCTATTGTCTCGAAGGATAAATTGTTCAGAGATTATGTGTCCGCTAGCTAGTTGCCAATTGCTGCAGCTATAACTATTTTCCCCCAAAAAAAATATTTTTAGGGTTCCCCCTTTTTCTTTTAGTGTTTAGACAGCTTAAGGATTTCCATGATTTTACCAGAGTCTGCCTGTGGCTTATTGTTTTTCAAAAATTTCAGTTTTTGTCTGCTTGTATCGGATGCCTAGTCAACTAGATTTCCAATGCATTGGATGCTTAGTTGACTATCGTTCTAGTACGCCCATTGGGAGATTTCCAAAGATTGATTCGACGTATCGGAAGTCGTTTCGTCGGTGGTCTCGGAGATAGTCTGCCAATTTTCCAGAAGTTTAGTCTAAAGCATCTCCGATGAGTCGGGTCTTTGTTTGACTATCTTCCTCCGATATTTGATTGAGTTAGTGATCTCGTCGTCGGCTGGGTATATGGGAATGTGTCGAAATTTTAGTGGTTTCACCAGCCGTTGTTGCAGAGATCTAGTGTCGATTCTATCCTCAACTTCATGATGTCCTCGCCTATACCGATATACATTAGTGCTTTCACCTGCCGATACGTGTTTTCATCCGATGTCCCGGGTGTGAAAAGCAAAATCGATCCGACGTTTCGGGTTCTCCCAGTAGCTTGCTTCCGATGTTAGGTTAAATGTTTCTTTCCCGTCGGGTTAATTGACTCCTCCCACAGTCAAGCTTATAAAGTAGTAGAGCTCGTATGAATTGTCACTTTCACCGTAGAGGTTATCCAGTTGATTCAACGCAGCTGTCAATCGCCTGTACGTTCCTTCGCCAACAAAGGTCGTTGTCTGTCCAGGTCGCCCACCACATCATCTCCAGGTAGGATTCACTCAAGTTTTTTATGCCCAGTATTATTACTTATTTTCAACCGCATGGATTGATAGGATTAGGTTTTCTACGGGAGGGTTAGGTATTTTTATAGGGAGGGATTTTTTGTTCTTCCTGCGGTGGGGGTTTTTTCTCTAAGGTTTAGCTTGTGTCTTGGTGAGCGCCTTTTCATTTTGACCGGTTATTTTTCTCACCCAGACTCTGTGCGGCCATGAGTGCACCTTTGACGTTTATTTGGGAGGTAAGGGCTGGGTGCAGACGAGCGTTTCATCGTCTGCACCGCCCCATTCATTCTTGCATCAGTTTAAAACATAGTCTACGTAGTAATGTCTTAAATGATGATATGTTCCCGTGGGATGCAGAAGGGTTGCGTAGCAGATGAGGGTTTTGGGGTTTCTAGTAGTCGACGGTTTTAAGGTTTACTTCCTCGGTTGAGTTTTACCCATAGAAGCAAAGGGGGCTATTAAATATTTGAATTTTTGCCCTAGCTGAGGTTTTAGCAGTCCACAGGATTTGCAGGATTTCTTGTGTTTGCCTCTCGTGCCAAAGATTCATTTATTTGATACAAGAAAGCTGGCCAGCATGCATATCGATGGGATTCTAATTTCTTATTGTTTTCTTGTTTTTTTTCAATACATAGCTTGCTGGGAGTAAATAGGCTGAAATCATGTTGCATAATTGTTATAGGCTAATTATCAACACAGCAATATGCCGTGAAAGCAAAAGAAGAAGGCCCAAGCAGCTGAAGAAGAACCAGAAGTAGAGATAGTAACCAAAGTGGAGGTTATTTATGAAGATACTAAAGCCACTTCTGGAGTTGAGCTGAAGTATAAATGGGGAGAGGTATACAGGATGATTTCGAACCAGAGCATTCCAGAAGCTGGGTTTGAAGATATGCCCATTATGCAAATATTGAAAGATCAGCCATTATGAAAGTGGGTACCAGACCTAAACTTTTCCCATGTTCAAAGGTGATAGGGTGGATTCTTCCTAGGGCAGATGTAACAAGGATGATATTGGCCAACACCGAGAGGTAGGGTTATGCTGCATATAGCCCAGCTTATGTGTTTATGGCTTACTATTTACCAACACCACAAACCTATTTGACTGAAATTTGGTTAAAGGAGATAAATCTAGATATGGTAGAAATAGTTAAGAAGATGATCCTAGGTAAAAACTTCCGTACAAGGCCTTCTAGAGAGTACGAGACATCAACTCTCCGCACTCCATACCAATTCATTGCTTTAATGTTGATCAGAATTTTCGAAAGGGAAAATGGAAAATCTTTAAAATAGGTTGGGTACCAGTGATATTTTTTGTCGCCACCCAAGGTACAATTTTTAATTGGGCAAATATAGTGTCCAACAGTCTATCAGCTTATATAAGTGCAACATTGGGAAAAGTGTCCCAAAAGAAGACAGAATTTTACATGAGTTCGATATTGATTGATTGCATTCTATGTACTCGGCGATTCCCAGACCTAAAGTGTCGATGGGATAAAGACCGAGCCCCTGTGTATGCTTCCTATAAATTATTCTGGGCTCACAAATATTATAGCCATTACAAGGAGATTTGTGAGAACTTCATCATGCCAATGTATACATTAATTTTCTTGGTCGAATGTAATTGTATGTCAGAGGGAGCCTTGGAGGTTGTGCAAAAAAACAAAAACTATTGTTTGACAAAAGAAAGCTTATATTTAAGAATGTATGGTGGTTCAAGAGCCCCTTCCTTTCTACCGAAGTATGCTACAGACTATGTGATCCATAAAGAGGCTGTGAGACAGTTATACATTGATGGGATAAGAAATTTCGTTTTTGAGTAGAAGAAGGAAGTATATTTTGCAGTTCCCTTTTTTGCAAGAAGTTACAAATTTTCCAGGGTAAAAAATGCAGTGGAATTTGTTAAGGAGTTAGAGTATTTTCACTTCGGTGAAATGAATTTCCATAGGAATGATTCTGAGGATAAGGTTGTTGATTATTGCACAGCAGCTGGAGTGCATTTGGAGTATACAAATTTCTAGGATAAAGATGAAGAGATCTTCCGGAATGCTAAAAACATGACAGCTTTGAGAAAAATATTCAAGCAAAAGATAGCTACTGTCGGTGGAAAGGGCAAAGCTGCTGATAAACTCAAAAGGCAAGAAGAAGATGCAACAAAGAAAAGGCGGGAAGAATCCCACAGGTTAGTGCAAGAAGCAGAGAGCTGGTTGCAAACTGAAAAAGAAGAAAAGGAAAAGACAGTTGAAGAAGCAGCAAAGAAAATAGAAGAAGAAAAGAAAAGAAAGGAAGAAGAAGAAACACTGAGAAGGCAGAAAAGAAAGTGAAGGATTGATATTAGAAGATGCTAATAAGGAAAAAGAGCAAGCAGAAAAGGCAGTGGAAGAATCAAGAACAAAGACACAAGAAGAACAAGAACCTGCTGATCAAGGACAGACTCAGTCTGATGCTGATCCATTCGAAACTGTTGTTCCATCTAGTAGTACAGCAAGAGAAAATCCTCTGACGGTATCTGGAATTGAACTAATTCCCTTTATTCCTACAGAAGGACAAGAGGTGCCCGATATGAACACCATTTACTATGACAAGGTAAAAAAGAGGGTTGTTCAAATAACAGAGAAAAAGGTGAACACTGGAGGTAAACCAGGAGTGATGGTGACTGATAAGACAATGGTTCATGGTACACACAAAGATCCGCGATTAATGGCAAAAGTTGGGGTAGCCCTATCCTTTGCCACTAAAGATAATGTGGACAGAATAATGACGAATCTCGAGCAGTCCCAAAAGAAGGTCGCACAGTTAAAAGAGACCTTAAAAAATGAGAGAAGTGAAAGTTAGAGATTAAAGAGAAAGTATGAAGATATGATCAGTGAAGTTGAGATATCCAAGGCAGAGTGTCAGACTCTATAGGTAGATAAAGATGCTTTGGTGATATCTGCAAGAAATATAGAAAAAGAATCCCAAGCCACCTTGGTAGATTTTGGGAAACTACAGCAAGGATATTAGGTTTTGGAAGCCGAAAGAGATACTCTGAGGCTATCAATTGAAGAGTTGAATATGGAAAAGGGGAAGTTAGAAGATAAAGTAACAGCACTAGAAGTACAAAGAACCACTACGGAAGAGAAAGCCAATCTGTATGAAACTCAGATAGCAACCTTGGAAGATCAAAATAATTCACTAGAAGTCTCATTGAAGACGGCTATGGAGCAGCAAACCGATGTTGAACCTTTAAAGAAGCATGCTCTCATGCTCAGGAATAAGATTCATCAAATGCAGCTTTAGATGGTGGAGGAGAGGTTTAATGTTCAACATATAGAACTAAGAATGGAAGAAATTATAAATACATCTTCCTATTTCTTGGACAGGACACAGGACATCTTAGAAACTCTATAGGGAAGAATGATATGGGTGGAAACAAGTGAGCCTCCCACGAATGTACCTCTAAAAGACCTGGAGAAGATAAAGATAGAATATGAGCTGATCGAGTTTGCTAGCAAAGCAACAGAAGAGCTAGTAAAGACAGTGAGGAAGACGAAGAATGCCTGTGCAGAATTTTGCAAAAGAGTCCTCCTAACTTACAATCGGTGTCAAATTTCTTCTAGCAGAAGATTAGAGGTGTTGTCGGGGCATGAGATATTTTTTAATCAATTACAGGAACGATGCAGCGAAGACGAACAGGCCATTCAGCTAGTGAAGAAATTAGATGAAGAGATGCTTAAAACTGAAATAGTACATGTGGCAGTTAGCAGTCACTTACTGAAAGACCAACTTCACCTGATTCCGACAAGAGTGGCAGGTATAAAATCTCAGTCTACTAAGCACAAAATTACTATCAGATTTCTAGAACCTTCTGGTTTTGAAAACATAGCAGCAGATGCCAATGCATGGAGGAAATTTATGAATGAGCAAGCTGAACCATTTTAGTTGGATTATTTAGAACATTGTTTATATAATATATTATATTTTGAGTCCATAAGCTAAAGGACAAAATTTTGTAAAGGAAAGGTTAGGGGAAGCCCAAAAGGCAATGAGGGCAACTCAAGAGTTTTTATTTTTTGTATAAATATAGGCAAGCTTTATGTATAAAAGGACCTTTTTTTTCAGACTATCTTTGTGCAAGGTTATTGTAAGAAGAACTATTTCATCTTATAATAAAGAGTTATATTTTCGGCTGGAGAAAGCACTGTGGGGTTTCAAATATGACATGGACTAGTTGGATGTGAACTATTTCTTTTTCAGCTTGTTTCTATGAACTATGAGATTGTTCTAACTTATGAATTCTTTCATGTTATGAATGTGCTCCTGTTTATTTATGTGAAATTTCCACAATCATATCTAAGTAATGAATGTTTTAATTAACAATGAGCTATCTCTTTGTTTATCTGTCTATTTATATGCGTGTATTAAGAAATATTAGCAACTATCTGTAGTATTCTAAATGCATGTGATACAATACATTACTCATTATTAATTACAGTATTGCTCCCTAGGGATAGATTAGATTAGTCTTAGTTAGTTTTCTTTGTTTATGATTCAGAAGCGAGAGGTAAGATGAAAGGTAAGAACCTGCGCATCACATTGTGACACTCCTCGTTATCTTTATCAACTATATTTAGCTAGGCACTTGCATATCATACCTAAACATAAAACTAAAAAATACAATTAAATGGTGGACCAGGCCGCAACCGGTAAAATAAGCTTTAACCGTTACTTGACCTACGATAGTCGGACCGCAAACCAGACGGATTCCCCATACCAAACAATAATGAGCTAATTGGGAACATTTATTGGGGAGAATCCCTACTGTTGTTACCAGCGATTTTTCAGGCCTCAACACACCCTTGAAAAAATCTTCAAATTTTAGCACAGGTGCTCACAAGTTTAAACATAGATCATCACCTAGATCTCAATTATAGTTGCATTCTAACAACATCCCAACAAAGTTTCAATATCAGCAATCCAGAGACCCCCTCCACAAGAGGAAACACGTCCATTTAAAGAGGATAACTCAAAATACAACAAAGGTAACTCAACCCAGGCTTAAAAGTAACTCAAAGGTTCCACCAAGTAACTCTCGATGAGGTGGAAACCCAAAAGAAGGACAAGTAACTCTAATCAATTTGAATTCCTCCCAATTTTTTCAAATTCCTTCACTAGGTGACTCAAATTCATCTCCAAGTAGGCCCCATCCATGAGTCGTATTGAATTGGTGGAGAAAAGTAACTCCAAGAAGCCCCAAGCAAAAGATTCCCTTCCCGAATAACAAAGGAGGATTTACACCCCTACAGGCTAAAAATAGCTAGTGAGGCTAAAAATAGCTGGTGAGGGAACATGTGATCTGAATATTACAAGATCGTTTTAACCATGAAGTATATGATGCTATGTAAATGTTTTAACACCAGCAAATTCTCTAAGGAATACTTTAAGTGACAATTCTTTAAACATAATGCAAACAATAAAAAAAATGCAAATCAACACAAATGCAAACTATAAAGTGAAGATTTCTAATGTATTTATGGAGTTTGACTCTAAATGCCTATGTGTTCGGGTCTTTCCTACACCAGAATGGCCAAATATAAGAGAAGTATGGAATTCTTTGATCACATGCACTCTTTGTTAGACACTGAGAGGGGGGGTGAATCAGTGTAAAGCAATATTAAAACTTTTCTTAGCTTGTCACGATTAACTACCAATTCATCATTCAACCAATCATTTCATAAACTTCATTATTCACATATCATAGCATTTAAATCATCAAGAACCATAACACAAAAGAACACAACACAATGTAATTTTGTAATCTTTTTGTATTAGTTGTGGTCCGGCTACAACCGTTAGGCAAAATCAGCACCTACTGATACATAGAGCACCTACTCTGCATCCAGGACCCTGCCTGGTTTTCTGAGACCCTACTAAGAAGGGTTTGAGGTATCCTAACCTCAAAAGCAAGACAAGCTTGCATTTACAGTTAAAGCATACTGTCTCAATACATTTCATCATGTCACATCACATCATCACTTATCTCTGGCTCATCAATCTGTTCTGTTGCTGGTCAATCTTTGACCAATACTGTTGGTCAATTTGTTCATCAATGCTAGTCACCATGTCTGCTGATCACTTCCTCATCTCTGCTCGTCACCTCTACTGGTCATCAACCATCTTGTTCAATCTCTGTTGTTCAATCTCTTCACTGCTGATTGTTCTTCAGTGCACACAACTCTCTCAATCTTCTCTGCTCAATACACTTGTCAATCTGCTCATCCACATCTTAAAACATTGTTGATCAATGCCACTAGTCATCAAAAAGATTTGTCAAACTGAACATGTCATCAAGTATCAAGTTCTGTAGCATATGCAAATAAGATTTGTTCTTATCCTTGTTTAGAAAGGACCTCTTTACAACTTCACCTCTATAAGTCTTTCAAGCCTGCTGCTTGCTGCTATAGAATAACATTTGCAGTCTTTGGGTGGAGATCTTGCACTGAGGTTCAAGGTGCTCCTGTGGCTGCTAAGACTTTGTACCATCACTGTACATATGCATCACTGTCAACTTCTTCAAGAAATTAGGGCTGTCATATATCATCCAAATTTTGCAGAGATCAACCTTGGTTGTCCTCAAGTTTGCACAAGTGTCTTGCCATGGATGGAAGTGGTATGCCCTTATCCTTTCAACTAACTTAACCTTCAAATGCGGACTGTGTATGATGCTAGGATTGTATGAAGACCTTTAAGGCTGTGAAAGCTCATTAGAACTGTCAACCTTCAATTTCAAGCCTGAAATGTATCATATCACTGTCAACCTGCTCATCCATCATGTCATCTAAGTCTTCTCATTTGTTGCCCATCATCATTAGCTCTGCTATTCAAATATCATGCCAACTCAAGACAGTGCTTGTCAAAACTGTAGATTCCAAGGACATTACTACCATCCAAGCTTGGACAATTGGAGGAAGACTCCAATGCTTGTCATCAACTTTCTGCTGTTCACTGATCATGCCAAGTCACCTCCTTCTACCTTTGCTATGTTCTACTCATGCTTTCAATCCTCGGCATCATCATCACCATGCTTCAAACCTTTCACTGCTTAGTCAACATTTATCATTATCATGCATGTAAGAGATTACTGTCAATACTGTCATCATTGTAAGATATCATTATCAATTCAATGTATCACTATTATCATTGTCTACATATCATCAGTGTTATCAATGTCAAGGTAACACTGTCATGACAACTCCACTTCACTGTAGATCAATCACTGTCATTACAGTTAAGAGTATATCAACACTGTTGTCACATCACTGTCATCACTGAGACTTGCTAAATATTTCACTGTGTAATCATGATGTCGCTAGTTCACTGTGTATTTCACATCCTTGTGTATATCTTAATGCACACCACTTTGTATACTAAGCATGTCACTGTGGCAACATCAAGTCTTGTGCACTGTCATCTCTGTGGATGTATATATCTTTCACTTCACTGGACAGTACATACACTATACATATCTACACTTTATATCATTTACACTTTACATTACTTCATTCACACTTTACTTCTTCTACTCTTTACATTATCTACACTTTACTTTGGTTAACATACCTTATTAAGCTCGGGTCTGTCATGGACTATAACTGCTGGTAACTTCTTGAACTGGTGATAACTGGAGACTTCTTCCAAAAACCTGACTGTCAGCAGTAAGGGAGAATTCAAGACTAATCAGCAATAGTGACCCCTTCAAAACTCGGACTGTGTGGTAATGCACTACTAGCTCAGATCTGCAATTCTTGGCAGCTGGTAATTTTTGCACACTGTAAGATGAAGCAGCAGCCACACTTCAACGCTTGGTGTATGATGAGGTTGAAACCCAAAACATGAACTATGGTAAAAAGATCAAAGTAAAAAAAAAAAAAACTATAACTCTGCTGCAACTGTGATCTTGTCTTCACTTTGGGACTGTCAAGATTGTCTTCAAATTGTAGCCTTCTTTCAAATCAAAACTATGACTAAGATATCAGACTTCCCACAAATTGATTGTGGTAAGGTGTAGACCTGTAGCCTCCTTAAAAATGTAAACCCCAAAAATATTTTACTGTGGAGTTTCAGACTTCAAATGTCACCCGAAAATCAGAGCTGATCAAACTCTGCTGCTGCCCGAAATCAGAGATGTAATTATTACTTATAGAATTCTACTACTGACCCCCGAAGTTCTCCTCCCCGAATTTCCTCAGAGCATTCCACGCAAATTTCCACAGTAAAAAAAAAACTGCTGCCACGAAATTTTCACTGCTCCTGCGGCTTCCTCAGACCCTAGACCTAAAAATCTCAGAGCCTTTTTCCCACCGAAATTTCCATTGCAAAAAGAAGACTTGCGTGGGGTATTTATACCCATTTTTCACCACTTTTGCTGAGCCGACCTCTAAATTTTTCATTGGGCCGACATAAGATATATTATGGAGCCGACCTAAGATTTTTTGTATTTATAATTTTCTTTTTATTTTTGGAGCCGACTTCCAAAATTTCTATTGGGCCGACATCTTATAAAAATATTTTAATTTAAAGAAGTGTAAGGATGACCATTTGTAGCAGCCCCTTTTTGAACAGCAGAGAATTAAATGAAGTTCACGACCCAAAAAGATTGTTGACTGTTAAAAGTTGGTCCCTTTTGACAAGCTGTTTATTGCCCTTTTTTTGATTTTTGGCTAAGAATTTTCTCAATCACTTGATGACCACTTGGTTGTAGATTACTGGGGAATTTATGATAAAGTCTGTGCTTGACAATCTGCTTTTTAGACAAGAAAAAAATGTAGAGCAACCTCCACAGTAACTCAACTTCCTTCCAAAAGATCTTGGTGTAATTTGACTAGCTGCTACAGGAAACACGACTTGGAGAAGGATGTACTGCTACAGGGAATAACACTTATGGCTTCCAACAAGAGATACACAGTAAACCCCTTTCTCACTGTTGTTGTGGATTTTTTTTGAGGTCTACGTTAAGGAATCATCCACAAAGTGTGATGTAGGTGATATGCAAACAAAGATTCATCATGCCATTTAACCACAGGGGAGACCATACATCATCATCAACCTTCTCTTAGAACTATAATGACTTCAAGGGCTTGAAGGGTACAATTTCATCAAGGTATATATCAAGTGCAAGCAGTGGGGCTCCATAAACATCAAATGACACATCTAAGTGTGTGGGGGCTTCAT
Source organism: Pseudotsuga menziesii (assembly GCA_001517045.1). Taxonomy (NCBI): domain Eukaryota; kingdom Viridiplantae; phylum Streptophyta; class Pinopsida; order Pinales; family Pinaceae; genus Pseudotsuga; species Pseudotsuga menziesii. The sequence continues at coordinate 205,779 of LPNX011007316.1, forward strand.
GATCAACTTGTGGGTCTTCATCAACATCAGATGGGCTTCTTCAACATCTTCAGCAAGGTGGTGGCATCAATGACATCAAGTCCATGTTGGCATCAATGACAATTTCATCAACAATCTCCCCCTTTGTCATTGATGACAACAACTCATGCTCCCCCTATGAGCATGCTCCCTTTTTTTGTCTTCATCTCTCCCTTTGTCTTCATTTCTCCCCCTTTGGCATCAATGGCGAAGGGTGTCTGAGATCTCTGATCACTGCTGACTGCTCCCCCTGTCAATATGCACCATCCTAGGACCTATCTCTATGCCTGGAGTAAGCATCCTTTCTCCTTTGAGTTCACTTTCCAGCCTCATGAACTCAAGGTGTGCTAAGGTCTTTGAGAGACCTTACACTTGGCTTGCCATATGGCAGCCATCCTCCCTGCTCTGATCAGCTTCTCCTATCTGCAATTGCTCGGTCTTCCTCATCCATACCTGCTTCTTGACATCTGTTCTTTGAGCATTTGTTCCTTCATTTGTACTGGCTTTCCTTGATGAGTTGTCTAGGTAACTTCTCAAGGATTGTTTCCATGTACTCCAACAATCTTGAGCTTTGTGCCCAAGGCCACTGCAGCTATAACACCTCATCGTACGACAATGTGCAGCAATGTGACTGACATTGTTGCAAGACCAACATCTGACTGAGATGTTGGAGCTTTCAACACTTCTTTGATCAACTTCATTTCTCCATACTTGAGAGTGTCCTTGACTGTAGACATTTGTCTTCTGATCTTCAAATCTTCTTGCTGATGTGTATGGAGTACTCCTTCTTGCTTGACTTCTTTGACTGGCACATTCATGGGCTTTGTGTCCAACCCCACTGCAGGTGTAGCATCTCAATGTGTGACATGTGGCAGCAACATGTCCGACTTGTTTACATGTCCAACATCTAACTGAGACATTGGGGCTTCCAGCCCTTCTTCTTCCATAGAATCTACAATCCATAGCCTTATGACCAAAGTTAGAACACAAATAACAATAACCATTGAAGCCATTTTCATACCTAAATCTTGTAGTTGTTTCCTTTATGAAGTTGCTTTGATGAACAGACCTAACTCCTTGTCTCATCTTTGAACTTCCAAAATCATTGTTGTCATGTGCAGGTGCCTGGGGGGCAGCTTTGGATGTTGATGGACCTGCTTCTGGAGTCTTCAGAGACCAAGTGTCATTTTCAAGTTTTTCTTTGTTCTTCTTGTAACCAAGACCAGTTTTGTCGAGTGGAGATCTTTGGAAATCTAAGATCTTATCTAGGACAATTGAATTGTCCTGGAGCTTGACCAAGGTTTCATTTTTCTTATCTTTCTTCATGAGACCAACTACCTCCATTTCCAGCTTCTGGACTGTTTCCTCCTTTTCTTCTAGTTGTCTCTTCAAGATTTCTTCTGTCCTCTTGGCTTCCTCCAGCTGAGTCTTCAAGTCATGATTTACCTCTCTTGCTTCTTCAAGTATTTTTGAATCTTTATCATGGTTCTTTTGTTCTAGGGTTAGATCGATCAAATCAATCTTTAGCTTTTCTTTTTCTACTTCCTTTTCCTTTAGCAATTTCAGCCAACCTACTCCTTCATGCTTAAGTTTCTTAAGCAACTCCTTTAGTTCAACATTCTGCTTTTGGAGATTATCCATATAATCAAAGGTTGTCGTCCTAAACATCTTGTAATCAGATTGATTAAGATCAACTTTGTTCAAGAACCAATCAACTCTGAGATCTATGTTGCATACATAGTTTATAATTCTCTGTTTAGCTTTCAACATTGCTTCATCATAATCTGCAAGAACCTTCTCAATTTCATCACACCAGCTATCATAATCACAAGAGTCCATACCTTTATTAGAGTCCTCTTCTTGTTTGTCTTCTTCTTGATTGAGCTCTTCTAGGGGCTTGTCTTCTGATTTCTGATCTGTCTTTTCGGGTTCTGGTCTTGCCTTCTGATATTCACTCTCCAACTTGAACCATAGGTCTTTTGCCGAAGTGTACTCTCCTACACTTTCCTTCACTGAGCTGGGAAGTCCATCCATGAGGAACTTCAAGGCTGTAGTGTTGTCCTTCTTCGCTTCCTTCTGTGTAGCTGATTTTCCTTTCTTGTTTGATGGAGCGGGTGGATTGATGACAATTTCCCAAATACCAAACTTCTTCAGATAAGCCTTCATTTTGCTCCTCCAACTGAAATAATCTGTAATATCAAATACAGGCACGTCATTACTTGATGACTCTTTCTTTTCCTCCATTGTGTCTAAATATCTCCTTCAAACTTGCTAGGCTCGTGACGAAGGCCTGCTCTGATACCAATTGTTAGACACTGAGAGGGGGGGTGAATCAGTGTAAAGCAATATTAAAACTTTTCTTAGCTTGTCACGATTAACTACCAATTCATCATTCAGCCAATCATTTCATAAACTTCATTATTCACATATCATAGCATTTAAATCATCAAGAACCATAACACAAAAGAACACAACACAATGTAATTTTGTAATCTTTTTGTATTAGTTGTGGTCCGGCTACAACCGTTAGGCAAAATCAGCACCTACTGATACATAGAGCACCTACTCTGCATCCAGGACCCCGCCTGGTTTTCTTAGACTCTGCTAAGAAAGGTTTGAGGTATCCTAACCTCAAAAGCAAGACAAGCTTACATTTACAGTTAAAGCATACTGTCTCAATACATTTCATCACTGTCACATCACATCAGCACTTATCTCTGGCTCATCAATCTGTTATGCTGCTGGTCAATATTTGACCAATACGGTTGGTCAATTTGTTCATCAATGCTAGTCACCATGTCTGCTGATCACTTCCTCATCTCTGCTCGTCACCTCTACTGGTCATCAACCATCTTGTTCAATCTCTGCTGTTCAATCTCTTCACTGCTGATTGTTCTTCAGTGCACACAACTCTCTCAATCTTCTCTGCTCAATACACTTGTCAATCTGCTCATCCACATCTTAAAACATTGTTGATCAATGCCACTAGTCATCAAAAATATTTGTTAAACTGAACATGTCCTCAAGTATCAAGTTCTGTAGCATATGCAAATAAGATTTGTTCTTATCCTTGTTTAGAAAGGACCTCTTTACAACTTCACCTCTATAAGTCTTTCAAGCCTGTTGCTTGCTGCTGTAGAATAACATTTGCAGTCTTTGGGTGGAGATCTTGCACTGAGGTTCAAGGTGCTCCTGTGGCTACTAAGACTTTGTACCATCACTGTACATATGCATCACTGTCAACTTCTTCAAGAAATTAGGGCTGTCATATATCATCCAAATTTTGCAGAGATCAACCTTGGTTGTCCTCAAGTTTGCACAAGCGTCTTGCCATGGATGGAAGTGGTATGCCCTTATCCTTTCAACTAACTTAACCTTCAAATGCGGACTATGTATGATGCTAGGATTGTATGAAGACCTTTAAGGCTGTGAAAGCTCATTAGAACTGTCAACCTTCAATTTCAAGCCTGAAATGTATCATATCACTATCAAGCTGCTCATCCATCATGTCATCTAAGTCTTCTCATTTTTTTCTCATCATCATTAGCTCTGCTATTCAAAGATCATGCCAACTCAAGACAGTGCTTGTCAAAACTGTAGATTCCAAGGACATTACTACCATCCAAGCTTGGACAATTGGAGGAAGACTCCAATGCTTGTCATCAACTTTCTGTTGTTCACTGATCATGCCAAGTCACCTCCTTCTACCTTTGCTATGTTCTACTCATGCTTTCAATCCTCGGCATCATCATCACCATGCTTCAAACCTTTTACTGCTTAGTCAACATTTATCATTATCATGCATGTAAGAGATTACTGTCAATACTGTCATCATTGTAAGAGATCATTATCACTTCAATGTATCACTATTATCACTGTCTACATATCATCATTGTTATCAATGTCAAGGTAACACTGTCATGACAACTCCACTTCACTGTAGATCAATCACTGTCATTACAGTTAAGAGTATATCAACACTGTTGTCACATCACTGTCATCACTGAGACTTGCTAAATATTTCACTGTGTAATCATGATGTCGCTAGTTCACTGTGTATTTCACATCCTTGTGTATATCTTAATGCACACCACTTTGTATACTAAGCATGTCACTATGGCAACATCAAGTCTTGTGCACTGTCATCTCTGTGGATGTATATATCTTTCACTTCACTGGACAGTACATACACTATACATATCTACACTTTATATCATTTACACTTTACATTACTTCATTCACACTTTACTTCTTCTACTCTTTACATTATCTACACTTTACTTTGGTTAACATACCTTATTAAGCTCGGGTCTGTCATGGACTATAACTGCTGGTAACTTCTTGAACTGGTGATAACTGGAGACTTCTTCCAAAAACCTGACTGTCAGCAGTAAGGGAGAATTCAGGACTAATCAGCAATAGTGACCCCTTCAAAACTCGGGCTGTGTGGTAATGCCCTACTAGCTCAGATCTGCAATTCTTGGCAACTAGTAATTTTTGCACACTGTAAGATGAAGCAGCAGCCACACTTCAACGCTTGGTGTATGATGAGGTTGAAACCCAAAACATGAACTGTGGTAAAAAGATCAAAGTAAAAAAAAAAACTATAACTCTGCTGCAGCTGTGATCTTGTCTTCACTTTGGGACTCTCAAGATTGTCTTCAAATTGTAGCTTTCTTTCAAATCAAAACTGTGACTAAGATATCAGAATTCCCACAAATTGATTGTGGTAAGGTGTAGACCTGTAGCCTCCTTAAAAATGTAAACCCCAAAAATATTTTACTGTGGAGTTTCAAACTTCAAATGTCACCCGAAAATCAGAGCTGATCAAACTCTGCTGCTGCCCGAAATCAGAAATGTAATTATTACTTATAGACTTCTACTGCTGACCCCCGAAGTTCTCCTCAGGCACCCCGAATTTCCTCAGAGCATTCCACGCAAATTTCCACAGTAAAAATAAAACTGCTGCCACGAAATTTTCACTGCTCCTGGGGCTGCCTCAGACCCTAGACCGAAAAATCTCAGAGCTTTTTTCCCACCGAAATTTCCATTGCAAAAAGAAGACTTGCGTGGGGTATTTATACCCATTTTTCACCACTTTTGCTAAGCCGACCTCTAAATTTTTTATTGGGCCGACATAAGATATATTATGGAGCCGGCCTGAGATTTTTTGTATTTATAATTTTCTTTTTATTTTTGGAGCCGACTTCCAAAATTTCTATTGGGCCGACATCTTATAAAAATATTTTAATTTAAAGAAGTGCAAGGATGACCATTTGCAGCAGCCCCTTTTTGAACAGCAGAGAATTAAATGAAGTTCACGACCCAAAAAGATTGTTGACTGTTAAAAGTTGGTCCCTTTTGACAAGCTGTTTATTGCCCTTTTTCTGATTTTTGGCTAAGAATTTTCTCAATCACTTGATGACCACTTGGTTGTAGATTACTGGGGAATTTATGATAAAGTCTGTGCTTGACAATCTGCTTTTTAGACAAAAAAAAAATGTAGAGCAACCTCCACAGTAACTCAACTTCCTTCCAAAAGATCTTGGTGCAATTTGACTAGCTGCTACAGAAAACACGACTTGGAGAAGGATGTACTGCTACAGGGAATATCACTTCTGGCTTCCAACAAGAGATACACAGTAAACCTCTTTCTCACTGTTGTTGTGGCTTTTTTTCGAGGTCTGCGTTAAGGAATCATCCACAAAGTGTGATGTAGGTGATATGCAAACCAAGATTCATCATGCCATTTAACCACAGGGGAGACCATACATCATCATCAACCTTCTCTTAGAACTGTAATGACTTCAAAGGCTTGAAGGGTACAATTTCATCAAGGTCTATATCAAGTGCAAGCAGTGGGGCTCCATAAACATCAAATGACACATCTAAGTGTGTGGGGGCTTCATGATCAACTTGTGGGTCTTCATCAACATCAGCTGGGCTTCTTCAACATCTTCAGCAAGGTGGTGGCATCAATGACATCAAGTCCATGTTGGCATCAATGACAATTTCATCAACACTCCTTCATTCTATGGAATACAAATTCTGCCAAGATGATACAATAGCTTATCGTTAACATGATAGTTTAATTCTTCATTGTGTGTGCCATTCATTAAGGATTCATACACATATTTGAAGTCTTCATCTTGTGTGTATTGTTCAATATAACTGTCATGAGCCAATAGCATATTTCGCAAGATCATTGATGCATTTGTTGGCGGACGAGATAACATATTTAAAACTTTATTTTGAATTCCCTTTCTATACTTAATGACTAAGTGAAATTGTTGTAGAATTCCCATCCATCTAAAATGTCATATATGTTGTAGCTTAGTTTGTGATTGAAGATATTGCAAGGGTTAATGATAATGTTTCTTTACCCATTAAATAATTTTTCCACTTCTTAACACATTGTACTAATGCATACAACTATTTATCATATGTTTGATAGTTAGTTATTGCTTTAGATAATGTTTCAAAATGATAGCATATAGGTTTCTTATTTTGCATTAAAACTACCCCATGGAATATGCACTAGCATCAGTTTCAACCTCGAATGGCTGCACTGGTGGTGTACTGATTTTCACTTTCAAAGTGTTGAAGGCCTATTGTTCTTTTCAATGTGTTGAAGGCCTATCTGATTTCATACCCAATTGGATTCAACACATGCGAATCTAGAAACCAATCCAGTTCGTTATTTAACCATGCAATTTGGACCTAGATGGGAGGCAACAGGAGGCAACAGAGAGCAGAGAGATCCAGAGAGACAAACAGAGAAAGAATTCATTAAGCAATCGAGATCAAAGAGCCTGTCCGAGCTGAAGAGGTTCAAAGTTGACAATGAGAAGATCGATCATTGTGGTCATTGCCAATGCATGAGGCTATAGAATGGTTATGAGGTGGTTATATCCATCACATGAGACAAGTTGTCATACAGTGTATTAGGGGAGGTCCTTGGAAAAGCTAATAAAGAATTGGTGTAGTCTATAAGTAACAGACAAAATCTTTGAGGGTTCTCTATAATTTCTGCAACATTTGAAGCAATTAATTGAAATGGTCCCATTGGAAGCTAGGACCCGAACACATAGGCCTTTAGAGTCGAACTTCGTAAATCAATTAGCAGTGTTCAGTTTATAGTTTGCATTTGTGTTGATTTGCATTTGTTTTATTGTTTGCATTATGTTTAAAGAATTGTCAATTAAAGTATTCCTCAAAGAATTTGTCGGTGTTAAATCATTTGCATAGCATCATAGACTTCATGGTTAAAACAATCCTGTAATATCCAAATCACATGTGCCCTCACTAGCTATTTTTAGCATGTAGGGGTGTAAATCCTCCTTTGTTATTCTGGGAAGGGAATCTTTTTCTTGGGGCTTCTTGGGAGTTACTTTTCTCCAGCAATTCGACATGACTCATGGATGAGGCCTACTTGGAGATTAATTTAAGTCACCTAGTGGAGGAATTTGAATTACTTGGGAGGTATTCAAATTGATTGGAGTTACTTGTCCTTCTTTTGGGTTGCCACCTCACCGAAAGTTACTTGGTGGAACCTTTGAGTTACTTTTAAACATGGGTTGAGTTACCTTTGTTGTATTTTGAGTTATTCTCTTTAAATGGATGTGTTTCCTATTGTGGAGGGGGTCTTTGGCTTGCTGATATTGAAAATCTGTTGGGATGTTGTCGGAATGCAACTAGAATTGAGATCTAGGTGATGAACTATGTTTCAACTGAAGCAACAAGATATCTCCACATCCATGGCTCTTATATGGCCTAGCATGTAAATCCTTGAAGTGGATGGAGATATATTGAGGGATGAGCACGGGAAGGGAGAGCAGTATTGCTCTGCTTGGTAACATTCACTTACGAAAATAAAACAAGGATCAATGAAAGATAACCATGCACAAGAAACACAAGAGTTTTTATCATGGGAAACCCAATAGGAAGAAAACCCAACAAAATTTCTTAAGATATTCCAATAATAAGAGTGCAACAATCATAACATGAAGAATACTAATGCACAAGGGCATGTCAAACATCACCTGTTACATAGAGCAAACCTAGTGGCATGAGCTTGTGCACTTCTTGAGAAGAAACCCTAGCAAGAGGGAAAACTTCTAGAGATGACAAGTAACCCCAAAATTTTGCTCATTGATCTTTCACTATGCCTAGCTAAAATTACACATTAGAGAGAGAGGATGACGTGTTATTGTGATGTGTCAAAATGAAATGTTTAGCTTCTTATTTATACACTTCAGATCACTTGAATTTCACTTCTGGACCAAATTGCAAATTTTATCTTCACTTTTCATTTTCTTCAGATTCAATTTTATTAGCCTTGACCACCTCATTGGTAATTCACTTATTGACCATTTATTATTGGAATTTTTGTCTTTCTTAAGAAAATTTATTCATGATGATAATGTTATTATTCTTCCTGTATGCCTGTCTATCCATTCATAGAGTCTTAATATTGAATAGACCCACTAAGAAGTCTTAGACGCTTCTTAGATCTTGTCAATTCAACAATAGTCTTCCATCACAGAATAGATTACTCTAAGCCCCATTCATAATAAATGCCTGCTCGATGTTGCATACTGGAGAAAACATCAACACTAAAGAGGAAAGGAGAAAAAGATATTTCGATCGAAAGAACCATAAACAGTAAAATATCCCAACACTCGTTGTTGTTCTTTAAGTCCTTCAACTTGTATTTTCCTTTTAGATCATTCATTTTAAAAGTGGGCCCTTCAATTTTTAACGAGTATCTTAAACACAACTAGAAGCACTACCTTAATTCCTAGAGTGGATCTTTGAGATATATACAGAATATAAACCTAAGGAATGTAAAGGGCATAGGGGCGTGATAAGTCCATAGCAAAAATGAGTGGTGGAGGCGAAGGAGGGAAATCGTTGTCAAGTTGGATAAAGATAGAGTGAAGGTTACACTGGATTTAGAGACCATCCTAGAGAAATACATAAGAGTGTTTTGAGATGAACCTAATAGGATGATTTTGTGCTAGGAAGGTAGGAGAGAAACCCCTAAATAAATGGATTGAAAAAACATGGAAAAATAAGTTATGATATGCCCCAAAATTCTTCTTAGTTGCTAAGGGATACATTACCTTTCTTTTTAGGAATAAGAATCATGGGGATGAAAATAGGAAATGAACCTAGTTATAGGAAAATTCTCTACTCACCTTGGGTTACCAAGAACTAAGAACCAATCATTTGACAGAGAAACTAAATATTGTTATTATATATGTTTAATTATTGTATCTCCCTCCCTCTAGAATCATGGACTGAATAGCTTTTCAAGGCTATTAGAGATAGGTTGGGGAGGTTTACTGTTACTGATGAGATAAAAATAATGGAAAGAGCCTATGTCGATAAAATAATAGTATAATTAGACTTAAAATATGGCCTGCATGACCATATAGACATTGAACTAAGGGACTTTTAATATATATAAAATTTGAACTATGCAAAATTTTCTTTCAACTATAGATGGTGTGAAACATGTGGATACCTTAAACATGCTTTCCCAAAGAGATCAAAAGAAAGTATACAAGATTTTGTGCACCTTATGTTAAGCCCCACTAAATATGTGAAACGATCCTTGCAAAGATTTGGTGAAGAAACTAGGACCCATACAAGCCCAGTTCGGATTCATAGATGAGAATTCATCCTCATCCCTCTTAATATCATAGTTGGATGTAGATTTTGTAGCAATATGATCAAGATCACTAAAAGAATGACAAAGCACAGAAACAAAATCAATGTGGAGCTCGTTTAACCACGGTGATAATCAATCACCTCCCAACCATAGACAATGCAACACTATTGTCTCCCCCAAGCTCACACCTTCCAATAGAGATCGATGTACATCTAGATAGCAGTAGCACAAATCACCAATAAAATATAACATAAGCTTCTCCAAAGAGAACCCCAAAAATTTATTCTTCCTAGCTGTAATAGCGAACTCCTCTTGCTTGAGCGAGCTTGTCTTGTTGCAATGTGTCAAAATGAAGAGAGGAACCCTTCTATTTATTCTTTATTTTGTTGGAAATTCTAATTTTAATTAGGGCCGACTTGGTTGCTTAATTGGGGCTGACTTGTTACTGTGCAACAATAAAATGTATTTTTGTTATTATTATTATTTTTGGGTTGAGAATGCCTCACATAGCTACTACAACAACACTCCCTCTTAGCGATGGAGGCATCATCAGTATTATCATACTGGAACACATCCATATATCATTAGTGCATCACAGCTATCTCAAACATCTCTATATCATAAGGAAATTCTTTCAACACAATCTCAGTCTAACAAGAAGTGTCAACAAATCAATCTTCGTGTGTCAGCTAGCTCCACAACTTTGCCTAATACATTGGGAAACCACTCGTGTGCCATCTCAACCCAGTTCGTTGGGGAACATGCACTAAATCAACATACTTTAGCTCAACCCAGTTCATCAAGGAACATGCATGTGTTCAATGTACCTCGACACAAGCCAATAAGCTCACTAGGGCTACAACCCATAAATCTCTCAACCACAAAGATTGTTGGGCATCAACCTAGTGATGAGTCATTCCCAGGCTCCAACCACAAAGACTGTTGGGCATCAACACAATTCATATTGGTCCACAAAAAAATCATATTGGTTCACATAGAACTCATATCGGTTTACACAGATCTCTGAAGTCCACACAAACTTCATATCGGTTCACACAGAACCACAGTCAACACAGGACAAGATGTTAACACAGAACTCCAGAGTTCACACATAACTCATATCGGTTCACACAGAACCACAATGTAACACCTCGATTTTGACCCAGTTTGCATTAAATGTATATGATGTAAATATTGTATTTAATTGTGGTGTGGAGCTAAAGGCAAAAGCCCCACCATCAATTTAGTGTTTTATGTTTCGACGATTAAAAATCGTTGCCGATGGTATTTGTGCTAGCCAGCACATTATAATTTTAGACATCATGTATATATGCAATTTAATTAAAAACCCACAACCAACTATGTCAATGCAACAATAATGAGATGGGGGCATGATTTCCTAAGGATAAGGGGGGGGTATATTCAAACCCTTGGGCCAATGGGGAAAATCCAAATGTCAAAGGGAGAAATCAAACTGTCAACTACCTTTCTTGTCTTATTCACCCACTCATTTATTACTGCAAGAAGTTGGTTGAGTTGGTTATTGCATGGGATGGGCAAGGTATGGCAATCCAAATTCGAACGGGAGAAGCCATCAGTTTTTGTGAAACGCGATTTTGACTTAAGGGGCAAGTTATTGCCCAAAAATGTTGCACATTCCCTCATGCATGGAGGTGGTTGTCTTTCCCCACGTTTTTGGAGCTCCTGGCGTTCTGCATTCACGTTTTTCAGTTTCCTCACCATTTTCTCCGATTCACGTGAGCTCTCTCAGGCAACTAGAGCTGCCTGTGTATATCCATCCACGATTTTGGTTGTTTACCTCATCTTTCCCATGGATGGGAGGTCGTTTTTGTAACGCCCAGGGATTGGGTTGTCTTCCTCGCATTTTTCCTGTTGTTTTCCTCATTTTCCATGCCCAAGAAATTCATTTTTGTGTTGTTGAGCAAACATCCATTAAGGATTCACGATTTTGGAATTCATAGCGATTGTTTTGGCTCATAGAATACCCAGGATAGTTGTTGAATTCGAATTGCTCACCCAGGGGTCGATTTCCCTATTTTACCAACTCGTTTTGTTGCCAAAACTATTTTTCCTCAATTCCATAATTTTGTATTATGTTGTGTATGCATATTTTGCTTTGATCTGAACCGGTTTGGGAGTGGAAATGGGGTCTGAACTAGCTTGATAACACTAGTGTGAGAAGGAACCTCACAGACAGAGCTAGGGGGGCAGTTTTCTTCTTTGCACACATTGAATAGCACTGGAAGGGAAGGCATAGCTTGAGGGACTGTGTAGCAGAGAAGGGGATGCTCCTTGTGTTGGATGTGTAGATGTTTTAGAAGCCATGCTAGATCTGGTGCAGGTGTCCATAGCTCTGTGGTTGAGTTCACTAGCTTAGCAGACAGCCTTTCCAACTCCTTTGCAGCCTGATAAACCCAACTATGTTGGCTTGGCCAAGTTCTTGTTATATCCTTGGCTATGTGTGAGTCTACTAGTGCTCCCTTATTCCTTGTGGAAATCATGCCCAGTTCGGGGGTGGTAGTGTTGCTGAGAGATTGATGAGCACATTGGCCTATGGTTGGGTGGAATGTTGCAGCGACGTAGCTAGTTGCAAGACAAGCTTCTTCTAAGATAAGTATCTCTTGTCTATTTTATCTCTGCAGCTGTATGTGCTTATTGATTAATATGAACATGTTAAATGTTGTGAATGAATGTATTTTGATTTCGATGTATATTAATGGTTTGTGCTTCTTTGCATGTTTTTACTTCAATGCATTTTATTTTATGTTTATGGGGCTAGTTTTCTCGGATCAATAGTAGCATGGTTGTGTTCCCTCGTTGGTAGACGGGAGGGGACGTGACACACAGTCCACACAAGACAAGATGTTCACTCAGAACTCTGATTTCACACAAAACTCTAAAGTTCACACAGAACTCATATCAATTCAAACAAAACCATAGTCCACAGAAGACAATATGTTCACATAGAACCACAGTCCACACGAGACAAGATGTGCACACAAAACTCAGGTGTTCACACGGAATCACCATTCACAAGTATAGGACCCAAGAGTTCACATAGAATCATCGTCACCATCCACAGGTGTTCACACATAAAGACCGTCCACAATTGTTCACACAAAATCACCATGCACAAGTGTAGGACTCATGATTTCACACAGAATCATCGTCCACAAGTGTTCACACATAACTTTTCCTTCCCTCTTAGCGAGAGTATAATCGTGGGACTATTCTCCCACTCCATCACAGTGTCAAGAAGTAAGGTATGGTCCCTGTTAAGATTTCATATGCTTAGCTAGATATCATTAGTGTTTAATCGAAATTCACAACAGTAGCATATGCAGAATCACTGAAAGAAACACAATCACAAGATAGACACATATTTATCCTAGGAAACCCTCAAGGGGAAGAAAACCCAACAAAACTTACTCTGTATAAGATGTATAAGATAAAACCCCAAAACAGGTAATCCTCCTCCTTGCTGATCTCTCTCTCTCTCTCTCTCTCTCTCTCTCTCTCTCTATGTGTGTAATACACAAGTGTAATTCTATGTTCAAATGAGGAACACAACTCCTATATTTATTTATACTCTTTTTGTCACTTGACATTTAAACTAACAAGTTGGCCCCACTAAACTAACTGCGCCAACTTCGCCTAGGAAATCTCAAAACAGTATTATATTATATTCATTAGGGTACTATTGACCCAACTTACAATGGAGGCTTTACCTCATGACTCTATGATGACCAAATACAATAGTAACATCCTGACGGAGGAATAAGACATCTCCCTTGGGGTACATCAGTAAAATACATTCAGAATATTCTTCGAAGTTACAATATTTCAACAGTCCCATCCTACATTATATAGGTACCAGTGTGCTCTCATAGAATCTTCTAAGAGACTGTAGACCTGCACACATATCATCTAACAGAGATATCAAATATATCGGGGCAGACATTTCTCTCCTGCCCTATTTTAGATATGAAATGAAATAAAAACAAATCATATGACTGAATTCATGCACCTATATGGGAGAGTATCAAGAGACTTGTTCCATCACAAGGTGTATGGGAGATCTCCCTCTGTGCTAGGGCGTCCTGCTCCCTCTGTAGCTGAGAATCCATACTATTGGCAATCAAGTACATCAATGGATCCTGTCAACGGTTTGTATAGTGGGATCTCTCGTCCTCCATAAATATCATACTTAATACATATGTCATGACTCTAACTGGATATCAAAGAAGTGGATATCTGCAGTAGAGATACTGACATTCAATGGAGCAATCTCCTCCCAACCAAATCTTTATATGAGACCCTCCGGGCCTATAGGTCATGTGCCCTCATATATTTGGATGTACTCAGTCCTCATTCGCCTATTGTTGAACAGTCTTGACATGTATTTAATTGTTTCATTTGGAAGGCATCCTTCTTCCAGTTTTGTAGCTTAGGATGAGATTCATGTTCCTAGAATCGTCCTGCTTCTGATCAATCTGCTCCTTCTCAACAACAAGATCTATATGTTCATCCCTTGTTCTTCAGAACAAGTTTCATCATCCTTTCCTTGTGGGCCATATTATATGGTCTTTTCCCTACAAGTAAAATCCTGACAAATGATTAGTAATGTTGCATAATCAAATTCATCCAATGCAATGGCAATAGTTCATATAGGTATGAAAGCATCTTAGCCAATGTTCCAATGCAACACACACATGGTTACTATCTAGATGCTTGCTATCTCCATTATAGCATACCATCAAGAGTGTGCACTACTCTAAGCATGTTAGAAGGAGATGTCATCCTAGATGGGTTCATGGAATGTTTTGCAACATTATGGGCTATTCAAACAGTCATGTACGTAACAAATACTTCATGAGCCTACTGTTCATCAATAAAAGAATTATATCACATGCTCAACAAACTTCCTAATTCTAGGAATATAGATCTACATACAACTTGTTATAAAGCATATGTTCAAAACAAACAGATCTAATCTATAAGAGAAATAAATCCAAATACTTATATTTTATTGTTTGGTGGGTGGGATCCCACTACCTCCTTATAGGAATCATGAGAGTCCTATGATATTCATCTTCTTGCTAGGAGTCCATTGCAATCATTGGATCTTCATATTATCACCTCACCATAGGGAGTACTAGAAGAAGAACTTTGTACGATCATCATCTCTTGGCTTCTTGTGAGAAGTATCTTCATTGACATCTGCAGTTGAAGTTGCATGCTTCCTCTTCTTTGAATCACAACACTGTCTGGCAAGGTGTCTATATTTATCGCATATGTAACATCAGATTTGTGAAAGATCCTTCTTTTTTTGTTGTTCTGGAATAGGACTTGATCTTCCACCTTTGTCTTTCTTGTCATAAAACTTTATTCCCTTACCTTTTCCTTTCCTGATATGAGATGTAAGGGCTTGACTTTCTTCGTGATGGATGCCATGTAGTCTACCTCCTGATGCAAGTCTTGTCTCTTCTTGTATGCAAACTACCCATATACGATCAAACTTAGGCAACTTAGGTTTCCCAACAAGACTCTGAATGAATGATTCCCGAGATGGAGGGAAACCATTAAGAGTGTCCATGACAAGTTCTACCATTAAGTGGATCTCCAATGGTGCTTATTCAATCTCTCAGCTCTGAGATCCTCATAAAAAAGGAATCAATTGATTATGACCTTGACATCTTGAGATTTGATAAATGATTCCTCAGGGAAAGAGCACGGTTGATATTGATATCTTCAAATTGCTTCCTCAAGGCTCTAAACATCTTCTTGGCAATCTTCTTCTAAGAGTTTGAGGAACTAAATGATCCTTTACTAAATCTACCAAGATCATCCTTACCCTGGAATCATTCTTTCTCTGCTAAGCCTTCTCGGCTCCTCTTCTGGTTCAGAACATTCTCATTCACGAACTTTAAAAGGTCATTTTTGTTCTAAGATAAGAACCTTAGACTTCCATGAATTGAAATTGGAAGTCCCATCAAGCCTATCTTCAACCTTCATGCCAAGCATCTTGGCTGCTAAACTGAACTAGAAACCCTAGCAGGAGCTAGGTCAAATTTGAAGTATGGTCTTTTGCAAACCTGAATCCACAGATAGATGTGCCTTATTGAGGCAGGTTAAATAGACCTCCTTTTCTCCCAAATCTGTGGACAGGTTAGCCCAAAACGAGAAACCCTAGTTTCCTAATTCTGGTAGAAAATAGGACAGGAAAGAAAATTTATGTATCTGAAATTTGCTTCCATAAATAGTTGTGCCCTATCAAGGTGAGTTGGAGCAAGATAAGATTGAGCCAAAACTGTGGACAAAAGAGCTAGATCCAAGGAACCCTAGGTCTTGACCTCGATAGTATTAGGTCAAAATTGAACTTCCATCAAACTGAATTTGACCACCATAGAAAGATGTGCCCTCCTAGGGTGAGTTTCTCTATGCTCCTTTCTAGATGATCTAAGGTTGAAAACACTCCAAAACGTGGATCCCTAGTTTCCAGCAATAGCTTCTTTTAGCATTGCTCTGATACCATGTTAGATTTTGTAGCAGTATAATGATCACTAAAAGAATGACAAAGCACAGAAACAAAATCAATGTAGAGATTGTTTAACCACGATGATAATCAATCACCTCTCAACCATAGACAATGCAACACTATTGTATATTTGCATTAAAATCCATTTAAATGAGATTTTGACATGGTTTGGGGTTTCTTCACGTGATTTCATGATTTAAAGTGCATAGTGTGTTGATTATCATTGGTTGTATCTTAGCGGACATACACATTAGACATAGCTTACTCATGGATTGTTATACTCATGGTTTTCCCAAAGAAGACCATGGAAGCTAGTGTTTGGGAGAAACCCTAGAGGAGAAAAGAGAAGCGTTTTTCTTGTGGCTCTTGTTGAGAAGAAGACTAGGGTTTTGTGGCATTTGAAAACCTAGTACTACTTGGAGTGCTTGTTGTGAAGCTAATTGAAGGAGGCCACCTTTTTGTTTATGTGCATTTGTGTGAAGCAAGTGTAGGAAAGATGAATTGTCATTGTGTATGATTGCTAGTTGTGGATCTTGGTGGAGCAATCAACTTTGGTTAAGATTGATTCTTAGCAAGGAGTTGGTGGCTAAGGTTTGGTATTTATGGTAAATGCCAAATTTGGGTTTGGAGAGCATGACTTGTACCAATTTGTATTAAGTTGTTGGTGTGTACTTGTAAATTCATCATATGTATTTATGAAGAGTTACTTGCTATCCCAGCTTCGTATACTTGTAGATTTGATTTTCAGCATATGTTTCGTGATGATTGTGTAGTTTTTGTAGTTTGTTATATTCACTAATTTTACATAACAATGAGCAGATTTTGTTAAGTGAATTAACAAACATATAGAAGCTAAGACGCCATATTTGTCACCGTAATAAATCTTCTATAACAAGTAACATTTAGATCTATTTTAATTCAGTAAGCGTACCCTAAGGGCTGGAAAAATATTTTCTCTTCAAGTACAATTGTTCGATGTCTATATTCTTGAGTTTCCTCATCTATTTGTTTGGACAAAAGTGAGATATATAATGTTGTAATTTATATTTCATAGCCATGCCTAAAGTTAAAAGTTCACATGAAATAAATATGAGAAACCTTAAGGTTGAGGTGGAATTTTTGAATTTGCACTAAAAACCATTTGCAGGAAATTCCAACATGGTATTAAAGCTGATTTAACTACTCGCTCTCATAGTAAAAAAGGGAGTTGCTAATCTCATATGTTTCATACTTCGAAGAAGTTCTTGACCTATTATAGGTTGTTGGGTGTGAAATCCTAGTATGCTTTAGAGAACCACTTGAACCCTATAAGGGTATTCTACTTTATTTTTCATTGGTTGTTACTTTGAGGTGTGGTTCAAATTTGCAGAGATGACTATTCTCGTGCTTTCAGTGTTGCACCTTGGAATTGCGAGCTACAAATGCTATTGGACAAGGATAGACTTTGGGAGCATATTCAGATTGTGATCAATAAAACTACGGAACTGAAATTGTTAGTGGTGCATTCTAAGGAGGTCGAGGCCACAAAGAGAATCATTATTGAATCAATAAAAAATCTTGATTACTCACATTGTAGAGAAGAACATCGGTAAGGAGATGTATGATGCCTTAGTAGGACTATACCATTCAAGTGTTTCTATGATGATGTCCCTAAGAAATAAACTTTCAACTGTCTACATGAATAACCCAGATATAGTGGTGAGCTACCAAGCTAAGATCAAAGAGTTGGGAGATCAATTGGTTGCCATAGGGTCAAAATTGGAGGATAAGGATTTGGTTCCCAATGCCTTAAATGGATTGGCTCCATCTTGGAAAACATTTATCCAAGGTGTTTGTGCTCAATCTAGGAACTTTGGCTAGAGGTGTGTCAGATAATGGCCTTACAAGTTACTTATTGATCCCATGGTGTTTGTACATACCAGTGTGATGTTGGGAGAGGCTTCTATTTTTTGTTGATTTTTCCTAAGCAGCATCGAGATCCAATCTCTAGAAGAATGGTTCTCGATTCTCTGGGAGAATGGAGGCAGCCGGTCAGTTACCAGGAAATCAACCTAGTCTGGGACTGGGACCTCAGCCTAGGAATGAGGTCCAGTCTTTGGGAGAATGGAAGCACTTGGTTAATTACCAAGAAATAAACCCATTCTAGGATTGGGACCTCATCATAGCGCTGAGGTCCCAACCTCTAGGAGAATGGAGGCACCTGGTCAGTTACTAGGAAATTAACCCATTCTAGGACTAGGACCTCAGCCTGGGGTTGAGGGCCATTCTCTCGGAGAATGGAGGCACCTAGTAAATTATTAGGAAATTAACCCAGTCTAGGACTGGGACCTCATCCTGGGGCTAAGGGCCATTCTATGAGAGAATGGAGGCGCTTGTTCAGTTACCAAGTAATCAACATTGAGTCATCTAATGCATCCTGGAGTTGAGGCACCTTGGTCAGTTACCTAGTCGTCACCATAAGCCCTAGACTAGGTCTAGGCAAGTGATGCACTCCTCTCCTTGATCTAAGGGCTATGAGACCTTCTCAAGGATTAGCTACCCTTGGTTGAGAGACCTAGCACTTAAACTTGGTGGAAATGAGGAGAACGAGATAAAGCATTTAATAATCATCCTTATTTATGAAGATGCACTTTGAGTGGGCATGAATGGACCATGGGAACCTTGAAAACTCTTGAGATGACTTCTTGTGGTCATAAAATCACTTAAAGGACCAAGAAACCCTAGTGCAACTTGTATTGGTCCAAGTAACCATCAAATGAAGGTCCAAGTGTCTCAAATACCAAGACTAAAAGACCAATGGACCACAAAAGATTAAAAGTCAATGGTCAAAGATGAAAAAGAATAGAAGCCCTACGGTCAACCTCCTAATTATGTGGAAACACCTTATGTTTGATGAACTATAAATAAAGAAGAGTTGTAATCATCTCATCATCAATCACTACTCCAAGAGACAAATCATGTTTATGTGTTGGATTATTTTTCTCTCCTATCCCGACTCTCTAGGGGACAAGGACAAATCATCATCTCCTTTGGACTGAGGAAGTCTCGGTGGCTATCTATTGGTGTCTATTTTTTCTCCCTAATGTGGCAAGTCTCGGCAGTCACTCAAGCTCCTTTGTTGTGCCCACTTCCTTCACAGCAGCAACCGCAAGATGCTGCTACAGTTGTGGCTTCCCTATTTGGGCTCCCCACAATGCACCTGAGACCTGCTAGGGTCACTCCTTGTGCACCTAAGCCATGTTAGGATTGTCTTACATGCACCTAAGCCCTTCTAGGGCTCTCCTTTGTGCACCCGAGCCCTATTAGGTTTGTCCTACATACACAGCAGTGAGGTAAAGGTGGCAATAGGTGATAACAGACCTCAGTGGCAACAGCAATGAGGTAAAGGTGGCAGCAGGTGATAACAGACCTCGGTGGCAACAGCAGGCCATCCACAATCCACGGTGGTAGCAACAAAATGACCATAGTTCACGGTGGAAGCAGTGAATGGTGAGCCTGTTAAGGATTCCACAATTTAACTTCTTATAGACTAGAAGAACACGGTGTGATAACTTTGATTGGGTAATCTTTATTTACATTCATTTCATAGTTTTGTAATCAAAATTTATGTAACTATCTCTGCTTGTGTACAAACTCAGTCATTTCATTTAGAGGATTAATTATTAATGCTTTGGGGTTTTTGTCCTTACAAAGTTTCCCCATGAAAACTCTTGTGTTCAATTGTGTGGATGATTGTTTTATTACTGCAAATGTTTTACTACTGTTAAAATCTCAAGTACTATCTCTATTCTAGTCTACACATTTTATAAATACCATATACATGTTAAATTTCAACATGGTATCAGAGCTTTGCATGTGAAGTTTACAGTGATTGAGCATGCCACTGTGGCCTCCATAGACCTTGGGACAATTATAGACTGAGTTAGTAGACTCCTTATTGATCAGAGATGGTTTCCACCACCTTCAGACCAGATGAAAGACTTGAAGGGTCAGCCAACTACAATTCATGGAAAGCAAGGCTTATGGCTATCTTGAAATAAAACGATCTTGATGACTTGGTCATCAATGCTATGGAAGAACCTACAACTAATGCAGGAATGATAGCCTTTAAGAAAAAGCAAGCCAAGGCAAGAAGAATTATCTATGACTCAGTTAAGGAGACCTCGATGCCTGCCATAACACCATTGAAGACAGCCAAAGAATGTTTTGACACCTTGACAAACCTATACGAGAAGAAAGCACCCAGTCAGAAGAGAGTACTGAAGAAGAGACTTCGTACATTAAAGATGGAAAAGGATGAAGGTGTGGCCCCCTTCTTCACAAAAATTGCCCAGGTAAGAGATCAACTTTCTACCATTGGTGTCCCAGTAGATGATGATGACCTTGTCCAAATTGTTTTCGATGTCCTTCCTAGTTCTTGGGAAACCTTTTTGGTTCTTGTAAGTGGACGTGAAACCCAGCTAAACTTTGATGGACTTTGGCATGACTATCTGGAAGAAGACGGCACAATTCAAAGCAGAGCTAATGGGGCTAAGGAAGGGAACCTTGCACTTACAACCAATACAAAGAAGTTCAAGAAGTCCTTCCCTCTTAAAAAGAAAGAAAAGAAGCCACACGGTAAGCAATTAGATGCATAGAAAATAGAATGTTTTCACTGTCACAAGATGGGACATTATGCCAGGGACTGTAGGCAGCCAAAGAGAAGGTTCAAAAGAAGATTCCAAGCATCTACAACAAAGGAAGAAGAACCAAAGAAGAAGAAGAGTGCTAAGTCTTCCAAAGAAGAAGAATCAAGAAGAGAATACTACTTGATCTCTGCTCTCTTAGGATCCATCACCAACAGTGCTAACTCTTAGTTAGTGAATAGTGGAGCTTCAAGACATATGACAAGATTATGTGAAGCTCTTACAAGCTACAGGAAGAAGAAGTTCGCTAATCAAGTAGAACTTGGAGATTATACCACCTACAAAATCGAAGGAGTTGTCTCAATATCATTTCAACTTGACTTGGGGATTGTTTTGTGTATCGAAGACATACTATATGTCCTTGGCTTGAAGAAGAATCTCTTCTCAGTTGTTGGCTTAGGAGATAAAGGCTACAAAGTTATCTTCATGGACAGAAAGGTTCTACTATGGGAAAAGAATGAAAAGTTAAGTTTTGTTGAATTGATTGGAGTTCGAGAGGGAGGTATTTACAAAGCATCCGGACACTCCACTCAAGCATTGGTTCACAACATAATCAACCCATGTGAATTATGGCATCGAAGGTTTGGACACCTTCATTATATAGCGCTCTCCGGTCTTCAAAAGATGGTTACAGATATGTCTAAGTTTTCTCATGAACATAGTGGTATTTGCAAAGGTTGTGCTCTAGGAAAGAATACCAAGAATCCTTCTCTAGAAGTAACAATAGATCTAAAGGGATCTTGGACATGATTCATTCTGAAATATGTGGGCCCATGTCTTCACCTTCCTCGAGTGGTTGTGTGTACTATGTATTTTTCATAGATGATTAATCTCGCAAATCCTGGATTTACTTTCTAAAGGTTGAAAGTGAAACTTTTGATAAGTTCAAGGAGTTCAAGGCTCTAATTGAAAACCAAACAGGAAGACACATTCGTACCTTGAGGTCAAATAATGGAGGTGAGTTTGAATCTAATGAGTTTTATAACTTTTGTCGAGAAGCAGGAATCAAGAGGGAGAAAACATTACCATATAACCCCCAACAGAATGGGGTTGCAGAAAGGAAGAATAGAACAATATGTGAAGTTGTCAAAGCTATGTTGTGTGACCTCGATCTTCCTTTATCTTTGTGGGTTGAGGCTACATGTATTGTTGTTTACATTCAAAACAAAATCCCTCATGCCATCTTGGGGGAAAAGACTCCAGAAGAAGTATTCACAGGAAAGAAACCTGCAGTTGATCACATGAGGATCTTTGGCACTCATGTATACATTCATGTGCCAAAAGAAAAGAGATCTAAGCTAGAGCCCTCCAGAAAGAAAGGCGCATTTGTTGGTTACAATCTAAGTCACATGACACGAGGACACGGGACACGGAGGACACGAAAATACGAGTATTCGACATGAGACACGACAACCCCAGAAATAGGACACGGGGGACACGTTATATATATTAAAAATTTATATATATATATATATAAAGATCTATTTTTTTTAAAACTAGAAGTATATACAATGTACATCAATCATAATATCATTCAATTGAAATTTGACAATGTCGAATCAATAATAAAATTATCAATGAATCATGAAAATTGAACCATACACTGCATATTTGATATTTCTGATTAAACCACAAAAATCAAAATGTCACCGGCAAATACAAAATAGAGTAGATACTACTTAGTACTAAGTCTAGTATCTACAGTACTACTAGATACAAAATGAAAATACTAAAATACTAAATAGCCACAAGGAAAAATATTATAGCTCAACAATGGTATTGGCCACTGTCAATCGTCCTCCTGCTCCTCCATGTCAAAATTAGCATTACTGTCATAGCTTTTTCCTCTATCATCCTCCTCCTCCTCTATACCCTTTTTGACAGAACACATATCCAAAATTCAGGACACGTTCATGGCAAGTGTCCGACACGTGCTGAAAAGTGTCCAGATTTCGGGACACGGAAATTTTGGTGTCAGACACGTATTAGGGCAAGTGTCGTGTCCGACACGTGGAATACGTGACACGTGCTCTATTTGGAAGTGTCCTGTTACTTAGGTTACAATGAAAGCTCGAAAGCTTGCCACATCTACTTCCTGGTCAAAGGTACATTGAAGTCAATAGAGAAGTGATATTCCATGAGGAAGTTGTGTTTCGTCACTCAAAAGAGCTTCCAAAAGATATAGAAGATCTTCCTCTGAAATTCCAAATTCTCCTCATTAAGAGGTTCAGAGGGAGGAAGAAGAAAATGAGCCGCAAATTCCGAATGCACCCTTAGAATCAGAAAGACCAACTGAAGAGCTACTTGAGGCTCTTCCCTCAATGAGAAGACCTGCTTGGTTTCAAGAAACATAGCAAGAAGCTGAGAAGCATAAAGCTCCTCCTGAAACCTTCAGAGAAAGCAAAAACCCCCAAAAGTACTCAGGTCTTATGAGCAAGCTCATTGATGCAAAACCTTCTACATATAAAGAAGCAGCAAATCTACAAGTATGGAATGATGCCATGATAGAAGAATATAATTCAATTATGAAAAATGGTGTGCGAGAAGTTGTCCTTGGACCAACAGGGAAGTCGATGGTAACGTCTAAATGCATTTACAAAATCAAGCATGCCGCTGATGGCAGCATTGAAAAATATAAAGCAAGGTTTGTACCACGTGGCTTCTCTTAAAAAAAAGGCATATATTATGACAGAACTTTTGCTCCCATCACCAGATATACAACCATCAGAACAATCATCTCTCTCGTTGTTGTATTTGGATGGAAACTACATCAAATGGATATAAAGACAACTTTCCTTAATGACAAAATTGAAGAAGTCTACATTGAGCAACCAAAAGTATTTGTGACTCATGGGGAGAAGTCTCATGTGTGTAAACTGAAGAAAGCTCATGGGGATCTCACCTTTGAACTTGAGATGAAGGATCTAGGTTTGATGCACTATTTCCTTGGCTTAGAGGTCTGGCAAAAGCCAATTGAGATCTTCATGTCACAAGGGAAGTACGCAGTCGATGTCTTGCAAAGATTTGGAATGCAAAACTACAAGCCCATGAGCATACTTGTTAACCCAAAAAAATTCTCATATAGCCTACACCATGCAAAGACATCCATTTCCTAACCCATTCTATCCCTACACCCATTTAACCTATGTTTTTCTCTCAAAAGTCCCCAGTGGAGTAGCCAAACTGTAGCCAAGGAAAAACCATGGCTACATGTAGAAGCACCTCCCTTCCGTCTAGAGGACGAAAGGGTAGAGTCAATGGAGAAAAGACAAACGGCAGCAAACTGTTAGAAAATAAAACAAAAAGGAAGCATCTACAGACTACAAAATAAATAAACAAAGATGAATCATTATACCTTCCTATCTAGTTTGAAAGAGGGCCACCATGCCCAAACTCAAAAGATGCCTCTCCACGGGCTAGGGATGGGTGGAGTTGTGGCTCAACACACCAAGGGAATGAGCAAATGGAGGAATGGAGTTATGGGGGGATGAATAGCTTGAGAGTGAAAGGTCTCTCAAGGTACTCACAGGGGCATTATAACGACAGGGAGGAAGAATCCTGTGTGATGGGGACCCCTACACCTTTATTTATAGTTTTTCTCGAATTTTTTAGGGTTTTTAGCCCCTGGTTAGGGTTTTGGTCCCTACCTAGGGTTTTAAGCCCTTTTCGCTTGTTTCTTAGCGCCAAAAGGGGTCTAAAAACCCTAAAAGGGCTTTAAAACCCCAAAAGGAGCTAAGAAACAAGCGAAAAGGGCTTAAAACCCTAAGTAGGGCCCAAAACCCTAACCACGGGCTAAAACCCCTAAAAAAGTTGAGAAAAAACTATAAATAGAGGTGTAGGGGTCCCCATCATATAGGATTCTTCATCCCCGTCGTTATAATGCACGTGTCAGTACCTTGAGAGACCTTTCACTCTTAAGCTATTCATGACCCCACAACTCCATTCCTCCATTTGCTCATTCCCTTGGTGTGTTGAGCCACGGCTCCACCCATCCCTAGCCTATGGAGAGGCATCTTCTGGGTTTGGGCATGGTGGCCCTCTTTCAAACCAGATAGGAAGGTATAATGATTCATCTTTGTTTATTTATTTTGTAGTATGTAGATGCTTCGTTTTTGTTTTATTTTCTAATAGTTTGTTGCAGCTTGTCTTTTCTCCATTGACTCTACCCTTTCGTCCTCTAGACAGAAGGGAGGTGCTTCTGCACATAGCCAAGGTTTTCCTTGGCTACAGTTTGGCGACTCTGTTGGGGAATTTTGAGAGAAAAACATAGGTTAAATGGGTGTAGGGGTAGAATGGGTTAGGAAATGGATGTATTTGCATGGTGTAGGCTATATGAGCAATTTTTTGGGTTAACAATACCCATGACAACAAACTTGAAGAAGTTACGTGACTCAACCACTTGTTCAAAAGCTGTCGATCCTACTCAGTATCCTACACCTTATGTTTGATGAACTATAAATAAAGAAGAGTTATAATCATTTCATCATCATCCAAGATCATCAATCACTACTCCAAAAGACAAATCGTGTTTATGTGTTGGGTTCTTTTTCTCTCCTATCCCAACTCTCTAAGGGACAAGGACAAATCATCATCTGCTCTTTTAGACTGAGGAAGTCTTGATGGCTATCTGCTGGTGTCTATTTTTTCTCCCTAACATGGCAAGTCTCGGCAGTCACTATGGCTCCTTTGTTGTGCCCACTTCCTTCACGGCAGCAGCAACAAGTACTCCGGTCTTATGAACAAGCTCATTGATGTAGAACCTTCTACATATAAAGAAGCAACAAATCTACACGTATGGAATGATGCCATGAATATAATTCAATTATGAAAAATGAGGTGTGGGAAGTTGTACCTAGACCAACAGGGGAGTCTGTGGTAACGCCTAACGGATTTACATAATCAAGCATGTCATTGATGGCATCATTGAAAAATATAAAGCAAGGTTTGTAGCACGTGGCTTCTCTAAAAAAGAAGGCATAGATTATGACGAAATGTTTACTCTCGTCGCCACATATACCACCATCAGAACAATCATCTCTCTCGTTGTTGTCTTTGGATGGAAACTACATCAGATGGATGTAAAGACGTCTTTCCTTAATGGAAAAATTAAAGAAGAAGTCTACATTGAGCAACCAGAAGGCTTTGTGACTCATGGGGAGAAGTCTCATGTGTGTAAACTGGAGAAAGCCTTGTATGGGCTCAAACAGGCCCCAAGAGTTTGGTATGCAAGAATTGATAGCTATCTTCATCGCTTGGGGTTCTCCACAAGTACTCCTGACTCCAACCTGTACTTTAAGGTTGTCCATAATCATCATTTGATCCTAGTTCTGTATGAGCACGACTTGTTCCTTACTGGAGAGGAAGAGCTAAAAGCTCAATGTAAGAGGGAGCTCACCTCTGAATTTGAGATGAAGGATATGGGTCTAATGCACTATTTTCTTGGCTTAGAGGTCTGGAAAAGGCCAGATGAGATCTTCCTATCACAAGGAAAGTATGCAGTCGATGCCTTGCAGACATTTGGAATGCAAGACTGCAAGCCCATGAGCATACCCATGACAACAAACTTGAAGAAGTTACCTGACTCAACCACTTGTTCAAAGGTTGTGGATCCTACTCAGTATCCTACACCTTATGTTTGATGAACTATAAATAAAGAAGAGTTATAATCATTTCATCATCATCCAAGATCATCAATCACTACTCCAAAAGACAAATCGTGTTTATGTGTTGGGTTCTTTTTCTCTCCTATCCCATCTCTCTGAGGGGCAAGGACAAATCATCATCTGCTCCTTTGAACTAAGGAAGTCTTAGTGGCTATATGTTGGTGTCTATTTTTTCTCCCTAATGTGGCAAGTATCGGCAGTCATTAAGGATCCTTTGTTGTTCCCACTTCCTTCACGGCAGCAGCAGCAAGTACTCGGGTATTATGAACAAGCTCATTGATGCAGAACCTTCTATATATAAAGAAGCAGCAAATCTATAGGTATGGAATGATGCCATGATAGAAGAATATAATTCAATTATGAAAAATGATGTGTGGGAAGTTGTCCCTAGACCAACAGGGAAGTTTGTGGTAACGTCTAAATGGCTTTACAAAATCAAGCATTTCACTAATGGCAACATTGAAAAATATAAAGCAAGGTTTGTAGCATGTGGCTTCTCTCAAAAACAAGGCATAGATTATGACGAAAATTTTTCTCTCGTCGCCATATATACCACCATCAGAACAATCATCTCTCTCGATGTTGTCTTTGGATGGAAACTCCATCAGATGGATGTAAAGACAGCTTTCCTTAATGGAAAAATTGAAGAAGAATTCTACATTGAGCAACCATAAGACTATGTGACTCATGGGGAGAAGTCTCATGTGTGTAAACTGAAGAAAGCCTTGTATGGGATCAAACATGCCCCAAGAGTTTGGTATGCAAAAATTGATAGCTATCTTCATCGCTTGGGGTTCTCCAAAAGTACTGTCGACTCCAACCTGTATATTAAGGTTGTCCATAATCATCACTTGATCCTAGTTCTGTATGTGGACGACTTGTTCCTTACTGGAGAGGAAGAGATGAAAGCTCTATGTAAGAGGGATCTCACCTCTGAATTTGAGATGAAGGATCTAGGTCTAATGCACTATTTTCTTGGCTTAGAGGTCTGGAAAAGGCCAGATGAGATCTTCCTATCACAAGGAAAGTATGCAGTCGATGCCTTGCAGACATTTGGAATGCAAGACTGCAAGCCCATAAGCATACCCATGACAACAAACTTGAAGAAGTTACCTGACTCAACCACTTGTTCAAAGGTTGTGGATCCTACTCAGTATCCTACACCTTATGTTTGATGAACTATAAATAAAGAAGACTTATAATCATTTCATCATCATCCAAGATCATCAATCACTACTCCAAAAGACAAATCGTGTTTATGTGTTGGGTTCTTTTTCTCTCCTATCCCATCTGTCACGTCCCCATCACTTAAACCGGCGAAGAGGACGCGAACAACACAGCGAAACACGGGCAAACAGCCCCATGAACATAAACAACATCAATGCTGGAATTAAAACTTACAAGCATACACAGATGCAAAATGAATCAACATTCAGCGGAAGCAACACATACATTTCTAGCATAAAACATGTTCATCATAATTCATTATACAATAGATATAAATTGCAGAGACAAAACAGCCAAGATTACTTATCTTCCGATGAAGAATCCCGCAACCAGCTACGTCGCTGCAACGTTCCACCCAACCATAGGCCAGCGTGCTCATCAATCTCTTAGCAACACTGCCACCCCCGAGCTGGGCATGATTCCTCCAAAGATAAGGGTCAATGCAGGCTTACATATAGCCGAGGGACACAATCAGCAACCAACACCGCTGGGTTTATCAAGCCATCAACAAACCAGCCAAGCCAGCACCGTCTGAAGACCAACCACTACTTACACGCAGCAAAACAATCCCTTCACATCCCTGTGAGGAAGGCAAGGACAACCAGGGATAATCCCAAACATCTAATGAGCACAGCTCAAGCCCACAAGGCAACTCTGAGTTGTTCTTGGCCCTAACGTGGCCAAAACAACTCAGCAACAACACCCAAAAAATGTCTGCAACCTCAACAACCAAGAAGCAACCCCCAGGCCAGGGTGAATCAACAGCCCAAGCACACAATGAAACTATGGCGACCTTACACAGTCCCAAAACATATCAGCGAACAAGGGGGGAGAAGCAACAGCCCCGAAATGAAAACCAGTGAGCACAGCTTCACTAAGAATGCACAGTGGCCCAAAACGTAATTGGACACCACAGCCAACAAAAGGCAGGGAGGATGACAGCTCCCGTCCCACAATGAAATAGCGGAAGAATACATAGTCAACCAATGGAGAGAAACAGACTCTCGACGTGGACGGAAGGAAAGAACAACCGCGGACCACAGTTGAACATATACTTACCACCGAACTGGTGTGAAACACACAGGCATACAGCCCAGAGCGTGAGGAAACCAATGCAGAACTATTGTGCGTGACGAAAATGAGCAAGACTTCCACCCATGCGTGAGAGTGAACAGCTCCACTCATGCGCGCGGATGAACAACCACGTGAGGAAAGAGCAGACCGTCTCTCTGCGCGCCCCTGCGTGAGAGTGAACCAACCTCCGCGTGAGGAAGAACCGAACCTTCTCTGCGTGTGAGGAAGATGAACAGACCATCGAGAGAACGGGGGAATGGAGTCGTGGGAGGGAGGAGTGAATGCAGTCGTGGGTGGAGTGGGCGCGTGGGCAAGGGACTGACAGTCCTGTCACCCCACTCCCAAAAGCAATAACTGCCCCCAACCACCAGCAGCCATAACTGCCTCAACTACTCAACCAAAACAATAAAGAGGTTCGAAGAGGTTGGATGAGACAAGAAAGGTGACAAAACAACAAGGTGGCAACACATGGGTTTTTCCCCCATAAACCAAGGTTTGAGATCCCCCACACCCTTATCCTTTGGAACCATGCCCTTTTCATTCAACGTTGCACTGTTGTAGCTGGTTGTTGTTTTAGTTTTATTTGATGTGCGTGTTTACATGATGCTGAATTATAATGTGCCAAACAGCACGACATACCATCGGCAATTGTCCCCATTGCCGAAACATACGCGACCGAATTGATGGTGGGGCTTTTGCCTTTAGCTCCTCACCACGATTAATTACATTATATACATCATGCAAACGGGGTCAAAACCAGGGGTGTGACACCATCTCTCTAAGGGACAAGGACAAATCATCATCTTCTCCTTTGGACTAAGGAAGTCTCGGTGGCTATCTGTTGGTGTCTATTTTTTCTCCTTAACATGACAAGTCTCGGCAGTCATTAGGGATCCTTTGTTGTTCCCACTTCCTTCACGGCAGCAGCAGCAAGTACTCGAGTCTTATGAACAAGCTCATTGATGCAAAACCTTCTACATATAAAGAAGCAGCAAATCTACAGGTATGGAATGATGCCATGATAGAAGAGTGTAATTCAATTATGAAAAATGATGTGTGGGAAGTCGTCCCTAGACCAACAGGGAAGTTTGTGGTAACGTCTAAATGGCTTTACAAAATGAAGCATGTCACTGATGGCAGCATTGAAAAATATAAAGCAAGGTTTGTAGCACGTGGCTTCTCTCAAAAAGAAGGCATAGATTATGACGAAACTTTTGCTCCATCGCCATATATACCACCATCAGAACAATCATCTCTCTCGATGTTGTCTTTGGATGGAAACTCCATCAGATGGATGTAAAGACATCTTTCCTTAATGGCAAAATTGAAGAAGAAGTCTACATTGAGCAACCATAAGGCTTTGTGACTCATGAAGAGAAGTCTCGTGTGTAAACTGAAGAAAGCCTTGTACGGGATCAAACATGCCCCAAGAGTTTGGTATGCGAGAATTGATAGCTATCTTCATCGCTTGGGATTCTCCAAAAGTACTCCTGACTCCAACATGTACTTCAAGGTTGTCCATAATCATCACTTGATCCTAGTTCTGTATGTGGACGACTTGTTCCTTACTGGAGAAGAAGAGATGAAAGCTCAATGTAAGAGGGAGCTCAGCTCTAAATTTGAGATGAAGGATCTGGATCTGATGCACTATTTTCTTGGCTTAGAGGTCTGGAAAAGACGAGATGAGATCTTCCTATCACAAGGAAACTATGCAGTCGATGTCTTAAAGAGATTTGGAATGCAAGACTGCAAGCTCGTGAGCATACCCATGACAACAAACTTGAAGAAGTTACATGACTCAGCCACTTGTTCAAAGGTTGTGGATCCTACTCAGTATCGACAACTCATTGGATCCTTGATGTATCTAGTGCATACGAGACCAGATATTTGTTATACAGTAAATGCATTGAGTCAGTTCATGTCTAAATCGAAGCACATGCACTGGGTAGTTACTAAACACGTGCTCAAATATGTGTGAGGTACTATTACTTATGGGCTCAAGTATACCTCAAGCAGTGGAGTAATGTTAGTTGGATATGTTGACTCTGATTGGGATGGTAGTGCAGTAGACCGAAAAAAGCACATCAAGATACTGCTTCAGTATGGGATCAACAATTATCTCTTGGCCCAGCAAGAAACAGGGTTCCATAGCTCAGAGCACAGTTGAAGCTAAGTATATTGCTACCAGTGATGCCTGTAGAGAAGCAATATGGCTTAGGAAACTTCTCTCTGACTTGTTTGGTGGAAATCTTGAGTCAACTATTATTCATTATGATAATTAGAGTTGCATAAAGATTTCATATAACCTTGTGTTCCATGACAGATCAAAACACATCGAAATGAAGTATCACTTCATCAGAGACTTAGTTCAGTGAGGTACCCTGAAGCTTCAATACATCCAAACATATGAACAAATTGCAGACATATTAACCAAGCCTTTGACATCAGCAAAGTTTGTGTACTTTCATGACAAGCTTGGTATTACAGAGAATACCTCTCTCGCTGAGAGGGAGTGTTGATTTTTCCTAAGCAGCATCGAGAGCCATTCTCTGGGAGAATGGAAGCACCCGGTCAATTACCAGGAAATCAACCCAGTCTGGGACTGGGACCTCAGCCTGGGTCGAGGGCCATTCTCTAGGAGAATGGAAGCACCTGGTCAGTTACCAGGAAATCAACCCAGTCTGGGAATGGGACCTCAACCTAGGGAAAAGGGTCATTCTCTGGGAGAATGGAGGCACCTGGTCAATTACTAGGAAATTAACCCAACCTGGGGCTGAGGGCCATTCTTTGGGAGAATGGAGGCACTTGGTTGGTTACTAGGAAATTTGTTAACTTTTCATATGCTTAGCTAAGACATCAGTACTTCATTTCATTTTCATAACAAAAGCATATAAACAGGATCACTGAAAGATAGACAAGCACA
>LPNX011007316.1:237774-268818 GCA_001517045.1 Pseudotsuga menziesii
CGCTTTGAACTTTCGATCAGCAACATCATCTTCAGCGCTTTGACCTTTCGATCAGCAACATCATCTTCGATCAGCAACATCATCTTCAGCACTTTCGATCAGCAACAACATCATCATCATACTCTGATCAAACATGAAAATATCATCATCATCAAAACATCAACATCATCAAAACATCAACATCATCATCATCAAAACATCAACATGATCCTTCCTTTCGGAATTACGGGATCAACATGTCTGTGGTACTCACACAATCCTTCCTGTCGGAATTACGGGATTTAGGTCTTTACGGAGTTACTAACAATCCTTCCTTTCGGAATTACGGGATCAAGTCTTTACGGAGCTACTAACGATCCTTCCTTTCGGAATTACGGGATTTAGGTCTTTACGGAGTTGCTAACGATCCTTCCTTTCGAAATTACGGGATCAACACATCTGTGGAACTCAGACAATCCTTCCTGTTGGAATTACGGGATCAAGTTTTTATGGAGCTACCAACGATCCTTCCTTTCAGAATTACGGGATTTAGGTCTTTACGGAGTTACTAACGATCCTTCCTTTCGGAATTACGGGATCAACACATCTATGGAACTCAGACAATCCTTCCTATTGGAATTACGGGATCAAGTCAATGATCCTTCCTTTTGGAATTACGGGATTTAGGTCTTTACGGAGTTACTAATGATCCTTCATTTCGGAATTACGGGATCAACACAGTTGTGGAACTCAGACAATCCTTCCTCTAGGAATCACAGGATCAACACACGTTCTCGAGTACCGAAGTCACCGGATCCGTTCTGAACCGAAGTTCAAGGATGATACAATCCTACCACATTCACGGGGACTGAGATCTCCAGATACATTTTGAACCGAGGTTCAGAGATGATGCAATCCTACCACTTTCACAGGGGCCAAGACCTCTAGATACATTTTGAACCGAGGTTCAAGGATGATGCAATCCACCACTTTCACGAGGGCCGAGACCTCCGGATACATTTTGAACCAAGGTTCAGGGATGATGCAATCCACCACTTTCACGGGGGCCGAGACCTCCGGATACATTTTGAACCGAGGTTCAGGGATGATGCAATCCACCACTTTCATGGGGGCCGAGACATCCGGATACATTTTGAACCGAAGTTCAAGGATGATGCAATCCTACCACATTCACGGGGGCCGAGACCTTCGGATACATTTTGAACCGAAGTTCAAAGATGATGCAATCCCACCACATTCACGGGGGCCGAGACCTCCGGATACATTTTGAACCGAAGTTCAAGGATGATGCAATCCCACCACATTCATGAAGACCGAAGTCACCGGATCTATTTTGGACAGATGTCCCAGGATGATACAATCCCTCTTCATTCTCGAGGACCGAGGTCAGTGGATCACTTTTGGACAGATGTCCCAGGATGATACAATCCCTCTTCATTCTCGAGGACCAAGGTCACCGGATCACTTTTGGACAGATATCCCAGGATGATACAATCCCTCTTCATTCTCGAGGACCGAGGTCACCGGATCACTTTAGGGAAGATGCCCAGGGATGATACAATCCCTCTTCATTCTCGAGGACCGAGGTCACCGGATCACTTTAGGGAAGATGCCCAGGGATGATACAATCCCACTGCAACATCACTACTCCCCCTTTCGAGGAAGGTTCTTCCAAACCTCACCAAGCTTGTCTCGAAAGTGTTCTAACTTTACTCGAGACAGAGGCTTCGTTAGCACATCAGCAACCAAACCATCATCATCTACATCTTCAGTATGTGAATACTGAACTATCACCATCTGTATCTCCAGTATGTGAATACTGAAAGCATCATCATCTATATCTTCAGTATAGAAATACTGAAAGCATCATCATCTCTATATTCAGTATAGAAATACGGAATCACCATCATCTGCATCTACAGTATGTAAATACTGAAACATCATCTATATCTTCAGTATGGGAAAACTTAAACATCAGTAAAGTTTGTGTACTTTCGTGACAAGCTTGGTATTACAGAGAATACCTCTCTCGCTGAGAGGGAGTATTGATTTTTCCTAAGCAGCATCGAGAGCCATTCTCTGGGAGAATGGAAGCACCTGGTCAATTACCAGGAAATCAACCAGTCTGGGACTGGGACCTCAACCTGGGTCAAGGGCCATTCTCTAGGAGAATGGAAGCACCTGGTCAGTTACCAGGAAATCAACCCAGTCTGGGACTGGGACCTCAACCTGGGGAAAAGGGTCATTCTCTGGGAGAATGGAGGCACCTGGTCAATTACTAGGAAATTAACTCAGCCTGGGGCTGAGGGCCATTCTTTGGAAGAATGGAGGCACTTGGTCGGTTACTAGGAAATTAACCCAGTCTGGGACTCGGACCTCATCGTGGGGTTGAGGGCCATTCTTTGGGAGAGTGGAGGCGCCTGGTTAGTTACCAAGTAATCGACATTGAGTCATCTAATACATCTTGTTGTTGAGGCACCTGGTCAGCTACCAGGTCATCACCATAAGCCCTAGACTAGGTCTAGGCAAGTGATACACTCCTCTCCTTGATCTAAGGGCTATGAGACCTTTTCAGGGATTAGCTACCCCTGGTTGAGAGACCTAGCACTTGAACTTGGTGGCAACGAGGAGAACGAGATAAAGCATTTAATAATCCTCCTTATTTATGAAGATGCACTTTGAGTGGGCATGAATGGACCATGGGGACCTTGAAAAACTCTTGAGATGACTTGTTGTGGTCATAAAATCACTTAAGGGACCAAGAAACCCTAACACAACTTGTATTGGTCCAAGTCACCATCAAATGAAGGTCCAAGTGTCTCAAAGACAGACTAAAAGACCAATGGACCACTAAAGATTAAAAGTCAATGGTCAAATATGAAACAGAATAAAATCCCTAAGGTCAACCTCCTAATTATGTGGAAACACCTTATGTTTGATGAACTATAAATAAAGAAGAGTTATAATCATTTCATCATCATCCAAGATCATCAATCACCACTCCAAAAGACAAATAGTGTTTATGTGTTGGGTTTTTTTCTCTCCTATCGCAGCTCTCTAAGGGACAAGGACAAATCATCATCTGCACCTTTGGATTGAGGAAGTATCGGTGGTTATCTGTTGGTGTCTATTTTTTCTCCCTAACGTGGCAAGTATCGGCACTCACTAGGGCTCCTTTGTTGTGCCCACTTCCTTCACAGCAACAGCAGCAGCAAGAGGCTGGTACAGTCACGGTTGCCCTATTTGGGCTCTCCACAATGCACCCAAGACCTTCTAGGGTCACCCCTTGTACACCCGAGCCCTGTTAAGGTTGTCCTACATGCACCCAAGCCTTGCTAGGGCTCTCCTTTGTGCACCCAAGCCTTATTAGGGTTGTCCTACATACACAGTAGTGAGGTAAAGGTGGCAGTAGGTGATAACAGACCTCGGTGCCAGCAGGTGATCACAGTACACGATGGCAGCAGCAAGCCATCCATAGTGGTAGTAGCAAAGTGACCACAGTGCCACTAGTGAATGGTGAGCCTACTAGGGCTTCCACAGATCATCTTCTTATAAACTGGAAGAACACAGTGTGACAACTTGGTTGGGTAATCTTTATCTACATTCATCTTAAAGTTCTGTGATAACTCAGTCATCTCATTTAGAGGATGAATTATTAATGCTTTGGGGGTTTTGTCCTTAAAAGGTTTCCCTGTGAAAACTCTTGTGTTCAATTGTGTGAATGATTGGTTTACTGCTGCAAATGTTTTACTATTGTTAAAATCTCAAGTACTATCTCTATTACAGTTTGCACATTTTATAAATATCATACACATGTTAAATTTCAACAATTTTAAGGAGGCATATGTAGAGCACGCATGGCATCCTTCAATGGAGATAGGTTCAAAAACTATTATGGAATCAGTAATTGATTCCAAGTTTGTAGTGATGGGCGTATTCAGTAGTAACAAAATAAGGTTGGATTTTCTCAAAAAGAGGGGGTTGACCATGATGATATTCTTGCTCCAATTACCAAATTATTCTCTCAAAAAGAGGGATTTGACCCTATAAAAGGTTTTCTGTCAATAAAAGGATATTTTGAGGTGCATGGGTGTGATACCAATGTTTGCAATTTGTTGGAGGCCTTGCATGGATTGTTGTTTGCATTACAAGCTTAGTATTTCATGGTGGATAAGATTTGTGCATATTTTTATCGTCGTGTTTTGATACATTTGATCCACTTTTCTTGGTCTTATATAAAGATGTGATTACCTTTATAGGATGTCCTAAACAACTCATGATGTGTTGTCCTAACATTTACGCCAAGTTGATAAAAACAATGTTGGAGATTGGCAAGTTGTTGATGGTCCAAGGTTATGTTCCTTCATATTCACAGATGGTCAATCCCTTAGCAAAGAGGAGGTTTGAGACATTGTGATGGTATTTAATTTTGTTGGATACGATAAAACATCTAAAGCTTAGAGGAACTACATTCTAGCACACTAGAATAATGTGGTGAGTTAAGATGTGAAGTTTGATAAGCATTTATGATCCTCTAGATCACAAGTATCTCCTTTAGTGATTAGAGGGAGCAAGGAGGTTGTTGTTCTAGAGTTGGATTCGGAGGTTAAACAAGAATAAAATCTGGGTGTGGATGAGGAGAGCTTGAGGAATAATATGCCCGCACCCTTTAATCTAGTGTGCAGGAAGCCAAGATGACTTACTCAGATATTGTATGATGCATAAGATAGTGTATGAGCACCCATATATTCAATCAGGTCAACTAGACTTCCTAAAAGATATGTTATCCATATTGCATTGGCTACTTCCATTTGTGATCCTTCCCAGTGTTTTGAAGAGGTGAGGTTTGATGCCTTCAATAGAAAATAATGTTGTTTGGGTGAAAGTTCATTTCTAGGGGGCAGTGATTAATTCAAGGTTATAGCAAATTCAAATTTGCAGATGGCGAGTTTAGTTGAGATGCATAGGAAGAAGACGAGTGTTGTTGAAAACGCTTTCCTTATAAAGAGGGAGTGATATCTTTTGGAGTTACTCCAAAAGTGTTTACACCATGCTTGAGGGTGCTTCATGTAATATGGAATGCATGGTGTGTTCACTATATCTTAGCGGACATACACATTGGAGATAGCTTACTCATGGATTGTTATACATAACTTGATGCTTATGTTATGCACTTCCTTAATAGATTGGAGACCTATGTGGCATGGCGACATTCTTTGTGAGGTGCACATGGAGGGATTGGTTGCTTGCATGGGAGGACGACCTTACTGTTGCCCATTTAAGAGGATGCATTGACCCCTAGGTAGCATGGGGATGCTTGGATGTTTACATCGAGGCTTGCAATTGACTTAAGTAAGCTTGGGTTGAGTATTCATGGAGATGTAATGGATTAGGAGAAGCACATGTTTAGGAGGTAGTGTTGGAGCATTGGAGAACTTTGGAGAAGTGTTCAACCTTTCTTGTAGAGCATTCACCTTGGGACCCTTTATTGATCTACATGCTTACCTTGGATCTTGACATGTGTCGTTTAGAGTCAAAGCACTTCACATGTGGACCTATCTAGTGGTTAGTTTGGTCGCTTTCTTTTAGGTTTGTCCACCTTATTATTATTGGCATCCCCCACCTTTCATGTATATAAAGAGAGAAGAGATTATTTCATTGATTCATTCACATCTCATCATTAGAGATGTGAGAGCTACAACTAACTTGTCTCTTTCACATGTATTCTTTTTCTTTGTACTTTGGTCTCTTGTCTTAAGCACTAGGATTCTTTTGTCGATGCAAGCAAGGTATAGGGTTGGGGTTTTCCCTAAGAGGACAAGGGAATCTAGGGTTTGGGAGAAACCCTAAAGGAACAAGAAGACTAAGGTTTTGTGGCATTTGGAAACCTTGGTACTACTTGGAGTTCTTGTTGTAGAGAAGTGAAAGCAAGACTACCTTGTTTTCCATTGTACATTTGTGTAATGCAAAAAATACATGCCAAAGAGGATTTGTGGATGTGTATGCTTGCTAGTTTGTTGATGTTCAATGGAGTGACTAGCTTTGGTTGTGAAAGATTCCTATCTAGGAGTAGTTGGTGGGATTATACTAGAGTGCAAGTGTTTCTAGGAAGCTGCTCTTGAGAAACAAGCTTCTAGCCATTCACATAGTAACATATATACAATTGTGAGATATTTGGCCAACATCACAAAGTTAAGAGATCAATCCATTGGCATAGGGATAAAAGTGGAGTATGAAGAGTTGGTTCTGATTGCCTTAAATGGGTTTACTCCGTCTTGAAAACCCTTTGTCCAAGGTGTTTGTGATCATGAGAAATTACCAACTTATGATTAAATTTGGGATGACTTTGAGTAGGAAAAGACAAGGTTAGAATCATGTTTATCAAGCTTTGGGAGGAGTTTCTGCAAGAAGAGATAATATTAGAATCTTGTGTAGCAAATCAAAAGGAAATAGAAGACCTATCCCTCATTGGGGGATGAGGAAGGGAAACAAGAAAAGGGAAGAAAAGTATGAAGGAAGATTCAATCTAAGGGAAGAAGGATTTGAGTAATGTGAAATGTTTTAGGTGTTACCGAATTTAACACAAACCAACCATGTTGGCATGTACACAGGCTCTATGTGTGATCATACATGGGGAGAAACATAGAGAGTGAGATCCAAGAAGCAAGACAGCTAAAGGAACTCCCTAATGACTTTCAAAGCTAGGTCTAAATAAATAATATGAACTGTGGAAAATCAGAGATGATCTAACCACCTTAAGACACCAGGATATCAGCATGCAACATGTGTCTTCAATACAAGAAGGTATAAACATTGAACAAGAACCTATTAACATTGAATCAAGAGTAACATGTGACCCAAATAAACTTTGTGACAATTTTCAAACTTGACAATGGGGGTCTGCATTGACAGAGATACTTTTACATAAGCAATGAATTCTTGAACTTGTTAGACACTCTTCAAAAGTACACAGCCAGCTATTCTAACCTTGCAATTTTTCATTTGATGCTCTCTTTACCATAAGGACACGTTGTTTTCTCCCTATCCAAGTACTTGCCCAGGGTGGATCCTGGGAGACAACCTTATAGCCTGCCCTAGCATACAAGGTTCTTGCTCCGGCATCATCTTCATAAGCTCGTAAGACTAGATAATCAAAACCCCAGAGAAATGCGAGAAAATCACATGCTTTAAGCAAAAGTGTGGCTACTTTTCTCCTCCTGCGTTACACAAAAGTCAAACATATTCCCGCAATACCATTACAAAGCAAATACTGAATGAGAATATTATGGTGACAATTACCTGTAGTTCATTCTGACAGCTATCCCACTCACATACAGATATTCCGCTGCTCCTTCCAAATGGCACAGAACATCTTTATCTACACGTGCTGTAACATCCACAACGCCAGCTAGTTTTTTTTCAGACATTCCATGCACTCCATATTCCACAGTATGATCATCCGGTTCAGCAACCAAGCAAGCATACCTGCTACATTTGCAGGCCTTGTCTTATCATTGCAGGAAAAGGCACAGCAGTTAAGAAAACCAAAACCATGCTTACAGTTATGGCCGATGAGATGAACCATTTTCTTTTGTTCCTGTCAAGTGACAAACAGATAAATGGAAAAAATGGAAGTCTTGATGTTAAGTAGCCTCCTTCAACAAAGATGTTGATATTGCACAATAGAAAGCCAACAAATTGATCTCAAATGGGATGAAGTCAATAACTGTATAAACTGGGATCAGATAGTCCAGTTAGATGCCAAGATATTAACCGTTAACTTGCTAAACATTTGTGTTCATACGCATTATTCAGCTTGTCATATAATCCCTAGCCTTGATTTCTTAAATTGCCTCTTTCCTTGATCTTGTACATTTGAATGGAAAGAACTTGCTTCAAAATAATCAGGAGTTTTTAGCATCCTTTTTGTGTGCCTTTCGTGTTGAGCCTATGTGTTTCAGTGAATAAGATATTTTAAAATCACACTAAGAAACTAGGAGGTATGAGGTAATGTCACCAACAATGGAAAGTTATCATAAGATTATACTATTATAGGGTGAAAATCTCCTCAAGCCATGTATCTACTTTTAAATTCGACCATTCGCAGTGACCTATCATGTCACCTATGTTATTTTGGAAAATGCTCTATATGTACATATTGTTTATTTTATAGAAAATTTAGGGCCATTAATACACACACACAGCCATAACTTTATGCAAATCAACTGTGATGAAACAAAGGCAAGACAACTAAGCCACTAGTAACCGCAGTTTCCATTGTCTTGCAAGTACTCAGAAATGTAATATTCCCCTTTCAGCTGCTCTGGCCGATAATCATTCTCAAAAATTCATTTTGGATTTTGATGAAGCTATCTCCTTTTAAAAGTACGATAATATCAAGTTGATCCCTAAACCTTATAAATGCAAAAGACCAAAGAAGCCTCATTGTTGAGATAAACTATTATTAATTTATTTTCATTATGTATTTGCCTCAGTTGATACATTATGTTTCCTACCTATGGTTGAATCACCTTCAATGGCTACTCTTAGACTTGTTTATTTAGTACTTGTTTGACACAAAAGAAAGAAAAAACTCCTATAATTTAAAATTTCAACCAATATTTCCACATTTGAAGTTTCACGTTTTACCTTTTTTTGATACTTTTGAATCCAAATCTTCATAACTCTTTCTCGTTACAGATGCCACAGGCCAAGTTTATGTGGTTTCGACATTTATTTACTGAAAAATGGTTTCAACTTTTGATCTTCTGTAAACAGAAAATCAATTGCATTAGAAATTCGAGGTCATCCTATCACTTAAAATTCCATTACATTAAGGCATTCGATATCTTGTCAATATTTATAAGTTATCACATTTTTCTGCTGGTGTAAGTTGATTTTCTTAATCGGATTTCCAAATGAAGTGCATTCACCATTTTTTCTGCCATTAAAGACTTAATTTCCCAGCCTTGGATTCCTAGAGAGAACACTGTTGAAGTTTCCAATTCTGACAGTTTTGTGAGAAATGAATTGTATGAAAACACTCTCCAAAGTATCAATGTACTGGAGTGCACCGGATTTTGGAGCTCTCTTCCACTTCTAAAAACCAGTGGTCCGTCATTGCAACCACTGATCAATGCATTATCATTGTTATTATTTTTTAATATAATTTTCTAACCACCCATTTATGTGCAACGGCGATGCCCAGGCTATGCTTCTGAAAGCTTGAATAAAACAAGACCTTTCTTGCATTTAAATGATGGAAAGGACTTTCTTTTGAACATTGATGCTTTGTTCTACAAAGGTCCACATGACTGGCTTGTTCATCATTAGAAGCATCTAGAGATCATGAGCAAAATGTCAACCCTTCTTGCCACTTGGTAAAGAATGGAGATAAGTTTAGAAGGGTTTGTCTAAGCTCCATTTCTCTTTATGGCTGGTATGTCTTATAGTAAAAGATAACTAACATAGATGCATGTCAACTATGGATCTATTAAGAACCAAGAGGGATCGAAAAGTTCTGAAATGCACACCTCTCGGTGCTTAAAAATCCAAGTTTAATATAGATCTATGCTAGTTTCACTTTTTATATGATGGTAATTAAAAAAAATAAAAGGTCAACTCCTTTTCTCATTTGATGAGATCACTAATTAGTGTTTCACATGACACACCCATTGTGGTAATCAAAAGCAATAAAGGTTGGCTCTTTCTTTTTTTCATTTTATTTAATTAGTTTTAAACATGTGATGTACATGATATGACACTAAGACCTCTCCTACGGTCTACCTCGGGCTGTATGAGCACCTCGCTTCTCTGTATACTAAATCTTTGGCCCTGACTATCCCTAGCATTACATAATGGTAGTATAGGAAGAGAATAGTTGATATTAAGGATCTTGGGAGTTCTGTTCACCTACAGTGGCACCGTAGATTGATCATTGAACTCATGGAAGAGGCACAAGTTGCAGCCACAGACCAGTAGAAGAAGATGGACACGAATTCTTGCACTTGATGCAAAGTAGCCCCATGGCAAGCCAATAAACAGCACTTGTTTACTCAACTGCAAGAAAAAGAATCTACTATTCGAACCACACAGCAGATGAAGAAATCAACAACTTCAGCTTCTAGATTGCAGCAAAAGGAAGCCTAGACAACTAAAGCAGATAGTATGATGAAAGATCTCAGTGCCGCATAGAAGCATATGAACCTGCTTCGCTTTCTTGCCTCTCATGGAGACTTACCAACCAATACTGATATGTTCGAAGCTCAATAAGCAACTTCCCTCAATCAACCCCAAAATTCTGCCAATTTTATTTAGATCCTCACAGTTTTCTCCTCTATTGAGCATCGACTTCGGGGGATATACTTCATAATTCTACCTTGCAGTGCCAACAGAAGATTTTGAGACATGCTGAATGTATTTGCACTCACCATACTCCTCTAGGTTAGTTAACAAAGAATGGATTTGGTGACTCAAGCTCATTGTCGGGATGCAATTCTCACCAATTGACCAAAAAGAGAAGACAGATTGCCTTAGAAGCAGTTTTCTTCACTCTTTTGCAGATCCTTAAGTTGAGAGTCAAGATAAACTCAGTTGTTTGCACTTGTCAGATTCTGCAGTTCTACAGTGTTCCAGCATATCATTTGGCAGAGGAGGGCTTAAAAAGGTCAAGTGTCGGCTCTCCGTATGTGGCTGGCCATGGCCCAACCCCTTGATTTTGCTCCTGAAAGTACTATGGCTTTATGGCATTGCTGACTTCCCTTTGTTGGGGTTTTCAACCCTGGGGTTGGTGTCCGAGGCTTCCACGGGAAGGTCATTGCGTCACATGACCACCACTCTTTTTCTGCTTAGAGGGGGCTATTACTTCATCCAGGGAGATCTTTCCCTGGTCCATCACCCCTCTCACACCCCATTTGGACCTTCTCTACAGCTGATCTGACCCTCTCTGACCAAATCAACCCCTTGATGCTTTTATGATCGATCAAGCCTCAAGCTAAGGCAAGGGGGGCATTGAGGGACATTTTTCATTATTCTGGAGTTAGTAGGGGCATAACGTCCCCATTGGATCACTCTTGAAATCACAGTGAGGCCTTGGCTTGTTTATTTTACTATTTTTCATCAGTTTATATTGGTTTTAGGCCTTAGTCCCCAAACGTGTGTGTGACATGGCCTAATTTAGTCTTGTGTTGAACATTTTAATACTTTTAATATTTTAATTTTAAGTTGACAAATTAAACTTGTAGGCATGATCAATTTTAAAAGTCTTGTGCTAAATAAGATATAAATATCCTAGCATTTGTCATTGTAAAGCACAAGACTTGGGACAATTCTCATTATGTTACTCTTTTACCCTTATTGGCTCTTGTGGAAGTTATGCGCACCTCTTGGAGACTCTCTTCTTTGGCTTAAAGATCAAATTTTGGATGTTATCTAGGGTTTCTTACTCATGCATGGTGGATGCTAGTAATTGTTGGAATAACACAAGCTCAATTAAGTCTAGAATAGTATTTCTTGGTGAAGGTGGGTAAGTTATGCTTCTTTGATGATTGAATGGTGGCCTTGGAGCTGCATTTTTTCTCATTTAGGGCTTCTTCTCTGCCTTCTGTCAACTTTGCATGGTGGAAAACGCTCTTTGGAAGAGGTTTTCCTAAGTTTGGCCTTGGATCTCCAAAATAATACTGGATTAGTCTCTTACAACGAACCATGGAGGTTGTTGTTAGAAGCCCTAGTTTAGAGTTTAGACTGAAGGAGAAAATGATTCAAGGAGGGAGGCTGGTCACCACCGCTCAAGGCCTAGGGTTTGGAGTTTCATCCATTAAAGCCCTAATCTTGTCAATCTTCTTCAAATTTTCAGTATTTTGAATGTGTAAATATTGCATTCATTGGTTAATTATAGGTCTGCATTTTTATTTCTAAAAAAAAACTAACTAGCATAGAATTATTTTAAACCCAGATCTATCAAGCACCGAGAGGAATCCAATTTCTTGAGGTGTACATTTTTTTACCATTTGGATCTCTCTCGGTACTTGATAGATTTAGGTTTAAAATGTATCTATGTTATAGTTTAATTTTTTTTTATTTAAGTCGATATCTAATTTATATTTTTCATTTTTCATTTTTTATTTTTTTATTTTTTTTATTTATGTCGGCTAGCATAACATGACTAACGTAACAGGATCTCCCCCATACTGGGTTAGAGGTGCTCCTCGCTTCTCTCGGTGCAAAAAACAAAAAATTTTAAAAATCCTAAAAAAGTCTGAATTTTTTGTTTTTTCTCAAAACTAAGGCCCCCCTACAATTTCAGCCAGTCTCCCTATGAATTCGCCCTACCTTTTCACCCTTAAAAACCCTAGGGCGTCTCTCCAAAAAAGGCCTTAAAATTTTGGATAATTTCAAAAGCCCAAAAAATAGTCATTTTGTGCCATTTTCAGGCCTACCAAAGGAAGCAGCCCCCTATTCTAACCCTACAAATCCAAGGGCGTCAACCTTTGAGGAGGTCTGAATTCTGCGGTGGCTCCTGCAGCATCTGTGGCCTCCTGTAATATCTGTATTTTGACCCCATTATATTAAAATTGCAAATGATGTAAATATCATTATTAAATCATGGTGAGGAGCTAAAGGCCAAGGCCACACCATGGATTTAGCATTTTATGTATCAACAATTAAAATCGATAGATGTCGATGGTTCTCGTGCTAGCCAGGCACAATATAAATTAAAACATCATGTAAATATGCAATTTAATAAAAAAATACCCACAATTAGCTATGTCAAATGCAACAAAGAGATGGGGGCATGATTTCACAAGGAATAGGGAGGGAAAATATTCAAACCCTTGAGCCAATAGTGTTAAGCCAAATGTCAATGGGAGAACCCATAAAGCT
Organism: Pseudotsuga menziesii; assembly: GCA_001517045.1. NCBI lineage: Eukaryota > Viridiplantae > Streptophyta > Pinopsida > Pinales > Pinaceae > Pseudotsuga > Pseudotsuga menziesii. The sequence continues at coordinate 250,657 of LPNX011007316.1, forward strand.
GTCAACTACCCGTTTTGTCTTTTGTGCCCAATCATTTATTTCTTCCAGAAGTTGGTTGAGGCAGTTAATGCCTTGGAAAATGGAAGAGTATGGCAGTCAAAATTCATATTGGGGAAGCCATCAATTTTGGGGGAAAACGAATTTTTGCTTGTGGGGCAAGAAAACACCCACAAATGTCTGTCCATTCCATTCCTCACCCACATTTTTTCCTTTCCTCACGCAACTGGAGCTTGTTGTGCGTTTTTCCCTCATGATTTTTTATGTTTCCTTCATTTTTTCCATACCCAGAAATCCGTTCTTGTATTGCTGAGTGAATGTGCGGCAGAGATTCACAATTTGGGGGTTTGGGGAGGTCGATTTTGCTCTCGTTGTGCCCAAGAACGTTTCTAAAAACGAATTTCATGCTCAACTCAGGGGTGGGTGTGGTGCTAAGAGATTATTGAGCACACTGGCCTATGGTTGGGTGGAACATTGCAGCGATATAGCTAGTTGCGGGACAACTTATTTTCAAGATAAGTATTCTCTGTGTATTTAATTTCTGCAACTGTATTTGTTTAAGAATTATGATGAACATATTGAATGCTTGAATGAATGTATTTGCTTTCGTTGTATTTGCATTTGTTATGCATATGTATATGTATTTTATTTCAATGCATTATGTTTATGTTCATGGGGCTAGATCCCGGTTATGATGATAGACAGAGCAGCAGTGTGAGTCACGTCCTCTCCTCGTCAAGAGAGAGAGGGAGGGGACGTGAAAGTGTGGTATCAGAGCACTGGTTGCAGCAATGGGCCTAAATGGGCCAGGTCGAGCAGTTGACAAAGGTTAGATTACCCCCTGGTCAACAGAAAAAGAAAGGAAATTTTTCTAAGTATGTTGAAGTTTGCATGTCCGAAAGATTTGTCGAGTTCGCCGATGTGTGTCGAAAAACTTTGGCGAGTTTGGCGACACGTTGGAAGAAACTGGTGAGTTTGCCGACGCATTGGAAGAAATCGGTGAGTTTGCCGACAAGGGAAGAAAAAAATTCAAAATTTTCTAAGTGTTTTTGAAGTTTCTGTGTCGGCTCAGTTGGTTGAGTTGGTCGAGTTGCGCCGATATGTGTCGGCGTAAAAGGCTGAGTTTCGTCGATGCGTGTCGAGCGAAATAGATGAGTTTCGCCGATACATCTCGGCAAGATTTGTCGAGATTGTTGCAAGAAGGAAAAATTTCTAAGTGTTTTTGACAAATTCTATGTCAGCAAAACTTTGCGAGTTTTCTCGATATGTTGGAAGGAACCGACGAGTTTTGCCGACACCTGTCGGAGGAAATGGATGAGTTTCGTCGATGTCATAGAAAGAAAGAAAAAAAATTAAAATTTTTCTGTGGAAATTCCCATGTCGAAAGAAATGGCTAAGTTTTGCCAATACGTGTCAGGCAAACTCAACGAGTTTACCTGACACATCGGAAGAGTTCGGCGAGTTTTGTCGATAAGTCGGAAGAGTTCAACGAGTTTTGCCGATAAGTCGGAAGAGTTCAACGAGTTTTGCCGATATGTCGAAAGAAAATGATGAGTTTTGTCGATGCGTCGAAAGCAAAAGCGAAGTTTTGTCGACACATCGGAAGAGAAAGCGGAGTTTTCTCGATACGTCAGATAAACTGGGCGAGTTTTGCCGATACGTCGGATAAACTCAACGAGTTTTGCCGATACGTCCGAAGGAAAAGCTGAGTTCTGCCGACACATCCGAAGGAAAAGTTGAGTTTGTCGATCGACGCAAGAAGGCGAGTTTTGCCGATACATGTCGGAAAAACTCGATGAGTTTTGCCAATACGTCGACAGAAAAAGACGAGTTGCGCCGACATGTCGAAAAACTTTGGCGAGTTTGCCGATCGGAAGAAAAAGCAGAGTTCGTCGAAACAGAGAATTTCAACAGGTTTTTCAGTGGGATTTGCAGGTGCCAAAAAGTTGAAAAATGGCCGTGAACTTATACGCAAGCCCCCTTTACCCCCGTCATCCCCCTGAGACAATCGTTGACTGTGAGAAAGGTCTATGTTTTGACAAGATGGTCAATATGGGATTTTCCAAATGAAGGTAAGAAATTTATGATTTCTGAAAATGCCATGTAGCTAATAATTGTGTTTAGGAACACATTTTGCAAAATCATAGTCATATCAAAGGCAGCATTCCACATAGTCCAGTTTGAAAAATTTGATCTTAGTTAGGCCAAGAAGATCAACATCATGAATAATGCACAAGATCCCTATGAGCCCGAGACAGATCCCATGGGAGAAAACATACAAGTTGAGAATGCTAAAACAAAATCCAATGGGAGGAGAAATCAAGAGACTGGTTGCTTAACCAGGTCGTAGAACTAAAACAATGTCGTTTTCCCAAGAAGATAATAGTGATTATTTCCCAGCAACGACGCCAAGATCTTATCACCCAGTAATTTTCCTATGGTTGTGGTAGGAGAATCACTAGAGTAACCATTTCAAACCAATCTTTAGACTGTATTGTAGCCTATACAGTCAAAGAGGGCTCTCTCTTTATCACAGGGTCATTCACATATACATTTGGCTTTAAATAAGCATTCAAAAGGCTAGATTTCTGAGGGGAAGGGTTATTTGGAATTTAAAGAGTGTAAGACAAACAAACGTACAACACCATTGGGCAATGGAGTCAAATCCTGAAACATTCAAGGGCTTACAGCATAATGACTATTGATAACATTCATAATCTAAGGCAAAGTAAGTGTTAATGTTCAGCAAAATATCTTTGAGAGATGGCAGGGGGGAATGAGAAGAAGTCCAATGAGACAGGAGGCACCTATCTGTGGATGAACCTCCTGAAACACCTTTAGCAGAAGCAACAATAAAGGCAAATAACTGAAATGGAGCATCTAACAGAAGATGAATTCCAAGACATTTACCATAAACACAAACAAATGCATTATCTAATGCAAGGAGCGCTTAACAAAGAACGAATTCCTTGCATGCAACTAGAAACGCATTAGTAGAAACTAAACAAACATGAAAATGAAGCATACAGGGGAACACAGATTGAACACTGAACACCGTGATGAATCTCAACCACTCATGAAATGCTTTGCATTAATACTTCCAAAAAAATTGCACAGCTACAAAACCAAACACAGAGGCTTCAAAATATGAATGTCCAACCCCTTTGTTCCTCTATTGAGTTTATATTTATAGAGAAATTTGCCTCTGAGACGAATCTCGAAGCAGAGTACCAAAATCAGTTTACATCATGGAAATCAAACTCGCACATACTAAATCCTAACAAATTTCGAGTTGGCAGATTCACCATGATCACAAAATAAAACAGGAAGGCACGTTGGGATGCGCGTGATGGATCAAAATGGAAAACTTGACACCTGGGACTCAGGCCTGCTTGATGAAAACGACTATTCAGAGGATCTTCGAGCGACCTGCAACAATTTCCTTCTTCCCTGCATCTTCACTAATCGAAATTGTTTTGAACCGTTGATCTCCGCAAGATTCATTCTGCACCGTTGATCTGGGATCGAAGTGGCGGAAAGCAGGATTCTAACTTTTCGAGGCTCAATTTTTATCTTTCCGCCCCTGCCTTATCCTTTCCGCAGCGTCATTAGAGGAAATTTCAACTCAAAATGGGCCTCCTAAAAAGAATTAATAAAATAATAGTTAAAATAATTAAATAATATTTATTAATTTTGGAAGAAAAAAAGGAAAAAACTACTTTTTTGTTTGTATTTTCGACATATCACCTCGTGTTTTTACTCAAATTTCAATCGGTAGAGCTATGTCATCATCAAGTTTCTTTTCAGGTATTTCTTGTTTTTGGGGTAGCGGGGTCCTTCAAAAGTATGCCGAGTGGGTACTCGTTGGATGCGGAATTTAATTCCGCATCCAACAAGCTCTCCCAATCGAAATTTGAGTAAAAACATGGAGAGATATGTCGAAAATACAAACAAAAAAAGTAGTTTTTTTATGATACCTATCCCCAAACTTATATTAAAAAAGTGTTTAAAACCTATACAGTATTTCAAATTTAAAGCAATTTCATTGGCTAACACATGATGACATGGAATTTGAGTTAAAGTTAAAAGGCCCATTTTGAGTTGAAATTTCCTCTAATGTGATTTACTTCGGATTCATCCTCGGTCATTGATCTAAGATCAAGCTGCAGACTGCGGAAAGCGAAAGTCGGGATTTCTTCTTTCGCAATGCTAAATTTTATGTTTCCTCCTTCCACCTTTCTGCATCCTTCCGGGCCGTTGATTTTCGGTGAAAGCTCTCTGGACAGTCGATCCTGCGGAAAGCGGGATTCTAACTTTTTACGACCAAATTCTGCATCTTCCGCTTTCCGATTTCCACCTTTCTGCTCCTTTCTGAACCGTTGATCTTCGACGGAAGTTCTCTGAACTGTCGATCCTACAGAAAGCGGAAAGCAAGATTCCAATCTTCTTATAACCAAACTTTTGTATTTCCGCTTTCTGATTTCCACCTTTCTGCTCCATTCCGAACCGTTGATCTTCAGCAGAAGTTCTCCGGACCGTCGATCCTACGGAAAGCAAAAAGCGGGATTCCAATCTTTTTATAACCAAACTTTTGGATTTCCACTTTCCGATTTTTGTCCTTCAGCTCTTTTTTGAGCCATTGATCTTCGGCGGAAGTTTTCTAAACCGTCGATCTCGGACTACGGAAAGCGGAAGTCGAGTTTACCAATCTTTCACAACCGAATTTTGTCTTTTCTGCTCTTCCGCTCCCGATTTTTCCTTCGCGGAAACGATTTGTGGCCTTTGATCTTCTCCATTGTGCATCCAGGTCGTCCATTCCGGTCAGCTTTTAACCTTGCTCAGATTTTTCATACCAAGCTCATTTCCAAGGTCACGCCTAAGGGTTTTTTTTATGTTTTCTTTGCTTCCAACCAGGACCGGATCCTTCAAAACCTGCATCAGCACTCACTCAGGTTATATGACATGAGAAACTTTTGACCTTACCCATCATTTTCACTGTCTTATCCTTTTGCAAAGGAATTAGAGTGGGCACATTTGTAAAAATCTTCAAATTTTAGCACAGGAGCTAACAGTGGCTCCAACTCGGGGATGTTATCCTCCCTGTGAGGTAGCAAAGAACCCTGTAGACCAGGTGCCTTGTTGCCGCCTTTCACACACCTGGGTCACGTGGCAGAAATCTTCAAGCCACTCGGTGTGTCCTTGGGGGCAAGTCTCGAGTCAACGCTGTCACCTTGTTCTTGACTCCCCCGTTTAGGGTCAACTCCTAACGAAGCCAAGGGAGGTAGACCCTATTAAGTTACTAAAGGAAAAATTATTTAGTATAGTGATGTTAAATTGAATGAGTTACTTAGGAGTTTGAAATTTAACCATAAACAACCATAGATGACAAGATACAAAATGAGCGCACGAAAGCACAATGCTGAGACACAATATATATATATAGAAAGAAAATAGCCAGTGCCTTAAAATGGAGTCAAAAGATAATCAATGTACTTGCATGTGCTTGGAGTGAATGTTTTGCGATTGCCTCTTGGTACGTTTTAAGTTAATGTGAAATATGAGTTGATTAAAATTAGGCGAAGGGGTGGACTCCAGATATACCCGAGAGTACTTGGAGTATGTCCAAAACTAAACCGTCACGGCTACCCGCGAGGAATATGTGGGCTGAATGGAGTTTCTGAGGCTATTGTTCATAATGCACCCGCAGATGTAACAGAGATCGGTGCCCCGAGGTCACTTGTCAGGAGTTCCCGCTTCCTTTCAGTATTTTGCCACCGTAATGGTTTGATCTAGGTGTTGGATTTTCACCTGATGGTTTGTCAATTTGGGAGAGTGAATCCTAATTATTCTAGTCACTCAAGTGCTTTTGATGCAGCTTCACTGATCGGACGAACCGCAGCCAAGTGCAGAGCATACACAGCGGAGTCTTGTCAATTTTAGTAAATTTTAGACAAGGTGTTCTTATTAAAAAGAAAACCCTCCAGGAACCTCTTTCGATCCAAGTGGATCTCACTCGAGGAATCAAGGAGGGGTTAATTTTATTATAGCTGATGAAACAAATGATGAAAAGGAAAACAAAGATACACAATGTCGGTTTTCTAATTAGTCCTACCACGCATCTCTTTCCCCTTTCAGGTCAATCGGGAAGTCGTGGGGTAAGTATTAAGATTACTTTGAAACCTCTGATATGGAATATGGAAATGATAATAAATCAAAGTATACCACCCTGCATATTAGTACTACACTAGATTGAAAAGAGATGAATAAAAAGTAAAAAATTGACACAGACGCAAATCCCCCCCAGGGGGAAAGAGCCTATTCGAAAGGACCTTTTCTTTTTATTAGCAGCGATTTACAATATCAGCAAATTGAAACTGAGCAGTCTCCTTCTCTTTTTTGTTAGACCTGCTAAAAAACAGCGAGCAATTAAAATCAAATGTGCCCAAACAAACTTTAAAAGTGTTTTGGGTCACCACACTAGTTACCGAAAAAAAAACTAAGTAGAAATTTGTTAAGTTGGGGTAATCTAGTTTTGCAAAAAAAGGAGCCAAGGAAAGCAAGCTTTCCTTGGGATCTTGACTTTCTGTTTGGGCAGCCAATGAGATGTGCACTTTTATTGCAGAATATGAAACTTTAAAGTACAGCAAAGGAAACTACCTTAAAAGCAAGCTACAAATTTTCTTTAAAATGCTTGCAAAAAAGAGGATAATTTCAACTAGATCTCTTAAAATATGACTTTATATGCAAAACGGCACTGAGATCTAAACTTAAGAAATGATCTTACTAACTAGATCTATATGTAATTTTCTTTGTGAGACAGATCTAAGCAATAAGATTCTTTAAAGGTAACCAATTTGAAGAGAAATTAAGATTTTGAAGGAGGAAGAGAGAGAAAGAGTGTTGGAAGCCTAGGAATGTTGGGCTTTGGAGTCTGCTTTGGTGGAACACCGAGGGACTGTCATTCAAAAGATCTTGAAGATGAGGAAGATGCAAACCAGCTCAACCTCTTCTACAAGTGATATCACTGCAACTTAGAAATCCTTGCACAAACAGATGGTTAAAACATAGGTGCTGCTGGAAGAGATAATTGGAAAGCATGCAATTAAACTTAAAATACATACAACTCCAATAGATCTGAAACAAGCAACAGTAAGAGCATAAATCAAACTAGAATAAACTCTTACCCTAACAGGAGGGAGCTCTCTCCGTCAAGGCCAACAATTAACCAGCAAAAGTAGTGATAAATAACACAGATTATACCTCATAAGCATTTGACAATCACCATCCACACATGAAGAGCATTACACCATAGATCTTGCCTCCAAAGCTTCTTTATTCCATAATAATAAACAATACAATACAAGAGCAACAGCACCTCAATCCCAGTTCTAACTAGCTTGGAAGAGGCTGCTTGTGCTTTGATTTATACAAAAACCAGGAGATCCAACCCAGGGGGGGCGCAAATCCCAAGGAGACAAATCAAATCAGCTGATGGAGAGTCAATCAATGCAGATCTGAAGCTGAACTGAGCCTAGTTGTCAATCACGGGCTTGATTGAGCTGACACATCAACCCATAAACAGACACATCAGTCCACAGAGCTCCCGGGAGAGCCCACACATGTGGAGGAGAGAGAGAGGGCGCAATTCCCCCTAAAGGCTGCTGAAGATCAACTTTGGATCTAATTTGATCACCTCCTTCAATCAAGGATTTGTAAGATCCAGTCAATCTAGTTCAGATCTGACTAATTTCAATCAAATCGGCTGAGAATCCCCTGATCTAGGATTCTGGATTTGCTCCATTATTCATCAATTTATTAATTAAAATAATCAATAATTGATTTTTTGGGGCTTTCTGACCTGAGTGATGGAAAATCACTCAAAACTAGGAAATAGTGGGTCCATGGGTTTACATGGTGCTCTTAGCTTGAAAATGAGCACCTACATGACTGAAACTAATTATTTGGCCCACTTTTATTATAAAATCATTTTTTCCAATTATACTATTACAAAATAGCCTAAGTTTTGGAAAAATTAAATTTTAATAAAAAACAAAAATCAAAAAATTGAAAAATTGAAAGAACCTAGGGGGACTTAGACATGTTCATATGACTCGACCATGATTCCTAGCATGTTTATACATTGACACATAGACTCTAATAACCTCAATAGGCCTAAATGCCAAGCCGACCACCCCAACTTTGGAGGTATGGAGTGAAAAACTCAGAAATTATCAGTCGTTTATTCAACAACCAATAATAACCAAGGGAAAAAACACCCTGGGCTGATCGGATTGACAAATAAAATCTAAGAGACCGAGTCTTTTATAGACACTATCATGCTAGAACATTTATTACAATTCCCTCATGGGGTATGAACATGTGATATAGTACAACAAAGCTTCCCGGAAGCAAGACTAAAGGTCTTCTGAAGTCCGAACAAGTTATCCTTGTCCGATTCACCAGGCTCACTTGATAAAAAACCACTAAGTACAACTTAAGTGGTAACATGCCTGATCCATTGAGCTAGTCCCAAGCTTTTCCCGAAATCCCCAACATGCTCTGAAAACAAAAACTGGAATGGTACTGAAAACAAACTGAAAAATTGCTAAAGGAATCCTCGCCATGTCGGGCTTATTCATACCTACCTACCCTACTTACTGAACAACAATGCCCAATCAAGTAAATTCTAACTTCCAATGAAGCCAATCAAGCAATTGATCTGGTGATTGGAGCTCTTCAGCTTGCTTGATCCAAATCAGAAAAGAAGAACTGAATGGTAAAAGATTATGATAGAAGACTTGATCTTTACTACAATCACATAACCAACCATTCCCACCGCAAAGCTTGTCCACATATTCAGTTACTAGATCATGACCACCTGCAAAAATTTTTGTTATGTGCTTGTCATGACAAGGTTGCTCCAACTGTAACTCCTCCAGCACCCTATCAAACTGATCTTCAAAAGAACCATGAAGGAATGCTCATGACAATTTTCAAATGGGATATCAACTTCTTCATCTAGAATCTCAGAATTTAAAACCTGATTCCTTCCAAATGTTTTAAAGGAAATATTATTGTGTTCTTCAACAAAATCGGGCAAAATAATTTCTCAATTTTAAAAACATAAAGAACTATCCCATTTGGAATCCTTATCTTTTTCTTAGTGATCCAATCTATTAGTGCAAGTTGTTGGTTCTTGAGGTGCATCATCCAAAAGTAGCCATCATCGCACTCATCATATATAGGCATGTTGAAATCTCCTTTACAAACATTACTAACAGAATTTTCAACATGTTGACTGCAATCTTCATAAAGAAAATTAGGATGACCCTCTTCATATACATCACTAGGTTGATCATCTTCTTGCTCATCATAAACAGGTGGACTAAAATCTTCTTTAATACCACCATTAATAGGTTTGTAACAGGATGATGACATTCTTCATAAAACATATTCTGTCTTTGAAGAAATTGTTGTTGCAAAAGGGTGATCTCTGATTGAACAGGGGCATTCCCCTCTTGTAACAACATTTCAGGAGACGAATGATATGAGGAACAGTCTAAGTGACATTCCCCACTTCCTTTTTGGCCACACAAAGATTGACAAGAATACTGCAAACTATCATCAGTTTCAGGAAAAGAGCTATAGCTGGTTGAAACAGAGCTTTTGCTTATGTCAACTTCAGTCAAGGAAGACATTACCAACTGCTGGGAATTTTCTTGCATATCATGGCAATTGGTTTGTCTTTCTTTTTGAGTTGAGTATTCATGTAAGATTTCTAAAAGCTCTTCATCCATATACCGATCATCACCATATATGTCTTTCAAATTTTCAATGAACTCTTTATCATGCCTGTAGCAGTCTTGAATTAACAGCAGAGAAAGATATTGATCTTTAGAATGTTCATGAAATATTGTATAAAAGTCTCTAAGGGAATAAAAACTCCCTGATGGCAATCCCTCATACCATGACCTTGCATTCCCTTCTAAACTAATCATGAACATTTTCATTAAAGAATCTTCATGCAATTCAAGTCCTAGCTTATGTATATGCTTATGAAATCTGAACAAATGAAGGACAGCATCATCACCCTTTTGATCTTTGAATCTTGGAAGTATGCTTGCCAATCTATATTAGGTATTCTATTTGGGAAACCAGAAAAACAAGCACGATTCATAGGAGCATACTTTACAGCTATAGAACTCATCTTGATGACGAAGAAACCGAATCAGTGTTAGGATTATTAATCCTCCCTTGGTCAAATGTCTATTAGATTAATTATTGCCTAACTTAGGAACCTTAATTAAATATTTGGGTCCACTTGGCCCAATGGGGCCACATGTACTAGTCACTGGAGAGTGGGGAACATTGTTAGAAGTTAACTGCCACTTACTGCATGTGCATGCATCAGTTTGGGCACCTCCTAGACCAATCCCTACATCTTAGGAGCCACTGGGAGTCCCGGTACCAACCTACTTCAGTTAGTTGGAGTTAGTACTAGTTAGTCTCAGTTAGCCCTCAGTTACTTTCAGTTAGTTCTCAAACAGTTAGCTAGTGCATGTCTTGCATGGATAATGCATGGGTGCATGTGGAGTAGGCACCTTTGCCCACCTAACACACTCAGTTGCACTGAGTTAACTAGCTATCACTATTTGTTTGAGTTGGTTGGACATCTAGGAGTTGATTTTGGACTCCGATATTGATTGGGATACCATGAGTTAGAGATTCAGTTAGATACAGTCATATCCACTTGGGAGATTCGAATTCATACCCCATGCATTTGAATTCTTTCCTATGTAAACTATTGTAACACCGGATATTATTATTGTGAATGATACTGTAAATTCCTGAGCAATACTTGTCTGATTCCTGTGTGGTTTGTTTTGTTCAGTTTGTATCTTCATTCTCCATCTATTTGCTACAAACATTATTAGAACTATCTGCTTGAAGATCTAAATGGCATTCAAATTCTAATATGGTATCAGAGCCTTCTCAGGCAGGTTTCATGCTTGTTTCTCCCCATCGAACATCAGAAGCAGCTAGGTTTCCACAGAAGTCCCCTATGAAAATTTGCCAACTCTAGATTTATTCAAAGCAGCAGAGAGGGGTGACGGACCCTGAAAACATGTTCATGCCGGGAGGAAAAGCATAATTCTAACAGTTCATATGTTTTAGTGTGTTATTGTAGTGAAATTGACAGTTGCTATGTAGCTTGTGAGAAGTATTTGCAGTCTTCCAACCGGAGCAATTATGAGTTCTCAAACTCCTGAACCACGGATCCTCACAACTTCCAATTACCTTGATTGGAGGATTGATATGCAGCTGGCCTTGCGCAAGCATGGCTACCACAGGATCATACATGGATGGGAGGCTGAGCCTCATCAGCCGGTAGAGTGAAACAAGTTCCTAAACCGTTGTGATGAATCATTTGGGTACTTATGTACTTATATTTCCAGATATCTCCTCTTCCATCTAGAAGGATTGAGGACCCCTAGAGAAGCCTGGGAGAAGCTTGATAGCTTGTTTAACAAACAAGATGAGCTTCAGGGACACATTCTGGAGAATGAGTTGGTATCTTTACATCCCAACAGTTTCGAGACTATTGAGCAATTCTTCTCTAAATTCAAGTCTCTAGTGCTCCAATGCAGACAGTGCGGGATAGAGCGAAAGGATGAGCAGAATGTCCTTTCCATACTCAGAAAACTAGGCCCTAAGTATTCTGTATATGTCTCTATGTTTCATTCCAAGTGGAAAAGATTTCCTGATTGGAAACTTCCTTCTTTAGATTATTTTTTCGAGTCCTTAATCAAGGAGCAAGACAAATTGATTTGAATGGGAGTCATCCAGACCTCCAAAGATCAAGCTCTCTTAATTACTAACTCTTCCAAAGCGCAAGCAAAGGGGAAATCAAAGAAGAAGGAGCCAAAGGTAGCTGATTCAAAGCCTAAACAAAATCAGCAAGCTTCCGAAAGGGCCTTCGGCTCTAAGAAGAAGAAATTTGAAAAGAAGTTATGTCCTTATTGTGAAAAGGGATACCATCTTGAAGATCAGTGTATGAGGAAGCAACTTGATGAGATGTCCGCTCTTCTCAAGCAGCACAACATTGCTCCTCCAAGAGCAAAGAAACCTGATGAAGAAGCACCGACAGAAAATACCAAAAGGTGTCATGCTTTGAAAGCAACTCTCTCTCCATCCTCAGCATACATTATAGATTCTAGAGCCTCCAACCACATGGTTGCCTCCAAAGAATCCTTCTCTACTCTTTCACTATCAAAGGGTCCTAACATTCACATGGGAGATGATTCCCAGATTCCAGCAGAAGGAAGGGGCTCAGTCAGAGTGAAGCATGGTGAGTTCAAGAATGTCTTATATGTGCCCTCCCTTGCTGCTAACCTATTATCTTTTTACCAGATGAATCATACAGGCTCTCCCAAGAGGGTCACATTCGATTCATAATCAGTTGAGATCACAAAAAAAGCCACCAGAAAGCTTGTAGCGAAAGGTATTGCAAATCACTCTACCAAAGCTTATGAGTTTTCACATTTCTTACACGTTTCTCCTCCTACAACTATATTGTCTCATGCTAACAACACCAACAAGATTTGGCATGAGAGATTTGGCCATCTCAATTTCAAATATCTGAAGCAGCTCCACAATGATAACATGGTTGAAGGTTTGCCCTCCATCCAAACTTCTGATGGAGTATGTGTTGGGTGCTTGGTAGTAAGCATCCAAAAAAGAAGTATGATGTTGGAAAGGCACATAGAGCTGTCTCTACACTTGATTTGATACACAGTGATGTAGCTGGACGTATGCCCCTAACTCCATTAATGGTTGCAGGTATTTCCTAACCTTTATTGATGATTGTTCTAGGTACTACTGGATCTACTTCATGAAATAAAAATCAGAATTTTTTGAGATTTTTAAAAGTTTTAAAGCTATGGTTGAGAACGGTTTCAATAAGAAGATCAAGTCAACAAGATCCGATGGAGGAGGAGAATATGTCAAAAGAGATTTCCAGAATTTCTGTGAATCAGAGGGGATTCAAATGGAACACTCAGTACCATACACACCACAGCAAAATGGTGTGTCTGAGAGGAAGAACGGATCATTGAAAAAGATGGCAACATGCCTTCTCCGTGCCAAGCATCTACCTCCTTCTCTTTGGGCTGAAGCAGTAAACTGTGCTTCATATTTGCAGAATAGGGTGCCCCAAAAGTCAGTGGTTGGGGTCACACCATTCGAAGCACTGCATGGGTATAAGCCCAATGTCTCACATCTGAGAGTTTTTGGTTCCAAAGCCTGGGCCAGAATACCACTTGACAAGAGGAAGGCCTTCCAAGCCCAAAAGTAGCGAATGCATTCCGCTGGGATATGCAGAAGATGCAAAAGCTTACAAACTGATGGAGGTTGCTACCAGAAGATGCTTCATTGAAAGAAGTGTCCAGTTTGAAGAAGATCAGCTGCATGATACTCCTCCAGCAGCACAAGAAGGTATAACTATTTCTCCACCTATTTTTGATGATGATGATGTGCTACAGGTTTCAGATTCAGATGAAGAAGATAACATACAGCATGATCCTGTTATTGAGACTAAATCTCAAGAGATTCTAGATCCAGATCCAGTACCCATTCCAAATCAGAAGCCTAAACCCAAATGGGCTCAAAAACTTTTTGATGCAACTGGAAGTGATGCTGGAGTTCCTAAAGACAGAAGAAGAACAAGGTCCCAGTACAAGAATGAGCATGCTACACTATCCCTCAAAGATTCGCTCTTTACACAATGGTGCAGCAAAGTTTCAGGTTGGTGCTACTTGATGATGGCGAATGATCAGCTACATGGCCCACAGAAGCAGAGATTTGATCATTCCCTACCTTTACCATCCAGCAGAAACAAACAGAGTCATCAGTTCAGAAGTACATTGAGAGGTCCACTGATGGACCATACTGCTGCATAGAGCTGCAATTTTTTGCAGCAATGTTACTCAAGTTATTTTTCTAAGGAGGAAGCTTCTTTCTTATAAAGAAAGCTTGCAGATTGCTATTTTTTTGCTTTTTTTTTTTTTGGGGGGGGGGGGTTCCCATAAGGTTTTCCCCTGTTTCCCCAATTGTATTAAGCAGCATTTTTTTACTATCTTTTAGAATGTATTTGGGTGACCTGTGGTCTTGTTACCAGAGCGGGCCCACAATTGTCCAAGTTAGGATTCAAGGGGGGTGTTAGGATTATTAATCCTCCCTTGGTCAAATGTCTATTAGATAAATTATTGCCTAACCTAGGAACGTTAATTAAATATTTGGGTCCACTAGTACAATTGGGTCCACTTGGCCCAATGGGGCAACATGTACCAATCACTGGAGTGTGGGGAACACTGCTAGAGGTTAACTGCCACTTACTGCATGTGCATGCATCAGTTTGAGCGCCTCCTAGACCAATCCCTACATTTTAGGAGCACCACTGGGAGTCCCGGCACCAACCTACTTCAGTTAGTTGGAGTTAGTACTAGTTAGTCTTAGTTAGCCCTCAGTTACTTTCAGTTAGTTCTCAAACAATTAGCTAGCACATGTCTTGCATGCATAATGCATGGATGCATGTGGAGTAGGCGCCTTTGCCCACCTAACAAACTCAGTTGCACTGAGTTAACTAGCCGTCACTGTTTGTTTGAGTTGGTTGGACATCTGGGAGTTGATTTTGGACTCTGATATTGATTGGTGTTGCCGCCTTTCACACACCTGGGGGGGAACGTGGCAGAAATCTTCAAGCCACTCAGTGTGTCCTTGGGGCCAAGTCTCGAGTCAAGGCTGTCACCTTTTTCTTAACTTTTTCGTTTAGGCTCAACTCCTAACGAAGCCAAGAGGGGTAGACCCTATTAAGTTACTAAGGCAAAGTACTTTAGTATGATGATGTTAAATTGATATAGTTACTTAGGAGTTTTACATTGACCATAAATAACAATAGATGACAAGATGAAAAATGAGCACAATGCTGACACACAATATACATATATATATATCAAAAGATTTAAACACAGGACCAGTGCCTTAAAAATGGAGTCATAAAATAATCAAATGTACTTGCATGTGCTTGGAGTGAATGTTTTGAAATTGCCTCTTGGTACGTTTTAAGTTAATATGGACTATGAGTGGATTAAATTAGGCAAGGGGGGACTCCAGATATACCCGAGGGGTACTTGGAGTATGTCCAAAAATAAACCTTCACGGCTACCCGCAAGGAATGTGTGGGCTAAATGGAATCTCTGAGACTGTGTTCATAATATACACGAAGGTGTAACAGAGATCGACACCTCGAGGTCACTGTCCAGAAGTTCCCACTTCCTTTGGGTATTTTGCCACCGTTTACGGTTTGATCGAGGCGTTGGATTTTCGCCTGATGGTGGTTAATTGGGGAAGGTGAAACGTAATTAATCTAGTCACTCACGCTACTTTTGATGCAGCTTGACTAATCGGACGAACCGCAGCCAAACCAGGGCCAATCGAGAAGTCATGGGGTAAGTATTAAAGTTACTTTGATACTGTAATATGGAATATATGATATAGTAATCAAAGCATATTATTCTACATAAGTGAAACTAATCTAGAGCGAAAAATAAATAAGAAAATGCAAAAAACGAAAAAAAGGCGTGAATCCCCCCAAGGGGGAATGGGGAATGGGCTCGAAAGAGCCTATTTGGAGAAAAAATTTATTCTCAGCGGTTACAATATCAGAAAACTTATCTGAATCCTCTTGGTTCTTATATAGAATGAAACCAAGGCTTTACAAAATGCCAAAATTAAAGATTACAGTAAAAAAGGGAGACCCCTGGGGGATTCGAGTGGCCCAAAAGCCACTTTCGAACAGCAGCTTCTCCTCTTTCTGTTATGCCTGCTAAAAAACAGTGAGCTTATTAGAATGAATTATGCCCAAAAGCACTTTGAAAATACCTTTGGATCAGCCTACTTTAAAACAAAAACAAACTAAGTTAAAACTAGTTAAAAACTTAAAACGGTAAAAACGAAACCAAGGAAAGCAAGCTTTCCTTGGGGTCTTGGCTTTCCTTTGGGGCAGCCAATGTGATATGCACTGATTGCTGGATTTTATTTTTTAAAACAGAAAATAGAAATCTAATGCATGCAAACTAGGGATTCTCTTTAAATTGCCATGCAAAACGGACGATTTCCCTAAACTAGATCTAGAATGCTTTATGAAACTTTTTAGGAATGAAATCTAGATTATGAGCCTTGAGACAATAGATCTATGTTAAGTTTTTCTTTAAGATAATAGATCTTAATAATATCAAAGCTTGTAAACAAAGTAACCAATTAAATTTTTTATTTTTAGGAGGAAGAGAGAGAAAGAGTGTTGGAAGCCTGGGAATGTTGGGCTTTGGAGTCTGCTTTGGTGGAACACCGAGGGACTATGTCCTCAAAAAGATCCTAAAGATGAAGAAGATTCAAACTAGCTCAACCACTTCTACAAGTGAGATCAGCTGCAACTTAGAAATCCTTGCACAAACAGATGATTAAAACATGGGTGCTGCTGGAAAAAGACAATTAGAAAGCATGCAATTAAACTTAAAATACATGCAACTCCAAGAGATCTAAAACAAGCGAACAGTAAGAGCATAAATCAAACTAGAATGATCTCTTACCCTAACAGGGGGGAGCTCTCTCCTTCAAGGCCAACAATTAACCAGCAAAAAACAAAGATCAATATTACAGATTATACCTCATAAGCACTTGACAATCACCATCCACACATGAAAAGCATTACACCATATATCTTGCCTCCAAAGCTTCTTTATTCCAAAATAGTACACAATACAATAGCAACAGCTCTTCAATCCATCTCTAACTAGCTTGGAAGAGGAAAACCTGTTCACTTTTCATATGCTTAGCGAATACATCAATATTTCATTTCATTTTCATAACAAAAGCATATAAGCAGGATCACTGAAAGAAACAGTATCATAAGAACAACACAGATTTATCCTGGGAAAAACCCAGCAAAAGCTTCCTCAATATAGATGCCCAAAAATATAAAAGGTAAAACCAACAAGGAGATCAAAGCTTGATCCTCCTCCTTCTCCAGCTACTTCTCTCTCTCCACTAATGCACTACACAAGTGAGAGTGTGTGCTCCAAATGAGGAGCACTACACCTCTATTTATATTCATCCGTTCACTTTAATTAACTCATCTGACATGTAGGCTCGAGTTAATCATGTAGGCTCGAGTTACACATGTAGACTCAAGTAACCACACTGGGGTGCTAATGACCCACCTTTACAATTAGAGGGGACTACCTCATGACTCTTATTAGTTCTTCCGATTAGAAGCATCGGGGTACAAAGTAATACAAGTGGTTCTCTCGGTAGGACCATCGGGGACCACAAAAAGATACATATAGAATATTCTTCGAAGTTACAATATTTCAACACTCCCCCTTAACGAGAAGGGTATTCCACAACAACATCAACAACAACAATAATAGGAGAGAGAGAGATAGGACATCATCAACATCATCAGGGTAACACATCTATAAATCATTGGAAGCTTTTTCAACATCATGTAGTCTTCATCTTCAATCTTCAGTCTTCAGTCTTCAGCAACATCAACACTTTGATCGCTTCGATCAGCAGCAACATCTTTAGCACTTTGACCTTTCAATCAGCAACATCATCTTCAGCTCTTTGACCTTTCGATCAGCAACATCATCATCATCATATTCTAATCTTTCGAACAGCAACATCATCATCATCATATTCTGATCTTTCAAACAAAAAAATCATCATACTCTGATCTTTCGAACAGCAACATCATCATCATCATACTCTGATCTTTCGATCAGTACGTCATCATCATCAGCAACAACCTGCAATCCACAACACGAAGACGAAAGTCTTCGGATCACTTTTGGACCTAAGTCCAGGGATGATACAATCCTACCACAACAACCGAAGTCACCGGATTGATTATGGGATAATCAGTCCCTATCACTTTAGGACTAGGTCCAAGGATGATGCAATCCTACCGCATTCTCGACAACCAAAGTCACCGGATTGATTACGGGATAATCAGTCCCTATCACTTTAGGACTAGGTCCAAGGATGATGCAATCCTACCACATTCTCGGGGACCGAAGCCTTCGGATACCTTTCTGAACCGAAGTT
>LPNX011007316.1:269017-289331 GCA_001517045.1 Pseudotsuga menziesii
CCACTACATTCTCGAAGACCAAGGTCACCGAATCACTTTAGGGCAAATGCCCAGGGATGATACAATCCCACTACATTCTCGAGGACCGAAGTCATCGGATCTATTTTGGACAGATGTCCCAGGATGATACAATCCCTCTTCATTCTCGAGGACCGAGGTCACTAGATCACTTTAGGGCATGTACCCAGGGATGATACAATCCCACTGCAACATCACTACTCCCCCTTTTGGGGAAGGTCTTTCCGAACCACACCAAGCTTGTCTCGAAAGTGTTCGAGCTTTACTCGAGACAGAGGCTTCGTCAGCACATCAGCAACTTGTTCATCAGTACTCACATACTGGAGCTTTATGGCTCCCTTCTGCATCATATCTCGAATATAGAAATCCCTGATTTCTATGTGCTTCGATCTATCGTGGAATACTAGGTTCTCTGTCATCTTTATACAACTTTGATTATCACATAGAATCACGGTAGTGTCCAACTCTAGGTTGAATAATCTTGACATCAGCTTTCGAAGCCATATGGCTTCACAACTAGCAGAGCAAGCTGCTATATATTCTGCTTCAGCTGAGCTTAGAGCAACACTAGACTGCTTTCTGCTAAACCATGAAATCATAGCAGATCCCAAACTATAACATCCAACTGAAGTGCTTTTTCTGTCTGAGATACTTCCAGCCCAATCTGCATCTGTGTAGCCATACAATCTATACTCATGGCTACCATCATAGTATAGACCAAAGTCTATAGTCCCTTTCAGATATCTCATCACATGTTTTGCAGCTACTAATTGAACCCGTCTTGGTTGAACAAGAAATTGACTCAAGGTGTTCACAGCAAAACAAATGTCTGGTCTGGTATTTGTTAAATACATCAATGACCCAATGATCTGTCTGTAGTGAGTCACATCCACTAATTCTGATGGGTCATCAGCTAACAACTTCAGTTTGGAGTCCATGGCTTTGCATTCCAACATATTGAATCTCTTTAATATCTCTACCGTATACTTTCCCTGGTTGAGAAAGATTCCTTCTGAACTTTGCCATACTTCTAGACCTAGGAAATAATGCATTAACCCAAGGTCTTTCATCTCAAATTCTTCTGCTAGTTTCCTCTTGCTTTCCATAATCTGTTTCTCATTCCCTGTCAAGAATAAGTCATTCACATATAATAGCAGGATGACAGGTTCATCTTTTACAACCTTAAGATAAAGGTTAGGATCAGCTTTACTCTTGGCGAAGCCCATGCTTGACAGGAAACTATCTATCCTTCCATACCAAGCTCGAGGAGCTTGTTTCAGGCCATACAAGGCCTTCTTCAACTTGCATACGTGAGTATGTCTATCGTCAACTTCAAAACCTTGTGGCTGTTCTATGTATACTTCTTCTTTGATCACACCATTCAGAAAAGTTGTTTTCACATCCATCTGGAGTAAGTCCCACTTCATCATAGATGCAAGTGCCATGATAGCTCTAATCGAAGTTTACCGTGCTACTGGGGCAAATGTTTCTTCATAAACAATTCCCTCTTTCTGAGAGAATCCTCTGGCCACAAATCTTGCTTTATACTTCTCGATACTTCCGTCAGCTGCATGTTTTATTTTGAATATCCATTTGGAGGATACTATACTCTTTCCTTCTGGTTTGGGAACTATATCCCATACATCATTCTTCATTATTAACTGGTATTCTTCAATCATTGCTTCTACCCATTCTTTCTTCTGTACAGCTTCTTCATGGCTTGTAGGTTCTTGATCTACAAGATCACACATCAAGGCTACATAATTGGAAAAAGTCTTAGGCTTCTTTCTTTCCCTTATGGAGCCTTCAAAAGCTCCATATCTTTCTGCCTCTCGTATAATTTCTCTTGTCCAAGTAGGTTTTCTCTTTCTTGACATCTCCATCATGGGAGGTTCTTGAGGTTCTGCTAAGTCATGTTCTTCAGGACCTTCATCTTCAGGGAGACATGTAGTTTCTTTATTTCTGGGAGATGTCTCTTCTTCATACACTTCTTCATGTTGGCACTTCCTGGATCTCTTGAGGGCTGTCTCTTCATCAAATGTCACATCTCGACTGATTTCCATGTGATGGAATCCAAGAATATAGATTTTGAATGCTTTGGATTCTTCACAATATCCAACAAATATCCCCTTCTTTCCGGAAGGGTCTAACTTGGTTCTTTTCTCTTTTGGTATATGGATATATACTGGACAAGCAAATATCTTGAGGTGACTTACCTCAGGCTTCTTTCCTGTGAACATCTCTTCTGGAGTCTTGAACCCAAGAGCACTGTGAGATATTCTATTCTGCACATACACAGCAGTTCTTGCTGCTTCTGCCCATAGATGCATTGGAAGATCTTGATCATATATCATTGTCTTCACTGCCTCCATGATGGTTCTGTTCTTTCTTTCCGCAATCCCATTCTGTTGAGGACTGTTGGGAGTAGTTAGTTCCCTCTTGATTCCGGCATCTTTGCAAAAAGCCTCAAACTCTTTTGAGGTATATTCTCCTCCATTGTCTGATCGGAGTGTCTTTATTTTCTTGTCTAAAAGATTCTCTATCAAGGCTTTGAACTCCTTGAATTTCTCAAACACTTCACTCTTTGCTTTCAAGAAGTATATCCAAGTCTTTCTTGAAAAGTCATCAATGAATGTAATATAATATTCAAAGCCACTTAAGGATGTAAAAGACATTGGACCACATACATCTGAATGAATCAATTCCAACGTACCTTTTGTTTTAGTTTCACTCTTCGGAAATGGATTATTGATGTTCTTTCCCTTTGCACATCCTTTGCAAATGCCTTCATGCTTGATCTTCATATCTGGTAATCCCGTCACTACTTTGTTCACATGAGGTAGAGCCTTGTAGTTGATGTGGGCAAGCCTTCTATGCCATAGTTCACTAGGGTCAGTGGACTCATGAACAAAGGTTGTTTCTGAGTGCCCCTTGAGTTTATACAAGCCTCCTTCTTCTTCACCAATGATGATTGCATCTTCAATATTCTTTCCTTTGGGCCACATGAGTACTTGGCCATCTATGAAAGCAACTCTGAATCCTTTCTTATCTAAAGCTGAGATAGAACGTAAGTTCTTCTTTAAACCAGGTACATATAATACATCTTTCATCTTTAGAGGATTACCTGAATCAAGTTTGTAGCTTGCTTCACCAACTCCTTTGATCGGATATTGATAGTCATCTCCTAGGGATACTTTCTGAGGAGAGCTTCTTTCTTCAAGTTTGGACAGAGTTTTCTTTTGTCCCGTCATGTGCTTTGAAGCACCACTATCAATAAGCCAAGTGTCTTCTTCAGGTGTTATAGACCCAGAGAGTGCAAAGAATAGTACATACTCTTCTACATCTTCTTCTCTTGCTTGCTTTCTTGGAGGTCTTTCTTCTTCTTCTTCTTCATCTTCATCTTCCGCTAGATGAGCATGATATCTTTTGTTGTTGTTGATCCTCTTCTTATATTCTTGCTTCTTTATAGGACAATTTCGGGCAATGTGTCTTATCTTATCACAATGAAAACATTGAAAGCCAGAGTAGTCTTTATCTAGATGATTTTCCCTTCTTCTTCGGCTTCTTCTGGGAGGTTGAGACTCCTTGAAGTTTCTTCTCTTGAAGTTAGATTGACTTCTTCTTTTCTTAGTGTGAGAGGCTAGGGCTTGATCATCTTCCTTTAGTAAGGCTTCTCTATTTGCCACTCTAGTCTCTTCTTGAATGCAGTCTTCCCATACTACTTCAAACATCATGCTTTCTTTTCTGGCACACATCATCAGGATGAAGGATTCCCAAGGTCTAGTGAGACCATTGAGAGCAGTCATAACCAATTCATCTTCATCAAGCTTATCTCCAACAGCTTCTAGTTGCTCTTTGATCTGAGAAACCCTTGTGAAGTAGTCTTGGATGGATTCTCCATGACTCATCTTGGTACTCTTTAGTTGAGTTCTTAGATTCATCTTCCTGTTGATGTTTCTTCCCTCATACATTCTGGAAAGGGCATCATACATTTCTTTTGGAGTCTTCTTGGATGACACTTAAGGGATCAAGTGATCCTTGATGGAGTCAGCAATAATCCTTTGTGCTCTAATCATATCCTTTATGTGCTTCTCCTTGGCTTCAGCTTCTTCAGGTTTTGAAACTTCTTCTTTGACATACTTATCAAGATCATTCTCTTGGAGAATGAGACCAATCCTGTATTTCCATGCTCGGAAATTCTCTATGCCTTCTAGCTTGTCCTCAAGCTTATTAGTGCTTGGGGCCATCTTGTCAGAAAATCACAAAAAATTGAAATTTTGCGAAATGAGAAACTAACCTTACCAGGAGATGCACTTGAATGAGGTGAGTTGACTGGTGTGCTTGGATTCTGGAGATTTCAATTCTTCACCTTCCAAATCAGACTTGCAAGATTCAGCGTCTGCAATTTTCTGGTATCGCTGTCAAACTAGGGTTTGACTTTTCCGAAGACCCACACATCCAAAAACTGTGATTCCAGGCTCAAAAGATGCGCTCTGGGAGGGCACAACTTTCCATGCAATCAGTTTTCCGAAACTCAAAAATTTATCCGAAACCCTAATTTCTTTCGAGGAGAGAGAGGGCTATTTTGCCTTGTGAAAGTTGTCCTATTCAGGGTGGATCTGATACCATGTTCACATTTCATATACTTAGCTAATACATTAGTATTTCATTTCATTTTCATAACAAAAGCATATAAGCAGGATCACTGAAAGAAACAGTATCACAAGAACAACACAAATTTATCCTGGGAAAACCCTAAAGGGAAAAACCCAGCAAAAGCTTCCTTAATATAGATGCCTAAAAAGATAAAAGGTAAAACCAACAAGGAGATCAAAGCCTGATCCTCCTCCTTCTCCAGTTACTTCTCTCTCTCCACTAAAGCGCTACATAAGTGTGAGAGTGTGCTCCAAATGAGGAGCGCTACACCTCTATTTATATTCATCCGTTCACTTTAATTAACTCATCCGACATGTAGGCTCAAGTAACCACACTGGGGTGCTAATGACCCACCTTTACAATTAGAGGGGACTATCTCATGACTCTTATTAGTTCTTCCGATTAGAAGCATCAGGGTACAAAGTAATACAAGTGGTTCTCCCGGTAGGACCAGCGGGGACCACAAAAAGATACATATAGAATATTCTTCGAAGTCACAATATTTCAACAAAACCGTGCTTTATTTATAACAAAAACTGGAAATCTAGCCCAAGGGGGGCGCAATTCCCAAGGAGAGAGAGACTGCAGCTGCATGTGGAGTCAATCTGAGCTTGATCTGAGTCTCACTAAGTCTGATCTGAGTCTCACTGAGTGCAACTGTCAATCGAAGAGTTGATCAGACTAACACCTCAACTTGTTAACTGAAACATCCACCAAAACTCATCCGGATGGGCCCACACGTGTGGAGGAGAGAGAGAGGGCGCAATTCCCAAGATTGCATGCTGTGGTGCACTCTCTGTTCAGCCCAGATCACCGCCTTCTGTCAAGGAATGGTCAGCTCCAATCAATCCAAAGCCGATGAGACTGATTTCAGTCAAATCGGAGCAAAATCCACTGATTTAGGATTTGGGGTTTTCTCCATTATTTAATTAATTTATTAATTAAAATAATCAATCTTTGATTTTTAGGGTTTTCTAAACTAAGTGATAGGAAAATCACTCAAGACTTGGGAAAAGTGGGTTTATGGGTTTACATGGTGCTCTGAGCTAGAAAATGAGCACCCCCATGACTGAAACTGATTTATGAGCCCACTTTTATTACAAAACCAATTTTTCCATTTAGACTATTAAAAAATAGCCTAAGTTTTGGAAAAATTAAAACTTAAAAAATTTAAAAAAAATTAAAACCTAGGGGGACTTAGACATGTTCATATGACTCGACCATAATGCCTAGCATGTTTATACATTGACACACGGACTCTAATAACCTCAATAGGCCTAAATGCCAAGCCGGCCACCCCAACTTTGGAGGTATTGAGTGAAAAACTCGGAAATTATCAGTCGTTTATTCAACAACCAATAATAACGAAGGAAAAATACACTCTGGGTTGATCGAATTGACAAATAAAGTCCAAGAGACCGAGTCTTTTACAGACACTATCATGCTAGAACATTTTATTACAACTCCCCTATGGGGTATGAACATGTGATATAATACAACAAGCACTTCTCAAAAGCTCTTCCGAAGGTCTTCTGAAGTCCAAACAAATCATCTTTGTCCGGTTCACCAGGCTCACTTGATAAAAACCACTAAGTACAACTTAGGTGGTAACATCTGGCTCCAACTACGGGACGGGTGCTCGATCTGGTCATAGGGAAAGGAGAGGATACGAGAACACCATAATCTCTGGTTTATACACCCTGTAAAAACATCTCAACTTAACAAAAAAAAACCTCAGTAGCACAAGCTTTATATAACCAAATAAACCATTAAGTTGATTTATTTAAACAAAATAAATATAACTAACTAATGAAATTTTTTTATTATTATAGATAAGTACAAAACAAAAATGCAGAAAGTAAATGCTCTCTTTTAAGGAGCTTATTTTCCTACTCTAAACATGATATAAAAAGGTTAGGTGTAATAAAAAATCCAATGTAACCACCTAAGCATTTCATTAACATAAAAATTATTTTCCTTGTCTTTGGTTACCAACCAAAGTAAGGATACTTTATTTAGAAAATGCAAACCTACGTGATGATCCGAAATGGGCGGGCTAGATGGGAAATCATAGGCATGAATAATGTCGTCAAACTTCTTCCCAAACCGGTATATGCAGGTGCATGCTGCTTCTATCCATGACTGGATAGGACTGATATACCAATCGGCAAGATGAGGCAAACTAACTACATCATCATATTGATCATTAGGGCTTATCAAATGATAACTCGTTGCATAAGCCCCAAGTTGCTCCAAATCATAAGGAACCTCTACATGTGAAGAAGATGGTTGAGACTGATATTCCACTGACTGCATCACATCTATCTTTTCACAACACTGCTTCTCAATGTATTCATTACTGTTGACTTTGTGCGGCTCTGCATTATACTCTGAATGATCATGTGAAAATTCTGAATGCTTCTCTTCCATAATAAGGTTTTCCCAAGTATCCACACTCACCTTGTTGGACATATCATGGATGGGATTCTCAATAAGATTTTCACAAATTGGATTATCTATGAAATTCCAATAGTCATCACTCCCATCCATGTTGGATATGAGAGAGTCTTCCTTGCTGGTATCACATCCTAAGATATAACTACCCTCCTCTTGTTCATAATAATCATCCTTCAAAGTTTTGGTTTCAAATATATAATGAGAAGTTAAACTTTCCAAAACTTCATCCCTAAGTGATGAACATAGAGGAGTGTCATCATACACATCATAAACTTCTTCATGAGTGTCGATCTCTGTAATGGTTTCCTCATGGGGGCTTTCTGGAAAAATATTAGCATTGCAACAAACTTGAGAATACCTCAAATATTCAATGTTTTCAGTTATGGTGACATGAGGAGAGTCTTCAACAATGTGTTCAATCATGGGTTCCTCACGAAGCTCTTCAATAGGATCATCCCGAGTGTGCTCATCTATAATGGAATCCATGGACTCCTCTACCTCATTTAGGTAGGTGAGGGCCCTTTCTACAATAGCTACCATATTTTCCCTCACCATTATGCCACCTCTCAAAAAACATAGCACTTAAGTCTTCGAGGGAGGTAATGCATTTAAAAGGAAGACCACAAAACCATATCCATGCCTTCTTTTTCAAAGAATGAGCAAAAATTCGCAACATATTATCCCTATAAAGTATGTTGAGTTTTTTCATGAATGAAAGAAAGGATATGATGTGAAGGACAGCTGAATCATCATTTCCACAAAAAATTGGAGCTTGAGAATATCTTTCATCCTGGAGATATGGTTCATAGTTAGAAAAACCTGGGATGCCCGAGAAATCGATGGGAGGATATGCACTAGAAATTAGAGCACCATAATCTTCATCATCCATAACGTCTTATCAGTATCATATATCAACCATGTATTTTGTACTGAACCGGAGCAGCCAAATAATGAGCATTTAAAGTTTTACTATGTCATATGAGCTCATCTACACACAACAAGTCTCAACAAAAATATGAGAAAGCAAGGTCTTATCCCTTCAATGGAGTCGACATGTGAAAAAGAAAAATAAGCATTTATAAATCTTTCACAAAAATTATTTTTTGTTTTCTTTGTAAAAATAAAAAGTGAAAAAAGTCAGTGGAGTCGCCAGATGAAAATTAAAGATCTACTATGAGCATTCATCAAACAAAGCAAAAACAGAAAGGAAGAAAACAAAAGTCGTACTCTGGGAAGAAAAAAAAATTATCCCCGGCAACAGCGCCAAAAAGTGTTGCCGCCTTTCACACACCTGGGGGGGAACATGGCAGAAATCTTCAAGCCACTCGGTGTGTTCTTGGGGGCAAGACTCGAGTCAAGGCTGTCACCTTGTTCTTGACTCCTCCGTTTAAGCTCAACTCCTAACGAAGCCAAGGGGGGTAGACCCTATTAAGTTACTAAGGCAAATTACTTTAGTATGATGATGTTAAATTGAGATAGTTGCTTAGGAGTTTTAAATTAACCATAAATAACCATAGATGACAAGATGAAAAATGAGCACAATAAAGCACAATGTTGACACACAATATATATATATCAAAAGATTTAAACACAGAACCAGTGCCTTAAAAATGGAGTCATAAAATAATCAAATGTACTTGCATGTGCTTGGAGTGAATGTTTTGCAATTGCCTCTTGGTATGTTTTAAGTTAATATGGAATATGAGTGGATTAAATTAGGCGAGGGGGGACTCTAGATATACCCGAGGGGTAGTTGGAGTATGTCCAAAAATAAACCTTCACGGCTACCCGCAAGGAATGTGTGAGCTGAATGGAGTCTCTGAGACTATGTTCATAATACACACGAAGGTGTAACAGAGATCGACGCCTCGAGGTCACTGTCTAGGAGTTCCCACTTCCTTTGGATATTTTGCCACCGTTTACGGTTTGATCGAGGCGTTGGATTTTCGCCTGATGGTGGTTAATTAGGGAAGGTGAAACCTAATTAATCTAGTCACTCACATTGCTTTTGATGCAGCTTGACTAATCGAACGAACCGCAGCCAAACGCAGAGCATACACACCGGAGTCTTTGTAAATTTTAGTAAATTTTTAAAGGATGTGTTTTTAGAAAAAAAACCCTCCTGGGACCTCAATCGGGGAATCAAGGAGGGGGTTGATTTTAGAAAGACTGTTTGCAGAAATTAATGACAAGCAGCAAAAAAAAACAAACCACAGGTTTTCTAATTAGTCCTACCACGCATCTCTTTCCCCTTTCGAGTCAATCGGGAAGTCGTGGGGTAAGTAATAAAGTTACTTTGATACTGTAATATGGAATATATGATAAAATAATCAAAGCATATTATTCTGCATAAATGAAACTAATCTAGAGCGAAAAATAAATAAGAAAATGCAAAAAAAGAAAAAAAGGCACGAATCCCCCCAAGGGGGATGGGGAATGGGCTCGAAAGAGCCTATTCGGAGAAAATTTTTATTATCGGCGGTTACAATATCAGAAAACTTATCTAAATCTTCTTGGTTCTTATACATAATGAAACCAAGGCTTTACAAAATGCCAAAATTAAAGATTACAGTAAAAATAGGAGACCCTTGGGGGGATTCGGATGGCCCAAAAGCCATTTTCGAACAGCAGCTTCTCCTCTTTCTGTTATGCCTGCTAAAAAACAACAAGCTTATTAGAATGAATTATGCTCAAAAGCACTTTGAAAGTACCTTTGGGTCAGCCTACTTTAAACCAAAAAAAAACTAAGTTAAAACGGTAAAAACGGAACCAAGGAAAGCAAGCTTTCCTTGGGGTCTTGGCTTGCCTTTGGGGCAGCCAATGTGATATGAACGGATCGCTGGATTTTATCTTTTAAAGCAGAAAATAGAAATCTAATGCATGCAAACTAAGGATTCTCTTTAAATTGCCATGCAAAACGGACGATTTCCCTAAATTAGATCTAGAATGCTTTATGAAACTTTTTAGGAATGAAATCTAGATTATGAGCCTTGAGACAATAGATCTATGTTAAGTTTCACTTTAAGATAATAGATCTTAATAATATCAAAGCTTGTAAACAAAGTAACCAGGTAAAATTTTGATTTTTAGAAGGAGGAAGAGAGAGAAAGAATGTTGGAAGCCTGGGAATGTTGGGCTTTGGAGTCTGCTTTGGTGGAACACCGAGGGACTATGTCCTCAAAAAGATCCTAAAGATGAGGAAGATTCAAACTAGCTCAACCCCTTCTACAAGTAAGATCACCTGCAACTTATAAATCCTTGCACAAACAGATGGTTAAAACATGGGTGTTGCTGGAAAAAGACAATTAGAAAGCATGCAATTAAACTTAAAATACATGTAACTCCAATAGATCTGAAACAAGCGAACAGTAAGAGCATAAATCAAACTAGAATGATCTCTTGCCCTAACAGGAGGGAGCTCTCTCCTTCAAGGCCAACAATTAACCAACAAAAAACAAAGATCAATAATACAGATTATACCTCATAAGCACTTGACAATCACCATCCACACATGAAAAGCATTACACCATAGATCTTGCCTCCAAAGCTTCTTTATTCCAAAATAGCACACAATACAATAACAACAGCTCTTCAATCCAGCTCTAACTAGCTTGGAAGAGGAAAACCATGCTTTATTTATAACAAAAATTGAAAATCTAGCCCAGGGGGGGCGCAATTCCCAAGGAGAGAGAGACTACAGCTGCATGTGGAGTCAATTTGAGCTTGATCTAAGTCTCACCGAGTCTGATCTGAGTCTCACTGAGTGCAACTGTCAACCGGAGAGCTGATCGGACTGACACCTCAACATGTTAATTGAAACATCCACCAAAACTCATCCAGATGGGCCCACATGTGTGGAGGAGAGAGAGAGGGCGCAATTCCCAAGATTGCATGTTGTGGTGCACTCTCTGTTCAGCCCAGATCACCTCCTTCTGTCAAGGAATGGTCAACTCCAGTCAATCCAAAGCCGATGAGACTGATTTCAGTCAAATAGGAGCAAAATCCACTGATTTAGGATTTGGGGTTTTCTCCATTATTTAATTAATTTATTAATTAAAATAATCAATATTTGATTTTTGGGGTTTTCTAACTTGAGTGATAGGAAAATCACTCAAAACTTAGGAAAAGTGGGTTGATGGGTTTACATGGTGCTCTGAGCTAGAAAATGAGCACCCCCATGACTAAAACTGATTTCTGAGCCCACTTTTATTACAAAACCAATTTTTCCATTTAGACTATTAAAAAATAACCTAAGTTTTGGAAAAATTTAAACTTAGAAAAAAACTTTAAAAATTTAAACAAAATTAAAACCTGGGGGGACTTAGACATGTTCATATGACACGACCATAATGCCTATCATGTTTATACATTGACACACGGACTCTAATAACCTCAATAAGCCTAAATGTCAAGTCGGCCACCCCAACTTTGGAGGTATTGAGTGAAAAACTCAGAAATTATCAGTCGTTTATTCAACAACCAATAATAACCAAGGGAAAAAACACTCTGGGCTGATCGGATTGACAAATAAAGTCCAAGAGGCCGAGTCTTTTACAGACAATATCATGCTAGAACATTTTATTACAACCCCCTATGGGGTATGAACATGTGATATAGTACAACAAGCACTTCCCAGAAGCACTTCCGAAGGTCTTCTGAAGTCCGAACAAATCATCTTTGTCCGGTTCACCAGGCTCACTTGATAAAAACCACTAATAAGTACAACTTAGGTGGTAACAATTGGGAAACCATGAGTTAAAGATTCAGTTAGATATAGTCATATCCACTTGGGAGATTCGAATTCATACCCCATGCATTCGAATTATTTCCTATGTAAACTATTGTAACACCAGATATTATTATTGTGAATGATACTGTAAATTCCTGAGCAATACTTGTCCGATTCTTGTGTGGTTTGTTTTGTTTAGTTTGTATCTTCATTCTCCATCTATTTGCTGCAAACATTATTAGAACTATCTGCTTGAAGATCTAAATGGCATTCAAATTCTAATAATCAGCTCCTCAAACTTTGCAACCCTTTGACATTGGAGTTGCCATAGAACATTATGAAGACTGGATTCTTTGCAGATGGAGTCGTCGAGTGAAAGATGCACGACCTTCTTGATGTTTGACCGTTGTTCACCATCAACAATCAAATCTACAACTCTGTAGCTCATACCCAGGGGATATTTTAACCTTTGTTCCCCAGTATGGTCGTCAGTATTTCCCAGTGGAGTCACCTTTTAAAAACTTTGAGTGGAGTCGCTAGAGCATATACAACCAATATGTGTCTAGGACCGGCTGCTCAACCAGGTCGTAGAACTAAAACATTGTCGTTTTCTCAAGGAGATAATAGTGATTATTCCTCGGCAACGACGCCAAGATGTTATCACCAAGTAATTTTCCTATGGTTGTGGTAGGAGAATCACTGGAATAACCATTTCAAACCAATCTTTAGACTGTATTCTAGCCTATCCATACAGTCAAAGAGGGCTCTCTCTTTGCCACAGGGTCATTCACATATACATTTGGCTTTAAACAAGCATTCAAAAGTTTAGATTTCTGAGGGGAAAGGTTATTTCGAATTTAAAGAATGTAAGACAAACAAACAAACAACACCATTGGGAAATGGAGTCAAAGCCTGAAACATTCAAGAGCTTACAGCATAATGACTATTGATAACATTCGTAATCTGAGACAAAGTAAGTGTTAATGTTCAACAAAATACCTTTGAGAGATGGCAAGGGGAAATGAGAAGAAGCCCAATGAGACAGGAGGCACCTATTTGTGGATGAATCTCCTGAAACACCTTTAGCAGAAGCAACAATAAAGGTTGATAACTGAAATGGAGCATCTAAAAAAGGATGAATTCCAAGACATTTACCATAAACACAAACAAATGCATTATCTGATCCAAGGAGAGCTTAACGGAGAACGAATTCCTTGCATGCAACAAGAAACGCATTAGTAGAAACTAAACAAACATGAAATTGAAGCATACAAGGGAACACAAACTGAACATTGAACACCGTGATGAATCTCTGACACTCATGAAATGCTTTGCATTAATACTTCCAAGAAAATTGCAGAGCTACAAAACCAAGCACAGAGGCTTCAAAATATGAATGTCCAACCCCTTTGTTCCTCTATTGAGGTTATATTTATAGAGGAATTTGCCTCTAAGATGAATCTCGAATCAAAGTACCAAATTCCGTTTACATCATGGGAATCAAACTCGCAAATACTAAATCCTAACAAATTCTGAGTTGGCAGATTCACCATGATCACAAAACAAAACAGGATGGCACGTTGGGATGCGCGTGATGGATCAAAATGGAAAACTTGACACCTGGGACTCAAGCCTGCTTGATGAAAATGACTGTTCAGAGGATCTTCGAGTGGCCTGCAACAGTTTCCTTCTTCCCTACATCTTCAATCATCGAAATCATTTTGAACCATTGATCTCCACAAGATTCATCCTACAACGTTGATCTGGGATCGAAGTGGCAGAAAGCGGATCGCGGAAAGCAGGCTTCAAGCTTTCTCGAGGCTCAATTTTTATCTTCTGCTCTCGCCTTATCCTTTCCGCCCTTTATCTTTCCGCAACGTTGATTTCCTTCAAATCCATCCTCAGCCATTGATCTAAGATCAAGCTGCGGGCTGCGGAAAGTGGAAGTCGGAATTTCAGCTTTCACGATGCTAAATTTTTATGTTTTCCCCTTCCACCTTTTCGCTCCCTTCGGGTCGTTGATCTTCGACGGAAGCTCTCTGGACCATCAATCATGCGGAAAGCGGAAAGCGGGATTCTAACTTTTTACGACCAAATTCTGCAACTTCCACTTTTCGATTTTCGTCTTTCTGCTCCTTTCTGAACCGTCGATCTTCGGCGAAAGTTCTCTGGACCGTCGATCCTACGAAAAACGAAAAGCGAGATTCCAATCTTCTTATACCCAAACTTTTGTAGTTCCATTTTTCAATTTCCACCTTTCTGCTCCTTTCTGAACCGTTGATCTTCGGCGGAAGTTCTTTGGACCGTCGATCCTGCAGAAAGCAGAAAGCTGGATTCCAATCTTTTTATAACCAAACTTTTGTATTTCTGCTTTTCGATTTTCGTCCTTCAACTCTTTTCTGAGACGTTGATCCTCGGCGGAAGTTTTTTGAACCGCCAATCTCGGACTGCGGAAAGCGGAAGTCCGGTTTACCAATCTTTCACAACCGGATTTTGTCTTTTCTACTCTTCCGCTCCCGATTTTTCCTCAGCGGAAATGATTTGTGTCCTTTGATCTTCTCTGTTGTGCATCCAGGCCGTCCATTCCGATCAGCTTTTAACCTTGATCAGATTTTTCATACCAGCCTCGTTTCCAAGGCCGCGCCTAAGGGGTTTTTTTGATGTTTTCTTTGCTTCCAACCAGGACTGGATCCTTCAGAACCTACATCAGCACTCACTCAGGTTATATGACATTGGAAATTTTTGACCTTACCCATCATTTTCATCGGCTTATCCTTTTGCAGAGGAATTAGAGTGGGCGCATTTGTAAAAATCTTCAAATTTTAGCAC
This sequence comes from Pseudotsuga menziesii, assembly GCA_001517045.1. Classification (NCBI taxonomy): domain Eukaryota; kingdom Viridiplantae; phylum Streptophyta; class Pinopsida; order Pinales; family Pinaceae; genus Pseudotsuga; species Pseudotsuga menziesii. The sequence continues at coordinate 283,707 of LPNX011007316.1, forward strand.
ATGTGCTAACAGGAAGGACAAGAGGAATGAGAAGTTTGACCAAAGGAAGAAAGGTTTCAAACCCTCTCACTTCCGAAATCAGCAAAGGCAATCATCACAAGCTATGACTAAGCCAGCCAGAGTGATGGGAGACAAGCCAAGAGATCCAAAGGAGACAAGAGAACCACTTCAATGTTGGGGATGTGGAGGAGACCACATGCTTAGGAATTGTCTGCATCGGAATGAGAATGTAAGTCAAGTTCACAACATCCAAGGAGCTGAAACTGTGGGTCAAGTGGCGAGGATCATCCCTAGAATCTATGCAACACTAAAGGACCGCCAGGAAGATCATCAATCAACTGTGGTTGAAGTTGAAGGTAAGATTGCTAAGCAATCTGTTTCGATTTTGATTGACCCTGGATCTACTCACAGTTATATCACTCCTAAGATTGTTGATATTTGTACTTTTAAGAAATTAAAGCATAGCAAATCATGGTTAGTTCAACTAGCCACTGGAACCAAGAGAAAAGTTAGTGAAATTGTGGAGAAACGTCCATTAGATATGAATGGTCTATTCACTTATGCAAACCTGAATATTCTGCCACTTGGTTCCTATGATATACTCATTGGAATGGATTGGTTAGAAGCACACAAGGTTAAACTTGAATGCTACAACAAGACATTTGAATGCATGGATGAAGAAGGAAACCCAAGGGTTGTAAAAGGCATTCCAAAGATGATTTTTGTTAAGCAGATTTCAACAATGCAGTTGAAGAAGTTCTGTAGGAAAGGTTGTCGATTGTATGCAGCCCATGTTTTGGAGGCAACGGAAAATGAAACTCCTAAGTTGGAGAACTATCATGTATTGCAAAAATTCAGGGGTTTTTTCCTGATGAGATTCTAGGACTTCCTCCAAAGAGAGACATTGATTTTACAATTGACCTTGTGTCGAAGCCGCACCAGTGTCCAAGACACCCTACAGGACGAGCACACCAAAATTGCTAGCGCTGAAAATGCAGTTACAAGAGTTGCTAGAAAATAAATATATCAGGCCGAGTGTGTCCCCATGGTGAGCACCAGCTCTATTTGTAAAAAAGAAAGATGGTACACTCGAGTTATGTATTGACTACAGGCAGTTGAACAAAGTTACTGTAAAGAATAAATACCCATTACCTCGAATTGATGACCTTTTTTATCAAAAGAAAAGAGCAAATGTATTTTCAAAACTTGACTTGAGGTTTGGTTACCATCAGGTAAGAATCAAAGAGGAAGATATTCATAAGACATCATTTAGAACAAGGTATGGGCACTATGAATTTGTGGTGGTACCATTTGGTCTCACAAATGCACCAGCTACATTCATGTGTCTCATGAATAATGTTTTTAGCAAGTATCTAGACAAGTTTGTTCTTGTCTTCCTAGATGACATTCTTATTTATTATAAGAATGAAGAAGAGCATGAAGAACATTTGAGAATAATATTGCAATTGGTAAGGGAGCATAAGTTGTATGCAAAGTTGAGCAAATGTGACTTTTATAAAGATAAAATTCATTATTTGGGTCACATTATCTAAAATGAAAGAATATCTGTGGACCCTGAGAAGATTGAGGCCATTATGAATTGACCAACTCCAAGAAATGTGACAGATGTGAGATCCTTTATGTGACTTGCCGGGGACTACAAGAGGTTCATTGAAGGATTCTCCAAGGTCGCACATTCAATCACTTCCTTGCAAAAGAAGGGGATAAAGTTTGAATGGACACCAAGATGTGAGGAAAGCTTCTAGAGGTTGAAGAATCTTCTTACAAGTGCACCAACTTTGAAAATTGCAGACCCAGAAAAAGACTTTGTGGTGTGTACCGATACATGCAATCAAGGACTTGGAGGAGTTCTTATGCAAGACAACCACGTGGTATACTATGAGTCAAGAAAGTTGAAGGAGCATGAGAAGAACTATGCTACTCATGATTTAAAACTTGCAGCCATAGTACATGCTCTAAAGATGTGGAGACATTACTTAATGGGAAGGAAATTTGAGCTAAGGACAGACCATTGTGGTCTGAAATACTTGTTTGATCTACGTACTTTAAATGCTAGGCAAGCTAGATGGTTGGAATTTTTGTGTGAATTTGATTTTGAAATCAAACACATAAAAGGAACAGAAAACAAGGTGGTTGATGCACTCAGCAGGAAGGTACACGAAATGCATGTGGCATCTCTTAGTACTTGCCAACCAGATTTGAGGCAGCAAATTATTAACCATACTGCTGAGGATGAAGTGTACGTGCAGATAAAGGACAAGTTGCAGCAGCAAAACCTTGAAAAGAAGTACGAAGGATATAAATTGGAAGGAGACGAACTTCTTACTTATAAGAATAGAATTTATATTCCAAATGTGGCAGACTTGAGGAGGATTGTTATGGATGAAATCCATCAAGCTCGATATTCTGGACACCCAGGATATCAAAAAACAATTGCTACAGCCAGAAAGCAGTATTTTTGGCCGAGGATGAAAAATGACATTGCTGAGTATATTTCTAAGTGCATAAAATGTCAGTAGGTGAAGGTTAAACATCAACACCCAGCAGGTTTGTTGCAGCCTTTGCCAATCCCAGAACGGAAATGAAAAGTCATTTCCATGGATTTTATTACAGGGTTGCCAATGACTATGAGACAACATGATTCCATCATGGTTGTGGTGAACAAGTTAACAAAGGCATCACATTTTATACCAGTCAAGTCCACATATAAGGCCGATGCCATTGCAAAGATTTTCATGAAGGAAATTTTCAGATTGCATGGATTGCCTAAAGGCAATCATTTCTAACAGGGATACCAAGTTTACTTCCAATTTTTGGAAGGGTCTTTTTGCAGATTTGGGTACAAAGCTGAACTTTAGCACCGCCTACCATCCTCAGACTGATGGACAAATAGAGAGAGTAAACCAGGTGCTTGAAGACAAACTTCGCATGTATGTAATGGACAAACCATCCAAGTGGGAGGATTATTTACACTTGGTAGAATTTGCATATAATAATGGGCAGCAAGCATCATTGGGAATGAGTCCATATGAGGCTTTAAATGGAAGAAGGTGTAGGACACCAGTGACTTGGGATAGTCCAGTAAATAGAATTGTGCTTGGTCCAGAAATGCTTAAGGAAATGGAACAAGAGGTTGCCAAGATCAGGCATAACTTGAAAGCAGCTTAAGATAGACAGAAGAGCTATGCAAATAAGCATACAGTGCATGGGGAGTTCAGTGATGGGGATCATGTTTATCTTAGAGTGAGGCCAAGGAAGAGTTCCTTGAAGTTTGGGAGTTGTGCCAAGCTATCACCTAGATATTGTGGGCCATTTGAAGTGCTTAAAAGAATAGGTCCAGTTGCATATAGACTTGCATTGCCTGCTAGCACTAGAGCTCATAATGTTTTTCATGTGTCTTTGCTTAAGAAATATGTACATGATCTTAACCATGTGATTAATTGGGATGTGATCCAGGTGGAACCCGAGGGAGAGTTCCAAACCGAGCCATTGTGCATCCTAGACAAGAAGGTAACAGTGCTCTGGAACCAAGCCGTTGGACAGGTAAAGGTGCAATGGAAGCACTACGGTCCTAATGAGGCTACGTGAAAGCTAGAGGATGCCATGAGAGCGGCAAATCCGTTTTTGTTCAATTTTAAAGAGCACTGAGGACAGTGCTAAATTAAGGGGGAGGGGAATGTAATATCCCGATTTTGACCCCATTATATTAAATTGCAAATGATGTAAATATCGTTATTAAGTCATGGTGAGGAGCTAAAAGCCAAGGCCCTGTTGATTTTATGAGCAGCATCGAGAGCCCTTCTCTTCGAAGAATGGGACCACTTGGTCTAGGACCACGGTGAAGACTCAACCCAGTGTTGAGTGACCATTTTGTTGAATGGTAGATATATGGTCTAGGACCATGATATAAACCCAGATCTGCCCTGGGTAGACTCAACCTTGTGTTGAGTAGACATCTGGTCCGGGACCACGATGTAGACAAGTCTGGGACTGGTAGACTCAGCTTAGTTCTGAGTAGTCATTCTCTGGGAGAATGAAGACACTGTAAGCCCTAGACTAGGTCTGGTCATGTGTGTGGCACTTTGACCCTTGATCTATGGGCTTAGTGTGTTTCTCCAAGGATTAGCTACCCTTGGTTAAGTTACCCTAGTACCAGATCTAGGTGTCATACAGTGTGTGAGATAAAAGCATTAATAACTCTCTTGTTTTATGATGATGTACTTTTGAAATAAAAAAGTACCACAGGTAATGACCACAGAGGTACTTGGTAAAAGGCCAAAGTCAAAAGTCAAAGGAAAAAAATAAAAGTACCTTTTTGGTAAAAGTGAAAGCTAAGTTGCACTGAAACGGATACGGGAACGGATACGGATACGAGGAGGGAAACAGATACCACAAATTTTGAAAAATGTGGGATACGATACGGCAAGGAAACAACAGCAGACTTATATATATATATATATATCAAAAAGGCCACGAGACATACAAACTTTAGACTACCATTCATCAATTAGATTTAAAGGTAGTTTTTTCATTTATAACAATTAAAATCAGCAAACTCAAATAATGTCTTAAACAATATTCTTCTATCTCAAGTGACATAGATAAGTCACCCGCTGGCAAGCATTTAAACAAGAACATGTCAACTACTTCTAAAAATCGATTTCAAACCCTAAAATTACTAGATGGATGTATCCAAATGTTACCATCTAACAAATATTACATTGTTTACACCTCTAAAAAAGTGTTAAAATTTGTGATTAAACACATTTTTTTATGTAAGACAGACTCAACTATGTTGTATTTAGGTTGGTCCACTCACTGACGAGACAATCAACTAGGCAAGTGAGAGTCAATTGACCAACTGACTGGCTCTTAAAGGGCCTAAATTCATAGGATTGTCTATGATTTGCAACCGACTTGGATATTCAAATTTGACATAATCAACCATGTTTTAAGGGGATTAATTAAACACACAAGTATAAATAAGTGAGCTCATGTTTTAGTGCAACTTAGGTGTGAGTGTGATGACATGCAATATTGCACTCTATGCAATAATACTATCTCTGGACACCAATGAGTTTCCTTGGATATGTTGTTTATGTTTTATGGTTTGAACTAATAAAAATGCTTGAAATAAGATTAAAATATCACATGCACATCTTCTGGAGAACTGGCTAAACGACGCACCATCATAATTCTCTCCACAACATAAGGATAGGGATATGAGTGTACTAGCAATGGAGTAAATAAGGCCATAGGTCAAGGGTTCATACTAATTCAAAAAGGAAAAAAAGAAAACTGAAGTTTGTTGGAAGATTATTGGAAATATGTGTTAGTTTATGTAACCCTTCATAAATGTAGTACGCTATTTTGTATGGCTAAAGCTGCCATTGTATCAATTTTGATATGCAAGTTGATTTATCACATATGCAAGTCATTGGGGTTTATTTAAAACAAAGTTGTGAGGAATTGGCAAAAAAACTGAAAAGAAAAAAAAAATAAAAAGAAAGTCATTGTACTTCTACACTAGGCTGTGAAACTATCACTATAGTAGACAAGCATTTGATACAATAAAATGTCCACAGATCAATGATTTTTTGAACC
>LPNX011007316.1:297465-435749 GCA_001517045.1 Pseudotsuga menziesii
CAGGTTCCATAGCCTGTCAAGCACCATACAAGGTCATCATCATCACACAAAAGCTCCATAACCCAAACAAGGGTTGCAGGGTCATCAAAACACCAACTGTGGGTCCAAGGATCAAGATATTTTCTGTGGGGATGCTAGGTCTTCTTCTGGGGTACCATGACATCATCATAGCATGAATGACCACAGAATGGGTCATTAATGCCTCTTCAAGCCATTTAGGGCTTCTCCATCGTCTACCAAGGCTTCAGGACCATCTTTAGGGTCTTCAGCATCATCAGCAGGGTCTTAAACGTCGTCAGTAAAGTGGTGGCATCAAGATCTAGTCTTGTGGGTACAGGGACCTTGTCAACCGGGTACAAGGTGCTACAAGGCACAAACCCACTCTGTAAGGGATCAAGGCACTACAGGTGGGACTTGGTGGCATTAATGACATCCTGTGGGGCCACTGCAAGTCTATGTTGGCATCAATGACAATTTCATCAACAATCTCCCCCTTTGTCATTGATGACAACAACTCATGCTCCCCCTATGAGCATGCTCCCCTTTTGTCTGCATCTCTCCCTTTGTCTTCATCTCTCCCCCTTTGGCATCAATGGCAAAGGGTGTCCACATACCTGTGTCTGAAATCTCTGATCACTGTTCACTGCTCCCCTTGTTAATATGCACGATCCTAGGACCTGTCTGTATACCTGGAGTAACCATCCTTTCTTCGTTGAGTTCATCCTCCAGCCTTATGAACTCAAGGTGTGCTAAGGTCTTTGAGAGACCTTACACTTGGCTTGTCGTATGGCAGCCATCCTCCCTGCTCTGATCAACCTCTCCTATCTGCAACTGCTCTGTCTTCCTCATCCATACTTGCTTCTTGGCATCTATCCTTTAATCATTTGTTCCTTCATTTGTACTAGCTTTCCTTGATGAGTTGTCTAGGTAACTTCTCAAGGATCGTTTTCATGTACTCCAACAATCTTGAGCTTTGTGGCCAAGGCCACTGCAGCTATAACACCTCATCGTATGACAATGTGCTGCAATGTGACCAACATTTGACTGAGATGTTGGAACTTCCAGCACTTCTTTGATCAACCTCATTTCTCCATGCTTGAGAGTGTCCCTGACTGTAGGCATTTGATTTTTGATCTTCAAATCTTCTTGTTGATGTATATGAAGGACTCCTTCTTGGTTGACTTCTTTGACTTGCACATTCTTGGGCTTTGTGGCCAAACCCACTGCAGGTGTAGCATGTCAATGTGTGACATGTGGTAGCAACATGTCCAACTTGATTACATGTCCAACACCTAACTGAGTCATTGGGGCTTCCAGTCCTTCTTCTTCCATAGAATCTACAATCCATAGCCTTATGACCAAAGTTAGAACAAAAGTAACAATAACCATTGAAGCCACTTTCATACCTTGGTCTTGGAGTTGTTTCCTTTATGAAGTTGCTTTGAGGAATAGACCTAACTCCTTGTTTCATCTTTGAACTTCCAAAATCCTTGTTGTCATGTGCAGGTGCATGGGGAGCAGCTTTGGACGTTGATGGACCTGCTTCTAGAGTCTTTAGAGACCAAATGTCATCTTCAGATTTTTCTTTGTTCTTCTTGTAACCAAGACCAGTTTTGTCGAGTGGAGATCTTTGGCAATCTAAGATCTTATCTAGGACAATTGAACTGTCCTGGAACTTGACCAAGGCTTCGTTCTTCTTACCTTTCTTCCTGAGACCAACTACCTCCATTTCCAACTTCTGGACTGTCTCCTCCTTTTCTTCCAGCTGACTCTTCAGGATTTCTTCTGTCCTCTTGGCTTCCTCCAGCTGAGTCTTCAGATCATGATTGACCTCTCTAGTTTCTTCAAGCTCTTGAGCAGGCTTTTCTGATTCTTCCTTTTGACTAATCAATTCAGTCTTTAATTGTTCAACTTCAGCATCCTTGTCTTTCATTTGATCCTGCAACTCTTTGTCCTTGTCTTTGAGCTTTACAAGCAACACTTTCATTGATATGGTCTTCTGTTGATATTCATTCAAAGAGTCCAAGATTTTCTTTTTGAACTTCGTGAAATCACTCTGGTTCAAATTTACTGTGTTTAGGAACCAATTGGCTTTGAGATCAATATTTAGCAACGTGGGATGTATCTCATGTGCAGTCTTTGATAGCCCTTCATCATCTTCTGCAAGAACATTCTCAATTTCATCACACAAGCTATCATTATAATCACAAGAGTCCATACCTTTACTAGAGTCCTCTTCTTGTTTGTCTTCTTCTTGATTGAGCTCTTCTGGGGGCTTGTCTTCTGATTCCTGATCTGTCTTTTTGGGTTCTGGTCTTGCCTTCTGATACTCACTCTCCAACTTGAACCATAGGTCTTTTGCCGAAGTGTACTCTCTTACACTTTCCTTCATTGAGCTAGGAAGTCCATCCATGAGGAACTTCAAGGCTGTAGTGTTGTCCTTCTTTGCTTCCTTCTGTGCAACTGACTTTCCTTTCTTGTTTGATGGAGCGGGTAGATTGATAACAATTTCCCAAATACCAAACTTCTTCAGATAAGCCTTCATTTTGCTCCTCCAACTGAAATAATCCGAAATATCAAGTATAGGCACGTCATTGCTTGATGACTCTTTCTTTTCCTCCATTGTGTCTAAGGATCTCCTTCAAGCTTGCTAGGCTTGTGACGAAGGCCGGCTCTGATGCCAATTGTTAGACACTGAGAGGGGGGGTGAATCAGTGTAAAGTCAATTTCAATACTTTTCTTAGCTTGTCACAATTAACTACCAATTCATCATTCCATTATTCTACCAATCTCATAATCATTTCATCAACATCTTTCCCTTCATCATTCACATATCATGAGCATTTGAATCATCAAGAACCATAACACAAAAGAACACAACACCATATGATTTTGTAATCTTTTTGTATTAGTTTTGGTCCGACTACAACCGTTAGGTAAACCAGCACCTACTGATATGAAGAGCACCTACTCTGCATCCAGGACCCTGCCTGGTTTTCTTAGACCCTGCTAAGAAGGGTTTGAGGTATCCTAACCTCAAAAGCAAGACAAGCTTGCTTTGACAATTAATGCTTACTATCACATCATTTCATCAGTCACATCAACATCACTAATCTGCTGCTGGTCAATACTGCTGATCATCTGCTCATCACTCTCATCAACACTGCTACAACACACTTCTCAATCTTCTCTATTCATCAACACCTGCTCTTCATCTCTGCTGCTGGTCATAGGTCTACTCATCAATTTGCTCAGGAAGCCTCATCAATCAACATGTCAAGTCTTCTTCTTTACTTGTCACATCATCATCATGTTTTCTGCTGAAGGTATCACTGCCACCTGATCACTGTCATACTCAATCTGTCAAGCATCTTACTGTGTAAACATGGCAACTGTTGTCATCAACATCATCTTCATGACAAGGGTTCATAGGTTGTCACATTACTATCATACTGTTGTGGATGTCAAACTGTCATCTTGCCAAGGTCTGCTCATCTCTGTTGTTCACTGTCAAGTCATCATACAGCTCTGATAGGTTGCATCATCTTCAACATATCATCTTGATAATTGCATGTCAAACCTTTGGACTTCACTGTTGTAGAGGACCCCAAATTGTGGACTTGTTTACAGGTTGAGAGGAAAATAATTCATGACTGTGTAGAACCCAAGGAAATCATTGTTGCATGTTGAGGAATTATCAAATCGAAACTGTGTAGAAGACTCATAAAAGCAAACTGTAACCCTCACCAAGAACTTGGACTGTTCATGCACCTTTGGACTGAGTATTCAACCTCATCTTACAAACTCAAATTTTGACTGAGGAAGTTTGTTTGTCAAGCTGCCATGCTAGTCATGGTATCAGGGAATTTTCTTATTTCAACACATTTCAATATTCTGAGATGTTTATGCTTTGTTGATCCTGTGAAGACTTATGATCTTCACATCAATGCTTCAGTCACTATCTCCATCCATCCACTGAGCACAATCTGTATTTAAACGTTAAAGTATATTTAAATATGAAAAGACTAGATCGCACCATGCCTTCTTTGCTCATTTGAGATAACCTACGATTCCAATTAAACAAAACGATCTCCAACACAATAACATATTTGTTGTTTGCAATCTCAGAAGAAAAATAATAATAACCCCAAACTACTCGTACTTTTGTGATTGGTCATCTACAACACTACTTGTAATCTCACAGAATTAACAACCCTAATCAATTCACAAAACATTTCTGTGATTTGCCATGCTGCCTACGATTTTATACAATCTCTGCTATTTGCGAATATAACCATACAATCTCTGCTCCATCGTGAATGTACTCAACGTTCACCTCTGTCACTCCCAAAGTATCAAAGTTCACATCATCATCCACACTCCACTTATTCACTGCGGCTACCTCAGCTAGCTCACCAAAAATTAGGGCTCACAAACCAAAATTCCACACCATTGTATACTCCCTGTATGGATGCCACGCACACACCACTGTTGTTCACACATATACATTCATTCATAAATTATAATGACTGCATACATACCTTGACTGCAACCTTATCTCCGAATTTAGGGCTGACCACCATGACTGCATATTACTTCACGAAATTCGGGTCTGTTTGTGAGCAAGATCATCAACATAAAAAACTCCAAGATTTAGACAACTCAATTACACAAATTTGGACTATATGACAACTGTGCAAGTAGACAAGCATCCAACGGATTTGAAATTCGGACTGTACAAGACAAAATTTCAGACTGTTTTAAAGTTGAAGGTCAGCAATCACAGCCTGCAATTTTCAGACTGTTGAAGAATTTCGGCACTGTACTTGCATGCAAGTTCAAGACACCATCAAAAATTTCGGATTTAGCTGCTGCTGCAAACTCGGCGAGATTCTCTTCTTGTTGCTGCTACAAATTCGAGTCTGCTCCTAGACCACTGAATTTTACTGCTGCTACCACCGAGACATACTGCTGCTACTGTTGACCCCAACAACCCACAAGAAAATTCTGCTGTGAAACTTGGATAAGGCTGCTGCAAAAACAAAATCAAAACCCAAAAACTTTGACTGCTGTTGACTGCTCCTCTCAGTCTTCTGCTACTGCAACAAAGCCCAATTTTTTTTCTCTTTCTTTGTAAATTCGAACTGCTGCTACCTCCGAATTTCACAGCCAGCCTCAGTCGAAAAATCTCAGAGCTGATGCGAAAATTGCACATATCAAAATGAATTTTGATGGGTTATTTATATTGGTTTTTCCACCATAAATTTTGGAGCCGACTTGTATATGCTTTTATATATTTTTATTTATTAAATCTTGATTGACTGAGCCGACTTCTAGGGCTTGTTATTTTATTTATTATTTTATTTAAATTTTATTTATTTATATTTTAATTTGAATTGTGTCACATATTCTTACCATTTAGATGGTCATCACAAGATAAGGGTATGTCTTAAAGCCATCAACACCCCAATAGCCTTCTTACCATAAGAGGGACCAAGGACCCTTAGTCAAGGGTGTGCAATGTGCATTTGACCTTAAAATCAATGTATGTGTGTGTGCCATGTGTGTGTGTCCACCACATCGTCATCAAGGATCCCATCATCATGTGTATGGATTCTAAGACCAAAAGCATTCCAACTACCTCATCAAATGTAAGTAAGTGTGTCATCACATGTGTGTGGGTGCCTTCATCATGCCATCATACAAGCAATGGACTTCATGACCTTTGCAAGGGCATCAAGGTCTTCATTAGCAATGGGTTCTTCACCAAGTCTTCATTAATAGGTCAACCACATCATTGTTCAAGAACTTAACCACCACACACTTGTGGGATAGATGATCATCATAAGTGCCACAGACTTCTTCAATGTCTTCATCACCATACATCAAGGGTTCCACATAAGGACATCTTCAAGGTTCAAAGGGCTTCAACATCATACCTAGGACATGTTCATGGGTTTCGTAGCTTGTCAAGGACCATACAAGGTCATCATCATCACACAAAAGCTCCATGACCCAAACAAGGGTTGCAGGGTCATCAAAACACCAACTGTGGGTCCAAGGACATCTTTAGGACTTCTTCATCAAGCAAGGGGCTTCATAGGCTTCTTCAACCACCTGAACCACACAAGAGGACCTCCAAGGATCAAGATATTTTCTGTGGGGATGCTAGGTCTTCTTCTGGGGTACCATGACATCATCATAGCATGAATGACCACATAATGGGTCATTAATGCCTCTTCAAGCCATTTAGGGCTTCTCCATCGTCTACCAAGGCTTCAGGACCATCTCTAGGGTCTTCAGCATCATCAGCAGGGTCTTCAACATCGTCAGCAAAGTGGTTGCATCAAGATCCAGTCTTGTGGGTACAGGGACCTTGTCAACTGGGTACAAGGTGCTACAAGGCATAAACCCACTCTGTAAGGGATCAAGGCACTGCAGGTGGGACTTGGTGGCATTAATGACATCCTGTGGGGCCACTGCAAGTCTATGTTGGCATCAATGACAATTTCATCAACAGAATGGAGAAGATGAACCACTTGGATCTTGAATCCCTGAAATCACTTTGGATCCCAATGGCATGCAGCTGCTAGGTACATATGCTTTGCTCCAAGAAGAGTAGATGCAACTTAGCTCAGCCTCTTACTTGGTACAATGAAGTGATCTACAAAACAATCTTATACACTCGGCAACATGGAGGTTAAAACATGTATTATTTACCAATCAAATCTCAAAAACATGAAATATAGCTTAATAGAACAATGCTCTTTGAGGGTTTTGAAAGTAAATGAAATAAACAAGTAACTTGAAGGTACAAATACCTATTCCTATGTACTTATAGTAGCCCTCTAAAGCATGTATTAATACCCACACATTATCAAAAGTAAAGAAACTAGAACAATTTCACCTCATTAGCAGGAACATATGCACCCAGGATCCACACAGCATGAGCCTCCAAAGCCTTTCTTTATTACAAAATAGGTTGCATAAGAGCAACAAGCATTACAATATTTTACCAAAGGTTCTTTACATCAATCGTCCACCCTGATAGGGCTGAAAGAGCCTCTATTTATACAATGAGAGAGTGCTAAAACCCTAAAACCAAACCTCAAACCTTAACCATCCTGGCCACCAAACAGAGGTCCAAACCTAAATCAGAGAACCAAGAGTGAGGGGAGGCCTCCACCCAGGTAAGGCGCCCCTACTCCAACCCTAAACACTGAAATCCATCCACAGATGAGCCCACACGTGTGGAAGGCGCCCTCAGGAGAGAGAGGGGCGTGAGCTGCTGAAGGAGGCACCCTGCTGCATAGGAAAGCTGCCTGCTAGGTCTGGAAACCTACTTTGTTAGGTCTAGGAAGCCTACTGATGGTGTAAGCTTCAGTCTTCACCTCGATCAAATCACCGGACCAATGAGAGCTCTCCATCTCATCTTCAGCTGGAGATGACATGTCTGATAACTGATAATAAATTAATTGCTCTCTTAATGATGACTGAAGCTGAGTTATGATAACTCCAATCATCATAAGTGCTCCATGAGATGTCATTTAGCATTTTATTTTACTGAATTTGGAGAGTTTTATTTTTCTCCAAAATAATCATTTTTTTAATAAAATTTTATTTCTTTACTCAAAACTGACCTTTTTGAGAAAAAAGGCATTGTGTCCGATTGTTGATCTGAAAGTTGGTTCTTACTGGCTGGCTGATCAAGAATGATTTTTGGCTTAAGGTTAGAGCCTTCAATCACTGAATTCGGAGTCCGAATGACCGACTTACCACGAACGGATTTTTTCCATTTAATTTATGGAAAAATTAACCCAAAAAACTTGGGAAAAGTAATTAAAAATTAAAAAATATATTTTTTTCCCGTTCGAAAAAGATTTTTTCGAAAAAAATTATATGTCCAGATGACTTAGGACATGACCATGATCTATCTAAATAATGTCTAGTAGGGTTATAACACTCAGTTGGGCTCTAATAACCCCCCAAGGCCCAGAATTCAACATCGGGCATTCCAGCTTTGGAGGAAGCGGGAGAAAACCTCGTCAATTATACTCGGCTGAAGGCAAAGCATAATTGTCAGGGGCAAACAACTCCCCGGAATACCTTATTTGAGATTCTACGTCTCAGGAGACCGAACCACTCTAACATACCCTACTAGCACATTTTATTACAAACCCCGCGAGGCCATGGTCAAAATTATTCAAATAAAAAAGTGGCTAGACAAGCAGACGGATCAACTGATACACTGGAATCAGACTTTGAACAAGTCTGTCAACCGGCGGCTCCTCAGGTAACCCAACTATGGTACAAAAAAGTTGGTAACAAAACCTTTGACAAGTTCAAAGAGTTCAAGACACTGATTGAAAATTAGACTGGCAGGCACATCCGTATCTTGAGATCAGATAACAGAGGTGAGTATGAAACTAATGAGTTTGATGATTTTTGTCGAGAAGCAGGAATCAAGAAAGAGCTGACAATGCCTTACAACCCCCAGCATAATGGGGTTGCAGAAAGGAAGAATAGAACGATCTGTGAGGCTGCTAAAGCCATGATCACTGATCTAGATCTTCCTTTGTCTTTATGGGCTGAAGCTACCGAAACTGCAGTGTACATCTAGAACAGAAGCCCTCATGCTATCTTGGGTGAGAAGACTCCAGAAGAAGTCTTCACCAAGAAGAAACCTGCAGTTGATCACATGAGGATATTTGGCACTCATGTGTATGTTCATGTGCCAAAAGAAAAGAGGGCCAAGCTAGAGCCTTCCGGTAAGAAAGGCTTACTTGTTGGGTACAGTGATTGCTCGAAGGCTTATCAAGTATATATACCTAGACAGAGGTACATTAAGGTCAACAGAGATGTGATCTTCCATGAGGAAGCGGTGTTTCGAAAAACACTAGAGCTTTCACCGAAAGATGCAGTTGCTCCACTTGAGTTTCCAGATTCAAAAATTCAGAGGGAGGAAGAGTTTGATGATCAAACTCTAGATGTTCCTGAGAACATTGAAAGTCCACTAGAAGAACTATTTGAAGTTCCTCCTTCCAAAAGGATACCTGCTTGGTACCGAGAAACGGTACAAGAAGCCAAGAAGCATAAAGCTCCTCCAGGGACTTTCAGAGAAAGCATAAGACCACAGAAGTACTCCGGACTTATGAGTCAGCTTATCAGTTCAGAACCTTCATCGTACGAAGAAGCAGCAAGTAAACAGGTATGGGTTGATGCCATGATTGAAGAGTATAAGTCAATCATGAAGAATGATGTTTGGAAAGTTGTTCGCAGACCTACAGGAAAGTAAGTAGTGACTTCCAGATGGCTTTATAAGATCAAGCATGCTGCAGATGGCAGTGTGGAGAAGTATAAAGCCAGATTCGTAGCTCGTAGCTTCACTCAGAAAGAAGGCATTGACTATGACGAGACATTTGCACCTGTTGCCAGGTACACTACCATTAGAACCATCATCTCACTTGCTGCAGTATTCGGATGGAAGTTACATCAGATGGATGTAAAGACAGCCTTTCTCAATGGTAAGATTGAGGAAGAGGTTTATATTAAACAACCTGAAGGCTTTGTTACTCATGGGAAGAAAACCCATGTATGTAAACTGAAGAAAGCCTTGTATGGACTGAAACAAGCTCCGAGAGTCTGGTATGCCAGGATGGATGGATTTCTCCATAGCTTGGGGTTCTCCAAAAGTACAGTTGATTCTAACTTGTACTTTAAAGTTGTTCATAATCATGTCTTGATACTTGTTCTATATGTAGATGACTTGTTTCTTGCAGGTGATGAACAGTTGATAGACCAGTGTAAGAGGGAGCTTACCTCTGAATTCGAGATGAAAGATCTCGAATTGATACATTACTTCCTTGGCTTAGAAGTTTGGAAAAAGCCAGGTCAGATCTTCCTGACACAAGGAAAGTATACAGTGGATATCTTGCAGAGATTTGAGATGCAGGACTGCAAGCCCATGAGCGTACCAATGACTACCAACTTGACAAAGTTGCGGGACTCGGCCTCTTGTTCACAAAATGTGGACTCTACTTTATACAGACAGCTCATTGGTTCCCTGATGTATCTCGTGCATACGAGACCAGACATCTGCTACACGGTGAATGCACCGAGTCAGTTCATGTCATATCCGAAGCACATACACTTGGTAGCTGCCAAACATGTACTTAGATATGTGCGAGGGACTATCACTTATGGGCTCAGGTATACTTCCAGCAGTGGAGTATTGTTATATGGATATTCAGATTCAGATTGGGCTGGCAATGCAGTCGATCGGAAAAGTACCTCTGGTTATTGCTTCAGTATGGGATCAGCAATGATCCCTTGGTCCAGCAGGAAGCAGGGTTCCATAGCTCAGAGTACAGCTGAGGCAGAGTATATTGCTGCAAGCGATGCCTGCAAGGAAGCAGTTTGGCTCATAAAGTTGTTATCTGATCTGTTCAAAGGAAAGCTTGACTCAACGATCATCCATTGCGATAATCAGAGTTGCATAAAGCTTTCAGAGAATCCAGTGTTTCATGACAGATCAAAACACGTTGAAATGAGGTATCATTTCATCAGAGACCTAGTGCAGAGAGGTGCTCTGAAGTTGCAGTACATTCGTACAGATGAACAGATTGCAGATATCTTGACCAATCCTTTGACAGCATCAAAGTTCATGTACTTTCGTGACAAGCTTGGTATGGCAGAGAATGCCTCTCTCGCTGACCGGGAGTGTTGATTTTCTAAGCAGCATCGAGAGCCCTTCTCTTCGAAGAATGGGACCACCTGGTCCGGGACCACGGTGAAGACTCAACCGAGTGTTGAGTGACCATTCTGTTGAATGGTAGATATCTGGTCTGGGACCATGATATAAACCCAGATCTGCCCTGGGTAGACTCAACCTTGTGTTGAGTAGACATCTGGTCCGGGACCACGATGTAGACCAATCTGGGACTGGTAGACTCAGCTTAGTTCTGAGTAGCCATTCTCTGGGAGAATGAAGACACTGTAAGCCCTAGACTGGGTCTGGGCATGTGTGTGGCACTTTGACCCTTGATCTATGGGCTTGGTGTGCTTCTCCAAGAATTAGCTACCCTTGGTTAAGTTACCCTAGTACCAGATCTAGGTGTCACACAGTGTGTGAGATAAAAGCATTAATAACTCTCTTGGTTTATGATGATGTACTTTTGAAATAGAAAAGTACCACAGGTAATGACCACAGGGGCACTTGGTAAAAGGCCAAAGTGTAAAGTCAAAGGAAAAAAATAAAAGTATCTTTTTGGTAAAAGTGAAAGTGAAATTAGGAAAATAATAAAAATATTATTATTTTTATCTTTCCTAATCTTGTCCATCTAAAAGGACCACAAGTGGAAAACAAAATTAAAGGAGGACTTCTTATAAAAGTCAAAAGAAAAAATAAAAGTACATTTTTGGTAAAAGTGAAAGTGAAATTAAGAAAAGAATAAAAATATTATTATTTTTATTTTTCCTAATCTTGTCCACTTGCAGGTGAACAAAGGCTATAATAGAAGATCAAGCCTTCTCATTTGTCACACACACTTTTGCTCTCACAGGTGAAAAAGACTATCTTAGGTTCAAACCCTCAGCTAGGGTTTTATCAGCAAAGTCCATCTTCAGCATTTTTGCAGAGCCATCTTCAGCATTCCATTTTCTGGGCAGTTTTCAGCAGTCTGATATTTTCAGGCAGTTTTCAAACAGTTTGATATTTTCGGGCAGTTTTCAGCAGTCTGATATTTTCAGGCAGTTTTCAGCAGTCCGATATTTTTGGGCAGTTTTCAGACAGTCTAATATTTTCGGGCAGTTTTTAACAGTCTGATATTTTCAAGCAGTTTTCAGCAGTCTGATATTTTCGGGCAGGAGAGAGAAAATCTCAGTTTTTTTGAGAAAGCCCTAAATTGGTAATTTTCTGTAATTCTGGAAGTTGTAGGTAAAATTATCAGTCTGATTTTTACTGATGAATTTTACAGTTACTGTGGTCAAAATCCAGATCTGGATTTGAGGAACTTTTTTGAAGAATTTCTTAAGCTATCTCATTTACGAGATGAGCTATTAATGCATTTGGGGTTTTTGTCCTTTGAAGGTTTTCCCAGTAAAAAATACTGTGTCCATGTGTGCTGATGTGATGAATGTGTTTTTACTGCACTACTAATCTATTTATGTTTATCTGCAAATTTTAAAGTTTATGCTAATGCTGAAAATTCAACAGGCCCCACCATGGATTTAGCATTTTATGTATCAGCAATTAAAATAGATACCTATGGTTCAGCAATTAAAATTGATGCCAATGGTTCTCATGCTAGCCAGGCACAATATAAACCAGTATAGATCCATCTTAACTATGGCTCTACCAAGCGCCGAGATGGATCAAGTTCTCTTGAGATACCCTTTTTAATTTACAAAAACTTCCAATAAGTATTCTTACTTGGGAGGGAAATGGCCAACTTGCTTAAGTAATTTCAAAATAAGGTAAATATCAATAGAAGAATCAGCTAAGCAACATTAATAATCATATAATCAATTAGTTTTCCAGAAATTGCTTTACCTGTCTTTCTTTAAAACTAATAACCAATATTAAGAGTAGTTAATGAGGAAGATAATCCATATAAAATTTTAAAATCTAGAGGTTAACCATGTCTTGGAATGAGCAAGGATGTAAGTGGTTTAAGGCACATGGTTTTAGTGGCACGTGGTTTCTTGCTAGTTGTATTTGCATTTAAAGAACCTTATAAATATGGTTGTAATATTCTATGTCAACGAAATTTTAAGTTGTAATTTGATTTATAATTACATAAATGTGTTTTAAGATTAAATTTTATATGTTTTTTGTTTTATAATTTTTCTTTTTACTACTCAATCAATTGAATTTTACTTCTAATATTTTACTACTCATTTGTAAGATTGTGAGTATTGCCCTAATATGGTTGTATATTTATACAAGTATAATATTTTTGTTTTTTTATTTTTTTAATTATAAGTTGATATGTTATAAAAAAAAATTATTGAGCCGACATGTGCCACATCAGCGTTACAGACGGGACATTCTATGTCACCGAAATTTTAAATTGTAATTTGATTTATAATTACATAAATGTGTTTTAAGATTAAATTTTATATGTTTTTGGTTTTATAATTTTTCTTTTCACTACTCAATCAATTGAATTTTACTTCTAATATTTTACTACTCATTTGTAAGATTGTGAGTATTGCCCTAATATGGTTGTATATTTATACGAGTATAATATTTTTGTTTTTTATTTTTTTAATTATAAGTTGATATGTTATAAAAAAAATTATTGAGCCGACATGTGCCACATCAGCGTTACAGACGGGACACATCTCACCCATTTGAGCTATAGAAAGTGCCTCTCGACGCAATTAAGACATCATGTAAATATGCAATTTAATAAAAAAATACCCACAACTAGCTATGTCAATGCAACAAAGAGATGGGGGCATGATTTCACAAGGAACAGGGAGGGAAAATATTCAAACCCTTGAGCCAATAGTGTTGAGCCAAATGTCAATGGGAGAACCCATAAAGCTGTCAACTACACATTTTGTCTTTTGTGCCCAATCATATATTTCTTCCAGAAGTTGGTTGAGGCAGTTAATGCCTTGGGAAATGGAAGGGTATGGCAGTCAAAATTCGTATTGGGGAAGCCATCAGTTTTGGGGAAAACAAATTTTTGCTTGTGGGGCAAGAAAACACCCACAAATGTCTGCCATTGGTGCTGCAAATCTTGTCAAGGTTGCAAAAAGATCTGATGGGCCCCGACCAAAAATCTTATAATGTTTCTAACCCGTTTGAAGGTTGCTTTGGTGATTCTGGCCTACTTCCGAATATAATGTCGAAGGGCCTCTCCTTGTGAATACCCTGAGCCATTTTATGGTGGAGCCAAGGAGGGTACATTGGGTTGCAACAAAGCATGTGTTCAAGTATTTATGAGGTACAGTGGAGTATGGACTTTGGTATGTCAGGAGTGGTGGACTACAGTTACAAGGATACACAGACTTAGACTGGGTAGGGAGTGGACTGGGTAGGGAGTGCAATGGACAAGAAAAGCACCTCAGGGTGTTGATTCAACTTGGGATCAGCAATGATTTCATGGTTTAGGAGGAAGCAGATGTAAGTGGCGTTGAGTTCAGCTGAGGCCGAGTACATGGCAGCGAGTTTGGCGAGTTGTGAAGCTATTTGGCTTCGCAAGATACTCATAGAGTTATTTGGTCTATAGTTGGATCTTACAATGATCCATTGTGATAATCAAAGTTGCATAAAACTCTCGAAGAATCCAATGTTTAATGACAAGTCCAAACACATAGAGATCATATCACTTCATCAAGGACAAAGTTCAGAGGGAAGTTGTGAAGCTTCAGTGTATTTCCACAAATGAGCAGGTTGCAAATATTCTCACCAAGGCTTTGATGAAGGGCAAGTTTGTGTTCTTCACAGATAAGCTGAGAGTGGTGCAAAACTCCTTCCTCGCTAGGAGGAAGTGTTGATGATTATAGTTTGGATAGGAGCTTCTTCATAGGTTAGGTATCAAGCATGCAAAAGTTGTCCATTGCCTCTCTAGGCACTTGCTCAATTTATTGAAGTGACTTTTAATATCTCTTTCCTAAGTCTAACTTAGGAAAAGCATATTATTTAACTTAATGTTGGCTAATGACTAAAAGTGAACTTAAGATTAAGTCACGGTTGTTGACCTTAAGAGAGGCTCAAGATCTAATCTTGGCCATCCATCACTTTGGAGATTGGGGGTCAGGGTTTTAGTCATTGATGTTATAAAAGAAAGCCTAAGGAGAGGAGAAAGACACAAGAGATCATAAGATCATTTCAAAGAGAGATTTTCTGAAGAGAAGAGTGAGAGACTAAGTGGTTGAGGATAAGAGAAAAGAGGTTTGCAACAAGAGAAAATCCGGAGAAGGAGAGAGTGAGGTCGCTCACCAAGAGAGTCGATCCCTACAGTGACGCAGTGATCTGTACCGTTGATGCAGAGATCATACGAGTGATGCAGAGGGTCAATCGTGTGATCCAGAGTCTGTACGGGTTAACGCAAGGACCGACACGCTAACGCAGGGGTTGTACACACTAACTCAAGGTCAATTCATACAAGGTGATGCAGAGGGTGACGGAGGGGGGCGATTTGCCTTGAGAGCCAATTTCTCAAATGTGTCAATTATCTTCTGAGACTAAGTTACAGGTTCCATGATTGTAAATTTCTCATTTTTTCTGTGAGCCAAGATAATAAAAGAAACAATTATTGCTGGTTTTTCTCCTTTGGATTTTTCCAGGGTAAATACTTGTGTCGAATGTGTGATTGATTTCCTGTTTATTCTGCTGCAATATTAATTAAAGATATCAAGTATTTCTGTTTATAATTTCTGAGTATAAAAACTATTGAGAACAGAAATCAGATTTGGTATTGAAAAAACTAAACATATGTGTCAAAATTCTAGTTGAAATACAGAAAGAGGGAGAAGCCCAGCGTATGGCTGTAAGTCAGAGCGTATCACTGTTTCTGGCCTAAAAATACAAGTGAGCACTGTAGGGGTGCCTTTGCAAACTCAAACAGTGATAAAACGCAATTAAAAATAAAATTGTAAAGGTAAACCAGCGTTCAATTGAAGGTGATTTAAACTATGGGTTGAAGATAGTATCAATATGCTGCATACAGAATGAGGGCAGTACTGTACTAAACTCAATTTACACAAATTCAAGTCCATTAATTTGACCCACCAATAGGACCAATAGCCAATTCACTGAGGTTCATCAACTAGTGATCCACAAATCAATAATGGCGCTGTAATTAGTTACCAACACAATGTACAAGTCTGTCTCCCTTAGCAACAATCCAACAAACAAATAATGGAAGGTAATGATTTATTAGATCTGGGAAAGGCAGACTTAAATAACTAGAAATCGTTGTAGAGCGTGGAGTACTAATGAAAATTGGTGTAGTAGCTAATTATTTGATACTGAACAAGCAATTTCTTTTGCCCAACAAACAAAGCAAATAGACAATAGCTCTGTATGTGCAAGAGCAGGGATTCAATCAAGTGAGTTTTAAGAAAGAACATACAATAACCAACAAGCAAACACTTTCAGAATTATAAAATTTGATTCCATTACCGTACAGAATTACAGTTACAGGATTGAAAGTGAATACTTATCTGTAAAATGTTCTTCTAGAAACCAAACCGTCTATGGGTGAGGAACAGTCCTCCCAACCTTCAGCAAGCCTTGCTCTTCAACCTTTCAACGAGACTACCACCCCCGATCCAGGGCTATGAAGCCACAAGAGGAAAACTCCAGAGAGCAGCTCTGAACATCTCACACCCACCCCAGCTACAGAGTAGAGACAAGTGTACTACAACATCATCTTCACCAATCAACCCTTCGTCTCCCTGCTCAGCCTGTCCAACATGAGCAAGGAGAAGAATTTCCTTCTCTTCCTATGCAGTCCCTCAGGAAATTGACCCTTCCTCCAGCGTTCCAGGACCAGACTGAATAGGGGAAATCAACAGCTCTTACAGCCAGCAAATTCAGCATGTGTTTGATAGGTACAGGACTGGTTTCACTTCCAGGGAAATGAGTCTAAGTACTCCACCATTGATTAGATTTCCAGTGTAGGATATGAGCGATATAGTATTAGCAGCACCCCTCAATGACCGACGGAAATCCTTGTATCCCCAGGGAGATTGATTTTTTTTTTTAATGCATGAGGGCTAGGAAGTAGGCACCACGTGCCTCCCTCCATCAACCACCTATCCCCACTCAGTATGACCAGCATCCCATCAAAACTTGGAACCCATTAAATTAAAGTCTTTAACTGAGGTTGTAATAAAATAATCAATTAACATAATTAAGGGTCCAACTAAGGTTGAAAACACATTGGCCAACATAAGTCAACAAGGTCCACCACACAGGTTAGACTCAAGACCCCTAGGGTTTACAGGTTGCCCCTCATTTTCCTCTCATGGGTTCATAGCCCCCTACTTTCAGTGTCCTCCTTAACCACAGCTGGTGGTTATTTGGTATTATTATTAACTGTCACAACTTACATCTTTACTTTCATTACCAAACTGGGGAAACAGGAGTGTTAAACTCTCTGGAATACAATCAATTTACTCTCTACTTTTCAGCGTCCCCCTCACCATTATTACTAGCAGCAATAATGACTCCAGTGGTGCAGATCTGAGTGGCATAATTCCTAGGACCTCAAAAATCTCTCCAAGGCACCCATTACTCTGGGAAAGAATGAGACAAGGTGGGCACTTTGCTTCCAGCGTATAAAGACATATAGAGATAGGGCAGGTGTGATGGCTCTGTGGGAAAAAGGAGGAGAACCCCTTACCACCATGCCTAAGGTGAGCAACAACTATCAAGGGATTCACTTTGTAGGTTCTGAAGGTGAAATCTTCAACTCTTACCATTTCTCTACACAGTCTGTGAAGAGGGGTCAATACCACCATTTAAATATGGAGACAAAGGCGAAAAATTCAGCCAGGACAGTGAGGAGAGCCAGGCCTCAATCCTGAAACAACTCCAGCAAGGATCCTCATCCAAGCAGCCAATCAAGGCCGAGAAGGAAGCCAAAGAGGTTGCACTTCGCTACCACCAAAGATTCCCTCCAAAAATCAAGGCCGAGGTTGAAATAATCGAACATAGGGCTAGGGAGAAACAATCCGGCACTTGGTCACAGGGTATTGATGCCAAATTAATAGATTGGGCTCCAGATGCTGGATTTACTCGCAGCAGGGATACCAATTACCAAATATTTCAGGCAGATTGATATCCACTGGAACACTAAATCAATCATAGCCCGAGTGATAGAAGACCAGGGCCTTCAACAAAAGGTCATCCTGGATACTTTGAACAAGCAACAGAAAGCTACAATGAACAAAATGGATTGCTTGGACAAGAAGTATAAGGCTTTGTCAAGCTCCTGTGGGATATGGAAGCAGTTGGTCAAGCTCATAACCAAGTGAACCAGCCTCCAGATACAGAATCTTCTGTGGGCACCAATCCTCATCTCATCTATGTGGACTCCTCTGGGGCTGAGGACTAGGTGCCTTTCAGTCTGTTTCTATTTTTCTTTTGAGTTTTTGGTAATGTCAAACATTCAGATAAGTAATTACTCTGATACAGGCTACAGAACAGAATCCTGGTCTGTTATTTTTTTGGCTCGGAACCGTCAAATATAATTTTTGTATAAGCATTTCCACTTCCAGAACTCCTAGAATAGATGGTCATATGGAGTACACAAATAGGTTTGAATATTTTGATGTCTATCACAAGCAGGATCGCAAGGTAGATTCTTAGTAGGCCTGGGAAGATTGTGATTTTTTTGTATAACTATTAATACATGAGTAGCTAACTTCACAAAAATAACAATTAAAATACTGACTTCCAACATTTTAAACAACAGATATGGAGTTCAAAACAATTCTAAATTTCTAGTGCATAAACTCTGGAATTAAATCATTAGTTCTTTTGAAACTACGGCAAATATTCCTGCTTGAGATAAATCAAATTTGAAATTATGCTAGTGACAGAGGCCCACTAAAACTGACCGTAAACCCAAAGTTATCAATGGTCTAAACCAGAAGAAAATATTCAGGGGCTTCATGTGAGCTTACATCTTTCAATAGCTGTGAAATGTTTCTCCAGAAGGGATAAGAAGGAAAAGCAGTGTGCATCCATTAAAATAAAGAAAATGAAGAATGCATGGATAGCAAAGACAATAACTTGATGAATTATGAAAAACTGATTGTGATTTCCGCTTCCTCTGTTTTGGACTGTTAAGACAGTCCATCTCGAGTAATCATATTCTGCTGGGGGATGGATTATATCTTAATGGTCCAAAACATCGGAAGTTAAAATCATATACAGGTTTTCCATGATTCTTCAAGCATTACTCTCTTGTAAAAAAATGAATTCAAAGACTATAGCATCAGACCTGTTAGGTAGGGAATCCCTGATATTGTACTGGATAGAACATAATACTTCCACCTGTTTCATGGATCAACAAAGATTAAAATGAGAACTTGAACATCTGATTGCTCTAAATAATCATGTACAGGTACCAATAGAACCCTACTCGCAACCAAAGTAAAACAGAGGTCAAGTCACTCCTTCAACTAAAAACGACAAGATTGATCAAATTACAACTTGTTCACAAACATATATTAATTGCTATTGGTCAATCACTGATCCCCTCAGATGACCTGGAATGCACAAAAGAAGTATTAAGTACTCTTAGTTTCCATAGACATTGTTTTATATTGTTCAAAACTTGACTGACTCTTTGGGATAAAAGAAAAATAAATATAACCCAAAAGGAGCAAAAAGCAAGACCATCTGAAAAACATTAGAGACTTTAGCTTGACCTTGAATAACATGAAGAAAAAGCTGTCCCAAATAGGTGATGGAACGTGAAAGGCTGCAGCTTGAATTTCTGCCACTACTTCCATTTCCTCCCTCTCTTGATTTAAAAATCGAACTTTCCATCCATAGCCACTTGTCAAATACTGCAATTCCTTGCTTTCTTCTGCTTGGTTTGAAACTTGAGCTTCTTGTAATCCACTTCTACCTCCAACAGTCACATCTTTTGCAGAATAACTGAACTTTGTTTTATTCCTGTTTGTGGGTGATTTGGAAAAAGCTAATAAAGAATTGTATTTAATGGGGAGAAAAACACTCTTGTTGGGATCTGTGACACGTGCCAAAAACGCTTCAGGGCATTTCTGACTACAAACTTGGGTGGGATTCCATAAGATGCACCTTTCACCTCTGTTCAAAGAGGTATTAAACTTCATAACCACTGCAGAAACATGCTTTACATGAATTTGGGCCATATTAGGCACAATTAATGGAATTTCAGCAATGTTTTAGCCGGTTACGGCAACAGCTAACCCAAGAGCAAATGTCTCACAAACAATTGTCGGAAATTTAGAGAATTGTCATCGGTAATTTAGTTCATTCAGAGCAACTGGCAGTGACTGTTTCGATACTGAATGGAATGTACTAGGCCGTCGTGTTACTGCCAATATACAATAAACTCAATGCCTGCAATATTCTTAAAGAATGTTCCAAGACATTTGAAAATTGGTTAAAACGCGCTTCAGTTTACCCAAATCTATGGTGACATACCATAACAGATTCCGTAATAGAATGCTGCGAAAGTACAAATTAATGGATGAATTGGGAATAGAATATATATTTGGTTATATTTACTGCTTTTCAAAGATGTATGTCCCTTGGATTTCGATGACATATATATCAAACAGCAGCAATGTTTTCTCTTGTGATTTCTGAGAAGCTGCACAGCAAAAGCCCTTAATATTTCGAGTTTAATCCACGGGAACAGAGTTCTTCCAGCATAACATCTGCAACAATTTTGAATGGTTCGAGTAGGTTTAAGGTCAAACTTGATTAAAGAAAGGTGGTTGGCGTACAAACTGGGCAAGTTCTTGAACCAAACGGGCCTTATGTCATCCACAAATGAAAACGGAAGAGTGGACTACTCCTTATCCAAGGCTGACCAGTAATCACATTGCTGGATATATTAGGTTTTCTCGAGCCATATGAGTTGAGCTGAAACGGAAAAGAGAATTAATGAGCAGCGCATTTACCTCGTTACCGCGCTGGGTGACTGCATGAGAGGCCTCTTCTTCTCCACAAACATAGCTCTGGATAAGCATTGTCTGGATAGCGTTGTCGGTGTGGTCGGGACTCGGACTGCTGTGGCGTATTACACCAAGTACGGACATGCCCATGCATTACACCAAGTACGGACATGCCCATGCTTGTTTATAACATATATATAGAGAGAATTGAATAAAGAAAATGCAAACATCCATGGTTCCATATGCATTTCCATATTTAAGAAGTCCAAAGACATGATCATTTTACATTTTTGGTCGGAATCTAGTGGATTTTTATTTTATTTTATTTTTTGGGTTCAAAAATCCAAATTTTGCACGGTTTAAATCATGATTTTGGATCTATAAATAGATCCAGCACTTTCATAAACCCAAGGGAATACTAATCTGCCAAATTAAGCATAGTGCTTACAAGTTTTAAGAATTTCTTCACATTTTTGGTCAGAAATCATGCTAGATAAATTCGTCAGGGGTTTAAGCTACGCGATATATATATATATACACTGAAGGTCAGATATTTTCCTTTTTTTAATCATTGGATCTGAACTTGTCACTACCTTCCTTTTCACCTTTTATGAGGCAGGCACTATCCCCTGCTTTACTGCTCCCTGCCCTAGAGGAGTGAAAGTAAGTTTATTTAGCAGGTAAGCAAAGCACTATTTACTTTCTCTTGTTCGGCCGGGCTTTACCAGGATAGAGACTATTTAAGATTTATTACAGCAGCATTGCTAGTAAGAGCCCTATGTGCCTTTCATTAATAGTGAAGGCTAGAGATTTTTTTTTTTTATCATGGGATCTGAACTTGTCATAAACATTTAAGCAAGGTTTAGGTTCAAATTTATTGGTTGTTTTTACAATTTAAGTATATATCCAATAGTCTACAAGCTAGAGATATCAATAACTTGTGATTTAGCAAGGGTCAAGATGTCTAGTTTGGGGGACCTACCTTCTAGCATTGTCACAACATGGAATGTCTCATTAGGGATTTGAACTTGGGTGGAAAGACTGAATTACCTCCTCGTCGTCCCCTCAACATAATGTTTTGTCATAGCCGTAACGATTAGTGCATGATCTTAAGGATGGCAAGAGGGTGGGCTTTGATCCACTTATGTGTGTGTGGGGAGTGCAATGCAAGCCTCACACGTTCAGCCAATAACTTAAGGTGCCCCCATGGCAACCTTGCGGGATGGACGCCCTCATAGGAATTGAACCTTGACCACCAGTGATCACTCATTCCTCACCAATGAATCCAACCCCTTTGGGCAAATGTGGTGGTAGTCACAATAGTTGATGTCCAATCTTAAGGATGACAAGAGGGTGGACTTTTATCCACTTATGTGTACACGAGGAGTGCAATGCAAGCCCCAAGCCTTATATGTTCAACCACTATCTTTCGGTATCCCCATGACAACCTCAACATGATTCCACTAGAGGTAGTCTTAGCAATGATCACAAGGGATACTAGCATCCTTGTCAATACTGTCTAGGTTGAAACCACTTTTTGGTTTTGGAGTAAGACCTAAAACTGCTTCTGATTAACTAAGAGTTCATCTTCCTCAAACACAAAGAAACATGTTAGCATTGACTAAGAGTTCATCTTCCACGAACATAAAGAAACATGTTAACAACCCACAACCCAAAAGCATCGGGTACAAGTGAAAGTTTGTCCCTATTATGGACCACCAATGTATTATCTTAAATAGTGTAGTTTTTCTTAAATAATGATGATGAGTCAACCCAAATTTCTAAATAATGATCTATATTTATTGGATTCACAAATAAATTTTATTTTATTATTATAAAATATATATATTAAAAAACGATAAGAAATTTTTATTTATAAATATTTATAACATAATAGTACTTATCACAAATTTATTATGTTATATTAATTGGTATAAAAGAATCTAAAAACATTATATGTGGATCACATAAGTTTATTCATGGTATTAAAGAATTGAAAAAACATCATCACTCGAACACATAATGGTAGTACTTGTAACAAATTTGTTCTAGTTGGTATAAAAGAATTTAATTCATGGTATTAAAGAATCGAAAAAACATTATCTCTCGAACACACAATTTAATTTATGTAGTAGGCATGATATATAATGATGTTGATTTATGTAAGTGAGTTAGCGAGAAAAATATTATTTTAAGTTTAAAACATAAATACAAATCATTTATATATATAATAAAAAAATTAATACTAAAGTCTTAATATTACTAATTAAAAAATAAGGTACTATTAAATTAATATATTGGAAAATGAAAACATTATGTTACCAATATAATTAAAATTATGTTTTATTTATATCTTTATTAGTATCTACATATTTATTTTCATAATTTTAGGTCTTTTTTGTAGCTTTGAAAAAAATCTTTTATTATGAATATATTACAAACTTGTTTAATCAATTTTCCTAATTTTAAAAATATTCTCGTGTTATGAATATATTACAAATGTGTTTCATCAATAACTATTATTATGTGAGGTAGAGTTAGGGTTATTTTTAATCTTGAAGGATCAAAAGAAATAAAGTATGCATGGCAATTAAGGATGAAAACTACCAACGAAATAAAGGTGTTTGTAGTCTACCAAAGCCTCAGCATATTCAAGGAGAAAGGTGTTAATTGTAATGCCCCCGGTGTGGTAAACCCCTTGGGCCTATGTTTATGTGTTCATTTGTGGTTATGTGTGGTGCTAGGTGTCTAGTTCATGGTTTTTGACATTATTTTATTATTGGTAATGTTGTTTTATTTATATTAAATAAACTAGCTCAATAGTGGCAACTAATGTGGCTTGGGGGTTATGGATGCACAAGTGAGGGTGTTGAGGGTCTAAGAGTTGTTTCTCTCCCTAACTTTGTCCTTTGGTCCTTATGTTGTGTTTATTTGGACCTTAGTGGTGTTCTTACACTTTGTTTTAATGATTAATGTAGTCCATTTTGTTAAGTGTGCCCTCCTTGGTGGGAGTTATGAGTTATTTGGGGGTTTATGGGTCATTATTGAGCCTTGGTACCCACTTCCTCTCATCTCTCCTAGCTAGTGTGCCCCTATTGGTTGTCTTGGACTCACTTTTAATGTTCTTATCATCTCATGTTGATCTAAGTGGATCTACCAAATTACCAAAAAAAATAAAGTCGACAAATGTTGATCGGAGGGACATGGTTATATAGAGCTCACTGAGAGCTTTCTAGTGTTACCAATTTCATCAAAAATGGACTTTTGACGTGGAATTTATTGAGTCTTGAAGTTATGACACATGGACCAACCATCTGGTGACATGTGGCAGTCACAAGGTCTAGTTCTGACTTCTGTAGTCGGGAATTAGAAGTCAAGATGAAAATTGGAACAATTGATGTGCCTGTGCCGACTTTTGACTTCCAAAATTAGGATTGAAACAGTTGGGGGAAGCTCGTTTAGAGCAGCATAGTGGACAAATCGACATCGAAATAGTCGGGATTGGCGCAGTTGGCATCGGAATGGTTGAGATCAATAGTCCATAATATCCACGGTTAATCTACATCAACTACCCAGATTGATTATGAAAGTTACGATTGCAGAATTGGGTTTTAGCTAGACAGAGCCATTTTAAGCATGAATTTTTTATCCAATCCATAACTTGTGGCTCTAATATCATGCATTCAATCTTTGTTATTATCCTAAGTGATCATATGTGTAAAAGAATATGATTTCATACCCAATTGGACACGACATTTGTGGATCCAGAAACCAATCCAGTTCATTATTTAACCATTCAATTTGGACGTGGATGGGAGGCAGCAGGAAGCAACAAGAGAGAGCAGAGAGACAGACACGGAAAGAATTTGTCGAGCAATCAAGTCCAAAGAGTCTATCCAAGTTGAAGAAGTTTGAATTTGACTATGAGAAAATCGATCATTGTGATCATTGCTAGTGCATGAGGTTGTAGAATGGTTCTAAGGTGGTTCCATCTAGCAAAGAAGACAAGTTCTCATATAGCATGTCAGAGGAGGTCCTTGGAAAAGCTAATTAAGCATTATTGTAGTATGTAAGTAACAAACAAAATCTATGAGAGTTCTTTGTAAGTTTTGCAACATTTGAAGCAATTAATTGAAATGGTCCCATTGGAAGTTAGGACCCAGAGACATAGGCCTTTAGAGCCAAACTCTGTTATCAATTGGCAATCTTTAGTTTATGTTTTGCATTTCTTTTTATTGTTTGATGTTTAAAGAATTGACATTTTAAAGTCTTCCTCATACAATTTAATGGTATTAAATCATTTACACAACATCACAAAATTCATGGTTAAAAAGATCTTATAATATTTAGATCATGTTGGTATTAGAGCCTGATTAACCTAAGTAATTGTGAGTGTGTGAATGCTTACTATGTCCAAGCTTAAGGCAAGAGAAGGAGAACTTGAGCCTTTCAATTATAAAATTGGACAGGTAACTCGAAGGAAGGAAATGACCAATGAAAATTATGGAGCAGAGGATGAGAAGGATTTCTGCAAAGCTTTCTATCAGATGGAAGACATGGTAGAAAAGTTGTTTTCAGATTACCAAAGGAGATTGGAAAACAAGATAAAGAAGCTAATAAAGGAAGTTGGTAGTACTTCAATGAATAAAGGTAACAGAGGAGACCCCCCTAAAGGTATTAGCTATTCCAATACTTCATCTAATGCGCATAAAAAGCATTTTGAGATATGGATACGCCATTGTTAAAGCTTGATAATAATAATAAAATGTCCATAATTAATGGAGAAGTTAATGTTGAAAATTGGATAACTGGGTTAAACAAATAGAGGTTTATTGTAGAATCCAAAAGCTTACAAGAGATGAAGCTGAAATCCAATTGACCTCACTAAGACTTTGAGGCACTACTCTTGTATGGTGGGAGAGCAAAACTCAAGAGGATCTGCTTATTAGAGGTAAGGTTATTTCCTCATGGTATGAGTTTGTTTCAGCATTGAAAAATAGTTTTATCCATTGGGGTATAAAGAACAAGCTATGATGGAGTGGTAAATTTACAGGCAAGGTAAAAGGGACAAAGTGTGCAAAAATACACAAAATAGTTCAGAAAGAGAGCCTTAGTGCTAGGTGTGTGCTAGGTATTCCTCTCAATACTCAGGAAACACTTCTCAAATATAGAGGTTGATTTCGTAGTTACTTGAAACATACAATCTTGATGTTTAATCCTAATAATTTGGATGAAGTGTGTGTCCAAGCCACCCATATCAAGTCAAAGGGGAAGAACACTAATGGTAAATTTTCCAAGAATCCTTTCAATCTAGGTGGAAATAAGTTGTAAGGTAAAGAGAAAGTAAAGAAAACAACTACTGTGAATAAATGAGGTGATAAGCCTACATGCACACATTGTTAAAAAAAGGTTCATGATGTGTCCAAATGTTGGAAACTCCACCCGGAACTCAAGCCAGTGAAGTTTCAGAATACGCAGGAAGTAAAGAAGACTACTGACACTATCCAGCATGATTTGGGACCAGACTCCGAAGATGAGACAAAAATCTCAACCACAGGTTTACAAGGTATATCTTCTTCTGATTATAAAGTTAAACCTGTTATCAATGAAAATAAAGGGAGTGAGCTATTTCATGTAAGAGTGATTTCTAAATATACCAAAATTGATACTTTATTTGATAATGGTTAACAAGCTAACTTAATTTCAGAAGAGATCGTTAAAAATATTGGTTTGGAAACAAAGCCACATCCCAAACCATATCCACTTGGTTGGGATTGTGAAAATAAGCAACTGCAAGTTACCAGGCAGTGCAGACTCAATTTCGTTGTAACTTTTGGATTTATGAATGAAGTTTATTTGGATGTGGTCCCATCATATATCTGTGGTATTGTATTAGGAAGTCCTTATCTCTATGATAGGAAAACAATCATTTACGAGGATGAAAACAAATACCGTTCATTTAAAGATGGAGTAGAATTCATAGTAAGATCCCATTGTATGAAGACAAATATGTCGCTTGTCTCTGCAGTACAGATGAAGAGGATCGTAAATGCAAGCAAGAAATTTATTCTCATGATTATTAAAACCAAATAAAGTGATATTTTCAGGAACCGCAAGGATTACCTCCTGGGAGAGGGGTTCCACATAAGATTCAATTGTTGCAAGATGTTCCTTTGCCTAAGCTTGGTTTGTATAGGTCATCCATCATAGAAAATGAAGAAGATAAAAAGAAGTACAAGAATTGATTGAAAAGGGGTTCATCTGTCCCAGTGCTTCACCATGTGGATCACCCATAGTACTTGCTCCAAAGAAAGATGGCACATGGCGGATATGCATTGATTTTCGTGCATTAAACAAAATCATGGTAAAGAATCGTTATCCTCTTCCTTGTATTTATGATCTTTTGTATCAATTGAAAAATGTCGTTTATTTCACTAAGTTAGACTTGTGAAGTGGTTATCATCATATTAGAATTCATGAAAATGATATCTGGAAAAATTCTTTTAAAACGAAACAAGGTTTGTATGAATGGATGCTTATGTCTTTTATAATTTGTAATTCTCTCGATACATTCATGAGGATTATGAATGATGTATTTAGGCCACTCATTGATGAATTTGTAATAGTCTACTTAGATGATATTTTTATATTCAACCGAACATGGGAAGATCATGTCAAGCATGTAAGACAAGTCTTAGATGTCTTAGCAAGGGATAAATTGTATGTAAATATGTCTAAATGTGTTTGGGAGAACATATTTAGTTTATGTGGGTTACATTGTAGGGAGCGGTGAATTGAGAATACATCCCTCTAAGGTTGAGGCCATTCAGAATTAGCCAAAGCCAACTAATGTAACTGAAGTTAGAAGCTTCCTGGGAGCAACCTAATATTGGAGGAAGTTTATTGCTAACTTCTCATTTATTGCTTCTCCTTTACATGCTTTGAAAATTGTGAAATAGGTTTTTAAGTGGGGAGGAAAAGAACAATAGGCATTCAACACTTTGAAAGTGAAAATCAGTACAACACCAATGCTTACATTTCCATATCTCCAACAACCATTTGAGATTGAAACTGATACTAGTGGATATTCCATGGGGGTAGTTTTAATGCAAAATAAGAAACATATATGCTATCATTCTGAAACATTATCTAAAGCAATAGCTAACTATCAAACATATGATAAAGAGTTGTATGCATTAGTACAATGTGTTAAGAAGTGGAAACATTATTTAATGGGTAAAGAAACAAGCATACATATTGATCATTAACCCTTACAATATCTTCAATCACAAACTAAGCTACAACAGACACGACAATGTAGATGGATGGAATTTATACAATAATTTTACTTAGTCATTAAGTATAGAAAGGGATTTCAGAATATAGTTGCAGATATGTTATCTCATCCTCCAACAAATGCATCAATTATGTTGCGAAATGGTCCATTGGCTCGTGACAGTTACATTGAACAATACACACAGGATGAAGACTTCAAATATGTGTATGAACCCTTAATGAATTGCACACAAAATGAAGAATTAAACAATCATGTTAATGATAAGCTATTGTATCAACTTGGAAAATTTTGTATTACATAGAATAAAATATTCCATGTAATCAAACAAGCCCATACTTCTCTTATATCTGGTCATTTTGGTGTAGGAAAGACAGTAGGTCAGCTTCAGAGGTATTGTTATTGGGCTTAGATGGAAGAAATTGTATCCAAATATGTAAAGGGATGTGTTATGTGTGCTAAAAGTAAGCCAATAAATAGAAAATTGGTCTTGTACACTCCACTCCCTGTACCTTCTCGTCCATGGAAAAGTGTGTCTATGGATTTTATGGGAGGGTTTCTTATGTTTAGGAAAGGTCATGATTATTTGTATGTGGTTATGGATAGGTTCAGTAAAATATGCATTTTAATGCCTTGTAAAAAGAAGGTTATAAAATAATAGACTGCTCAATTATTCTTCCAAAATGTTTGTGGAAATTAAGCGCAAGCTTAGATCAGTTGAACTCACAAAATTGCTTGAAAAACATGCATAGATTCAATAAAAAACGAAGGCTGTATATGGTGCATAACAACAAATTCTATTGGATAAGTTTACATTATCCAACCTTATGAAAAAATTGGTTGTCTAAATATATAATCACATCAAAGATTCAAATGCATAAAGATGCCATTTGAATCAGCACAAAAGCAGGCTTACTAAACCAGTCAAAATCCCCCATAGGTGCATAAAACACTTTCATAATATGTCAAGAAGGTCACGAATAGGCTGAATGAGTTGTATTAGATGATAAGTGAAGGAAAGTGGAAAAAATAATGCTTTTAGGAGAGAAAAAGAAGGAGGGTGAGTTGTGTCAAAAACAAGGAAGTTGCCTTAAAACTAGCTTTCACTGTTTGCCTTAAAAGCTGTTGAAAAGCAAGGAAACTCTGGATAAGGCAGGAATGTGCACTTACTAAACTGGGCAGTCTGATGGTTTTTCAGAATATTATCTAGAATATTTCCAAAGTGCTTTTGTAGGCAGTTTAGGCAAGTTTGACCACAAGAATGCAAGTGGATGCCAACTAGCTAGTATAGGACCTAGGAATTAAACCAAAATGATTAAATTTTATATCCTAAGTATAGGAATGGGTTTTGATTATTCTAACAATGTTTGGGTTCACTTTGGGTTACCCACTTCCATTGTATCTGATCTTGATTCCCACTTTATTGGGAAGTTTTGGTCAACTTTGTGGGAACTCATGGACACTAAATTGAAGAAAAGTATTGATTTTCATCCACAAACTGACGGATAGACTGAAGTGATCAACTGCATAATGGTACAACTACTCAAAGGATATTTTGCTAAGCATCCTAAGCTTTGGGATGATAATTTTCATTATGTACAACACGCTTACAATCGTGTCATTCACTCTTCTACTCAAAAGTCTCCATTTGAGACATGTTTTGGGTACTTTCCAAAGTCTCCTTTAGACTTTGTATATGGAAAGGATTTTGTGGAAAATGGACAAGTTGATGCAAACAAAGCTTTGAAATTCACTCAATAGATTCAATTGATACATCAAGTAATGCATGAACAGTTGGAGATAAGCCAAACCAAATATGTTGGGCACTCTATATGCAAGTTAATTAAAGCCAACATATAGAGTGTTCAATATAAATTGTCAACCTAGGGAAGTCTCTTATTTCAAGGATAATGTGCATTGTATATGCTTAAACACTAAATAGTTGATGCTGTAAATGAATGACCCTACTTTCCTGTTCAGTTGAACTCATCCCATAATCTACTTAATCTAGTTTACCTTCTTAAAAATGCAATCACAAGTACCTTCTTGCAATATTTAATCTAGAATTTAAAGATTCAGGAAATAACATCTAGATTACTTTTGCAGAAAGTTAAATCCTTAATTACCAAACCATCTAAAGATCCATCTCAACTATCGGAATTCAGATTATTCTAGAAATTCAAAGTACAGGAATTAAATTCTGCAATTATAAATGTGAAGAAACAAACTGCAAAGATCTAAAGAAAGAAACGATTGAAAGAACTAGGGATTATCAGAGCTGTCACAGCTATCACACAGTTGCATAAAAGAAAATTAACCTATACAGTTGACTGGCACACCACACCACTGCAGTTTACAGAGGATGTAATTACTTATTATTCAAATGACACACAACAAATCTATGACTATTGCAGCTTACTGTAAATAAAGGAAATTATCACAAAATCCAACCACACAACAGAATAAATAAAATACCTAATTAACTCAGCAATCCCGGTGGGAAGGCGGGCCTAGCCTTCACACAGAGATGCTGGAAGTAACACACATTAGAATGTCGAGATTTGAAGAATCAAACTCCTTGTATTAAAATGGCAAATGAGCACCCAACCTCAGTCACAGCTGATACAATAATTTGATTAATTTTTCAACCCTTGGCTCAGAATAGTTCCCAGTATCTATACAATTACAATCATAACATCTTCCCACTATTATCGGGCAGCCATGAAGATCTCTGATCTTCAGGCTGCCCTAATTACGATAAGTTGTTACAGTCGTGGCAAGATGAAAGTAGAAAATATAGGAAGGCTGTTACTCAAGCCAGAAATAATGATCATGATTACTTGAGAAGATACTCTGTGGATTGCAGCTATTTTTGAGTAGCGACGCACTATTGCCTCTGAATCTATTGCAGCCTGTTGCAGCTACCTTTGTACAACTCGCGTGGAATAGTATCCTTGGACCGTGTTCTTTGGGAAATGATGGAATGGATGGTGATCATATCAACAATGAATGTTCATCCTTCTCTTAGCATGTTCGGCCTGCTACACCTGTATCCTTTACATCTCAAATTATCTTTATAAAACCACCATATGTTAGCATAATTTAAGATGTAAAGCCTTGATTACAACAATCCTAAGCATTAATAAAATAAGATAATGATTAACCATACCTGTATGAATTGAGGGACCGAGTGAAGGAAAAACATGTGTTTAGTGTACGTAATAGAGTAGGATGAGGCGAAAAGAGGTAGGTAAAGGTGGTAAAAAAGGGGTCATTTTTGGGCCCAACAAAATACAAAACCAAACATGGCAAGCATCAGGCAGATCATCATTTCCAAGTTGCTGGTCAAGTTTGGCTTCATATCAGCAAAGACCGATTACAAGGTTGATCTATCAAAAAAATTACCAAAAAAATTAAAGTCTTAAAATGTTGATTGAAGGCACATTGTTGTATAGAGCTCTTTGAGAGCTTTCCAGTGATACTAATTTCATCAAAAATGGACTTCATACATGGAATTTATCGAGTCTTGAAGTTATGACACATGGACCAATCTTCTGGTGACATGTGGCAGGAACAAGTTCTAGTTCCAACTTCTGTAATCAGAAGTCATGATGAAAATTGGAACAATTGATGTGCATGTGTTGACTTCTTACTTCTGAAATTAGGATCGAAACAGTCAAGGGTATCACGTCAAGAGCAACATAATGGATAAATCGACATTAGAACAGTTGAGATCAGCACAATCAACATCAAAACGGTTGAGATCAACAATATAGAATATCTACGGTTGATCTACATCAATGACCCATATTGAATCTGAAATTTAAGACTACATATTTGGGTTTTAGCTAGACAAAGCCATTTTAATCATGAATCTTTGATCCGATCCATAATTTGTTCTTCTAATATCATGCATTCGATCGTTATTATCCTAAGCGATAATTTAGGAAAAAGAATATGATTTCATACCCAATTGGGTGTGGAACATGTGGATCCAAAAACCAATCTAGTTCTCTCTTTAACCATGAAATTTGGACATAGATGGGAGGCAACAGGAGGCAGTAGGAGAGAGCAGAGAGCAGAGAGCGTCAGAGAGACAGACAAAGAAATAATTTTGTAACACCCCGGTTTTTACCCTGTGGTATTAATTGCATATGATGTAAATATTGTATTAAATCATGGTGTGGAGCTCAAGGCAAAGGCCCCACCATGGGTTTAGTGTTTATGTTTCGGCGATTAAAATTGATGCCGATGGTTTATGTGCTAGCCAAGCACAATGTGTTT
This sequence comes from Pseudotsuga menziesii, assembly GCA_001517045.1. Lineage (NCBI taxonomy): Eukaryota > Viridiplantae > Streptophyta > Pinopsida > Pinales > Pinaceae > Pseudotsuga > Pseudotsuga menziesii. The sequence goes on from LPNX011007316.1 coordinate 329,681, forward strand.
TAAGACATCCTGTAAAATGTAAACTAATAAAAATACCACAACTAGCTATGCGTCCCAACATTAAAGAGATGGGGGCATGATTTCACAAGGAATAGGGTGGGGGAATGTTTAACCTTGAGCCATTGGGGAAAAACCATGTGTCAAAACAAAGCACCCGAAAACATATGCCCATTCCCTCATGCATTCATGTTTTCATCTTCCCTCACATTTTGGGAGAGTTGCGGGATGTTTTTTTATCATCCATCCTTCATTCAGTGTGTGGGGGGGTATTCTCATCATCATGGTTCATCCAAACCTACAAGAAAAACCATATCTTCACTCTATGTTATTTTGTTATGAACCGTTTACCCTTATCCAATAGTCGTGAACCTCACGGGCTGAGTGATTTGTTGTTTTGATGAGCGATTGGGCAGTGGAGATCACTAGATTTTATGAAAGAGTGCTCCTCCGAGCTTTCCCTAATGTCGTTGAGCATTGATTCATCGCTCTGAACGGTGGTCTAATTTAACTAAGTCGTGGAAGGTGTTTTCGTAGTGGTCTCCTCTATTACAGAGTGAGTGGAGCATGTTTACTGTGTTTTACCTTGTGGTTGTTGTGATGTGCACCCTGGTTTGGGTCTGATTTGTATGCAAGACTTAGGGGTGGAAGAGAAGAGGAATGGGCTTATTATCCTAGTGCAGAGAGGAACATCATGAAAAGATAAGAGTGGCTGGTAAATCCCCATTGCACGGCCCTGAAGAGCATTGGAAGGGAAGGCATAGCCCGAGGGATTGTGGAGCAGAGAAGGGGATGCTCCCTTGTGTTGGGGTGTAGTTATTGTGGATACCAAACCAGATAGATCTTGTGTAGGTGTCCCTTTCTCTTGAATGAACCACTAGCTTAGCCTTTCTACCTTTCCACTGCCTTAGCAACCTATTAACCCAAGGGAGATTGGCTTGGATGGTAGCCTATTAACCTAATTGGATCTTGGCTTGGCTGTGTCTTATTGTGCACTTGGCCTTGTGTGTAATCCTTGGATGGACAGCCTGATAAACCCAAATGTCTTGGCTTGGCTAAGTTTTTGTTGTATCCTTGGCTATGTTTGAGTCTGCTAGTGTTCCCTTATTCCTTGTTGGAATCATGCCCAGCTCGAGGGTGGCAATGTTGCTAAGAGATTGATGAGCACACTGGCCTATGGTTGGGTGGAACGTTGTAGCGACATAGCTGGTTGCGGGATGAGCTTCTTTCAAAGATAAGTATCTCTGTGTTAATCTCTGCAATTGTATTTCCTTAATGAAATATGATGAACATGCCTAATGTGTAGAATTAATGAATTGCTTCCGCTGTATAATTGCAATTGTATGCATCTGTGTATGTTTTCTTTCAATGCATTTCTAAATTATGTTATGGGGCTTAGATTGTCGAACTAGTGATGGCCGAATGATAAAATCTATCCAAGACTTATGTTAACAGGTTGAATTTCCTACCAGAAATCTTCATTTCCACAACTCTCCTTTCCGCATGTGGGATGCGGCTTCATAATCTCTATATTCCGCAAATATCCTTTCCGCATGCAGGATGCGGGATGCGGCTTTACAATCACTATTTCCACAACTAATTAAATCCGCATCATTCTATTTCGCATGCGGGATGCGGGATCACAATTTCCATATTTCCTCGATTATGCAAAATCAATCTTTTCACACCGTTGATTCTTGCGGGTTGGTTCTTAGCTGTTGATCTGTCTCCAGATGTGGAACAGATTGTGACCATCGCAATATTTCTCCGTCATTCGATCTCCTCTGAGATCTTTCTTCGTAGATTGTCGACTTGATCATTGAGAGGATCAATTCTCTACTATTGGGAAGTTAGAGAATTTATACTCAGACTTGAATAGAGTGAGCGTAAGATGAATTCATGCCTCTATAGATTTCTATAAAAAAATCGGGAATCCATGAAAATACATAAAAAATTCAATGAACTTCGAGCTGGATGCTCCTGCAACCATCAGAGTGAGCATTTATGGTCACATTCTCTCTTTAGTGGATGGGAGGGGACGAGACAAACTCATTAAGGAATCGAGTTCAAAAAGTTTGTTTGAGCTGAAGAAGTTTGAAGTTGACAATGAGAAGATCAATCATTGTGGTCATTGTCAATGCATGAGGCTATAGAATGGTTCTGAGGTGGTTTTGTTCAGCAAGGGAGAGAAGTTCTCATACAATGTATCAAGGGAGGTCCTTGGAAAATCTAATTAAGCATTGTTGTAGTCTATAAGTAACAGACATGATCTGTGATAGTTCTCTATAAGTTTTGTAACATTTGAAGCAATTAATTGAAACAATCCCACTGGAAGCTAGGACTTGGACACATAGGTCTTTAGAGTCAAACTCCGTAAATCAAATGGTAGCCTTCAATTTATAGTTTGCATTTGTGTTGATTTGCATTTTTATTTATTTGCATTATGTTTAAAGAATTGTCAATTTAAAGTATCCCTTAGAGAATTTTCCAGTATTAAATCATTTACATAGCATCGTAGACTTCATGGTTAACATGATCCTGTAATATTCAGATCACATGTGCCCTCACTAGCTATTTTTAGCCTATAGAGGTGTAACTCCTCCTTTGTTATTCCAAGAAGGGAATATTTTGCTTTGGGCTTCTTGGGAGTTACTTTTCTCCACCAATTCAACATGGCTCATGGATGGTTCCTACTTGGGGATGAATTTGAGTCACCTAGTGGAGGAATTCAAATTGATTAGAGTTACTTGTCCTTTTTTGGGTTGCCACCTCATTGGGAGTTACTTGGTGGAAACTTTGAGTTAATTTTAACCATAGGTTGAGTTACATTTGTTGTATTTTGAGTTATCCTCTTTAAATATATGTGTTTCCTCTTGTGGAGGGGGTCTTTGGCTTGTTGATATTGAAATTCTATTGGAATGTTGTCAGAAAACAACTAGAATTGAGATCTAGGTGATGATCTATGTTTCAACTGAAGCAATAAGAAATCTCCTCATCCATGGATTTCCTCTTGTACAACCTAGCATGTAAATCCTTGAATTGGATGGAGATATACTGAGGGATGAGCATGTGAAGGAAGAGTTCTCATTCACTAGTGTTGTGGGGGGGAAGCGGAAGTACATGGAGTGGGATCGAGTTGTGGGATGGAATTCATCCTTTCCCTTGAGGGAGGAGAGGGTATTGTTTTTCTTTTTATCTATGTTTTTTGGTTGAGAATGATTGTTTTAAGTGATCCCCACTCTGTGTATCCATGGCCTCAGCTTGAGGGTGACCTGTTCAAGTTTGGAAGTCTTGATTGTGTCTACGACTGGGTGGAACGTTTCCCTACTGAAGATATTTTACATAAACAAGATAAGTGTTTTGTTTCCTATTTTTGTTGTACATGACATTTATAAGTGCGCCCCTCATGTCTTTAGATGATTGGTTTTCTTTTGTGAATGACAAGATAATAATTTGATGCAATCCAGATGAAATGTTGTTGAAAACTATGTTGTTTTCTAGAAGTGTTTGTGTTGAACTTATATATATGTTCATGGATGTATATGAATGTTGTTTCCCTGAAATTTGCTATAAATGTATTTGGAAATGTGCCCTTCATGTATTTAGATGAATGATTTTTCATTTGTGCTTTATAGGATGAATTTCGGATGCAAACCATATGAGTTATCTGTTGGAAATGTGTTGTTTTCTAGCAGTGATTGTATAACAAATTTAAGATATGTTTATTGGTTTTTACTGAATTGTGTTTACATGTTATTTGTTGTATATGTCAACAAGAAGTGCACCCTTTCTAGATTTACCTGATTGGGTTTGCATTTGTGATGGACAGGGTGAAATTTAGATGCAAATCAGGTGATTTATTCATTGAAAATTAATTGAATTCTAGCACTGCTTATTTAGTTGTTTAGAGATTTGAATATGGATGTAGATGCTTGTTATATTTATGTTATGTGCTATAATTGGCTATTTGAATGTTTCCTTGGTGGCTGGGATTCACTGTGATAGAATTTGTGACTATTTGAATGCTTTTTTGTTGCGGATTGGATGAATTGTTATCAATTTACGAAAGTTGATTTTATTGTTGTTTGTAAAGTTGCTTAGTAATCTGATCTAAAAATGTTATATGACTACGGATGATAAACTAAGGGTTTAATTAATTGTTATTGCATGGTTTTAAATTCGTGTGGAAGGATATAGTGGAATTTACTTATCTAGTTGTAAAAGATTGCAGTGAAAATTTAGTATCGCAATTTCTTATTAAGTGTTGCATAAATATGTAAATTGATTTATTGAAATTAAAATTGTATAATTAAGTGGTTATGTCTTTGATTTAGCCCGTGGACATGTTATTGCATGTGTTATGATTAGTTCGGGATGTGTCACATGTGCATTTATCCTTGCATTGCATGTGCACTGGGGGAAAATAATTGTTTGTGATTTGGTTCTTTTATTTAAGAGGCTAATTGTTTTTAATTTTAGGCATTTTGGAATGTTATCCTAGCCTTGGAACCTTATTCCACCGTGAAAATATTTTAGTCAACCTTCCCCTGTGGTCCTTTGGTGTCTCTGACCTTGGTTTCAAGGTATAGGGATGTGACAAGTTGTATCATTGGTGAATATTTCAACACCAAGACCATTGTGCCTTATATAGTTTTATAACTCTGTGTATATGCATAAAAGAGTTGGTTTTTATGCATTTGGAATTACAATTTTATGAAATAAGATTAACCTATGTGTTTCAATTAGTGGAATGTAAATGAAATATAGTATCATTGGTGAATGAGTTTATGCAGTCTTCTAATAAATATTTGTAATATGCACATTGCAGTCTCCAGTGTGGTGTGACCATGTAGTGTGACCTTTAATTTTGAAATCAACCAAACCAAGTAGAAAGAGCTCAGAGTTCATAGACTAGTAATGGACTTCGAAGAAGGACAGGATCCTTATGGTTCGAAGGAAGAATGTGTTGGTAATAGTTTTGGTAGAAGAGAAACAAGAACCAATGGGAACAGTGAAAGTGATCATCCTTTGAACCTAGAAAATTTAGTAAGAAAGCTGCAGATGGATGTGAAAACCCATAAGGAAGATAATGAAAGAATCATTCACACACAAAACTAGATCATGCAAAGCTTGAAACAAATAAATTCCTTAAGCATTCAATATTTCATATGACATGTACCCAAAAGAGTACATACAAGATATAGGTCATATTCAAGGAAACATTATCACAAACCCTCTCAACAAAAGAAGGAAGGATATTCTTCAAGCAATCCAAAAAGAAGTCCAGAAAGTAGTCCATAAATATTTTTAGTCGGATCTAAGAAGAGGATATCTGCAAAGGAAGAACTAGTGGGAGAAATGAGAAGGATCAAGCCTCCAACTTTTGATGGAGAAGTTAAGCATGGTGAGGAAGATGAAGCATGGTTGTTGGCATGCATAACGTTTTTCCAGTTGCATAAGTATTCTCCAAATATGGAAGCAAGGGTATCCATCTACCCTCTGTAAGGGAAAGCATCTATTTGGTGGAATCAAGTGGTAAAGTTGAGGGATATTGATGAGGAAAAAATTTCATGGATAAAGTTCAAGAAGTATTTCCAGATGGAGTACCTTTCAAAGCATTATTATGACAAAGATATGGAAGAGTTCTTTGAACTCAAGTTGGGAAACTTGAGCATGGAATCCTATGAGAAAATATTCCTAGAGATTCTAAAGTATGCATAATTTATAAAGGATGAAAAGGTGACGATTTAGAGATTTCTAAGCGGTCTGCCAACACTCTATAAAGACAAGATACAGTATGATAAACCGAAGACTCTTATAAAAGTGATTTGGAAAGAAAAGCATCTTTATGCTATGAACAAAGACCAAGTCCCATATAGAAAAGAATGGAAGGATAAGAAAAGAAGCAAGAAAGAATAAAGTAAGAAAGGTTTCAACCTCCATATTCCATAAATAACTCCTATAAATAAGTGTAGCAAGAGAAAAATAGAACCAGAGGAGGAGGATTAATACCACCTCTTGAATGCTAGTCATGTAAATGGAATCACTATGCTAGGATCTTCCCATTGAAAGGAAACACCATGGAAAAGGTTTACAATGCACAAGCCTCAACTATTGGATATGTTGGAAGCAATGTTCCAAGAATCTATGCAACTTTGGATGGAAGACAAGCAAATCACCAATGCAGAATGATTAAAGTGGTAGGTAAGATTGATAGTGAACCTATATCTATATTCATTGATTATGGAGTCATTCATAGTTATACTGCACCTAACCTAGTTGAGAAGTGTCACTTGAAGAAAATCAAGCTTGAGACAGAAAGATTAGTGTAGTTGGCTATAGGTACTAGAAGGAAAGTAATAAAAATAGTAAGAAAGTGCCCTTTGGGAATCAATGGCCTAAACATTTTGCAGATTTGAACATCATACCTTTAGGATCATATGATCTACCTGATTAGCATGTATTGGTTGGATGTACATCATGCCTACTTGATTGTAATAACAATAATTACACATGTTTGGATGAAGAAGGAAATCAAGTGACAGTGAGATGTATACCAAGACCCATATCTTTGAGACATATTTCAACCTTGCAATTGAAGAAGTGTTACAGGAAAGGTTTCCAGTTGTATGCATCCCATGTGGAGGAGTTAAACGAAAGAAAATAACCAAAACTAGAAAACTTTCCAATGTTACAAGAGTTTGTAGATGTATTCCAAGAACCACAAGGAATGCCACTTGTAAGAGAAGTTGACTTCTCTATTCAATTGGTGCTAGGTGTAGTTCCTTCATCAAAATAACCTTACAAAATGAGCATACTAGAGTTGAAATAATTGCAAATGCAGTTAGAGGAGATTCTAAAGAAAGGTTACATAAGGCCTAGTGTGTTACCTTGGGGAGCTGCAGTGTTAGTTGTGAAGAAGAAGGATGTAACTCTAAGACTCTGCATTGATTACAGACAGTTGAACAAAACAACCATAAGAAACACGTATCGTTTGCCTACATTTGATGTTTTTTTTTATTAGACAAGGGGAGCCATGGTGTTCTTGAAGATAGATATCAGATCATGGTATCACCAAGAAAGAATAAGAAATGAAGATATCAATAAGACAACATTCAAAACAAGGTATGTACAATATGAGTTCATAGTAGTACCTTTTGGGTTGACAAATTCACCAACAACATTCATGTGTTTAATGGATGGAGTCTTCATAAAGTATTTGGATAAATTTGTGATTGCGTTCTTATATTACATTCTGATCTATTCCAAGACATAAGAAGAACATGAAGAGCATCTAAGGTTGGTAATGAAAGTGATCATATAGCATTAGTTGCATGCAAAACTTAGTAAGTGTTCATTCTATCTAAACAAAATCCAATACTTTGGGTGCATCATTTTAGTAGAGGGAATTTCAGTAGATTATGAAAAGATAGAAGCCATCATGGATTGGCCAACACCAAACAATGTTTCAGAAGCCATATATTTCATCGAATTAGTAGGTTACTATAAGATATTTATTGAAGGATTCTCAAGGATAACACATCCCATCACCTCTTTGCAAAAGAAAGGCGTGAAGTTCGAGTGGATTTCTAAGTGTGAAGGTATTTCCAGAGACTCAAACAACTGCTTACTAATGCACCAATTTTGAAGATTGCATATCACGATAGAAGCTTTGTTGTGTGCACAGATTCATGTAAGAAAGGTATTGGTGGAGTTTTGATGCAGGATGGACATGTGGTCAATTTTGAATCCAAAAAGTTAAAAGAGCATGAGTAGAACTATGCCATTCATGATATTGATCTTGCAACCATCATTCACGCTTTGAAGATGTGGAGACATTACTTGATGGGTAAGAAATTTCAATTGGGAACTAATCATGATGGTTTATAGTATTTATTTGAGCAACCTAACTTGAATGCCAGACAGAGAAGGTGGATGGATTTTTTTTGTGAATACGACGTTGATATCAATCACATAAAATGTAAGGAAAATAAGGTGGCTGATGCACTCAACATGAAGATGTATGTGATGCATGTGACATCCATCAACATACGTACTTGATATTTAAAGAATATGATTCTTGAAGCCTGTGATACAAATGAACATTACCAACAGGAAGAGATGAATTGTAGCAGCAAAGAGTACCTTAGAAATTCGATAAATACAGGTTGGAAAAGAACGAGATTCTTTAGCATAAGGACAAAGTTTATGTACGGTCTAAGGAATGTGGTTTTGAAAGAGATGCATAATGTACCTTATGCGGACATTCAGGGTATCATAAAATATTAGCAATAGTGAAGAAGCAATACTTTTGGCTAGAAATGAAGCAATATGTTGCATAGTACATAGATAGATTCATGGAGTGTCATAAAGTTAAAGTATAACATAGGAATCTGGCTAGTTTTTTGCAGCCATTTCCTATACCGGAATGGAAGTGGGATGTGGTCCCTAGGGATTTCATTAAAAAATTACCTAAGACAATATAACAACATGATGCCACCATGGTGGTAGTGGATAAGTTGACTAAAGCAACTATGTTTATTCTAGTGAAGACAACTCATACAACAACTAATATTGTAGACAGCTTTACAAAGAGATTGTGAGGTTGCATGGGATTCCAAAAGCTATAGTGTCAAATAGAGATTCAAAATTAACTTGTAACTTTTGGAAAGGCTTATTCAAAGGTTTTGGTACATATCTGAACATGAGTACAACATGCCATACTCAAATAGATGGCCAGACAGAAATAATTAATTAGGTGATTGAGGTCATGTTGAGAATGTATGTGATGGATCATCCATCTAAGTGGGAGGATTATTTGCACTTGGTAGAGTTTGGTTACGACAATTGATATCATGCCTCTTTGAAGATGTGTCCTTTTGAAGCACTATATGGAAGGAAGTGCAATACTCCTACTAGTTGGGAAAATTCGACAAACATAATTATTATTAGACCGAAATTTCTTAAGGAAATGGAAGATCAGATGGTTAAGATCAAGCATAATTTGAAAGCAACTCAGGACAAATAAAAAATCTATGTAGATAAGGTTAGAAGTGAAAGGCAGTTTAATGTTGGAGATCATGTCTTTTTGAAAGTCAGGCCTAATAAGAGTTCCTTGAACTTAGGAAAGTGTTCGAAGCATGTTGCTAGATATTCTGGACCCTTTGAGATCCTAGAGAGAATATGACCTATTGCATATGAGCTTGCATTGCCTGCTTGCATAAAAGTGCATAATGTTTTTCATGTGTCTTTGCTAAAAAAAATATGCTTGATGCTAGTCATGTGATTGATTGGAATGTAACTCAGGTATTTAAGTAGAAAGTATTATGATGATATATTCTTATGGAAAAATATATATGTGGAATATTAATCACGTGGTAATGATTGGAATGCAATTTAGGTGGAATCGGAAGATGAATTTTCGGTACAATATGTTGCCATATCAGGAAACAAATTTAAAATGCTCCACAATAGAGAGATCAAGCAAGTAAATATCCAATGGACCCACCACAACCCTGAAGATGCTACATGGGAGCTGGAAGATGCAATTAGGGAAGCATACCCTCATGTTTTTGAATTTTTGTTTCTAAGGAATGTATATAATAAAGATGCATCGAGGACAATGCATTGTTTAAGGGGAGGGGAGATGTAATACCCCTGATGTGGTAAATCCCTTGGACCTATGTTAATGTGTTCATTTTTGGTTACGTGTGTCACTAGGTTACGGTTCATGGTTTTTTACATTATTTTATTATTAGTAATGTTATTTTATTTATATTAAATAAACTAGCTCAACAGTGGCAAAGAATGTGGTTGGGGGGTTATGGATGTACAAGTGAGGGGGTAGGGGGTATAAGAGTTGTTTTTCTCCCTAAATTTGTTCTCTGGTCCTTATGTTGTGTTTATTTGGACCTTGGTGGTGTTCTTACACACTGCTTTAATGATTAATTTGGTCCCTATTGTGAAGTGCACCTCCTTGGTGGGAGTTATGAGTTGTTTGGGGGTTTTTGGGTCATTATTGAGTTTTGGTACCCACTCCCTATCATATCTCCCAACTAGCACAACCGCCTTGGTTATATTGGACTCACTTTTGATGATCTTATCCTCTTATTCACCATCATTGGCTAGGTGGACTCACTTTTGATGCTCTTATCCTCTCACGCACCTCATGTATCTCCTCCTTTGATATTCCAGGAAGATAATCTTTTGCTTAGGGATTCCTAGGAGTTACTTTTCTTCACCAATTCGAATTGGATCATGGATGGGGCCTACTTTGGGATGAATATGAGTCACCTAGTGGAGGAATTTGAATTACTTGGGAGAAATTTGAATTGCTTGGAGTTACTTGTCCTTTTTTTTGGGTTGCCACCTCACCGAGAGTTGCTTGGTGGAACCTTTGAGTTACTTTTGACCCTGAGTTGAATTACCTTGGTTGGAATTCGATTTATCCTCTTTAATTGGATGTGTTTCCTCTTGTGGATGGGGAATTTTTCTTGTGGGTACTAAAGCTCTACCAGAATGCTGCTGAAATGTAGCTATAATTGAGATTTGGGTGATGATCTATGTTTCAATTGAAGCAACAAGAGATATCCATATCCATGGATTTCCTCTTCTCCACCCTAGCATGTAAATACTTGAATTGTATGGAGATATACCGAGGGATGAGCAGGTGAAGGGAAAGTTCTCATTCATTGGTGTTGCAAGGGAAAAGTGGAAGTGCATGGAGTGGGATGGAGTTGTGGGTTGGAATTGATCCTTGCTCTTGAGAGAGGAGAGGGGTTGTTTTTATTTTGAATATGTTTTATGGTTGAGAAGGGTTTTTTTGAGTGATCCTCACTTTGTGTATTCATGGTATTAGCTCGAGGGTGACCTATTCAAGTTTGAAAGTCTTGACTGTGTTTACATCTGGGTGGAATGTTACCATGTTGAAGTTATTTGCCATAAAAAATATAAGTGTTTTCTTTCATGTTTTTATTATACATGACATTGAGAAGTGCACCAATAATGTCTTTAGATGATTGATTTTTCTTTTGTGAATGACATGATAAGAATCAGACACAATCTAGATGAAATGTTGTTGAAATATGTGTTGTTTTCTAGTAGTATTTGCGTTGCAACTTACAGATATGTTCATGGCAGTATATGAATGTTTTTTCCATGCCATTTAATGTACATGTTATTGGAAAATGCACCATTCATGGCTATAGATGATTGATTTCTCATTTTTGCTTGACATGATGAATTCTGGATGCAAATTAGATGAGTTATCTGTTGGAAATGTGTTGTTTTCTACCAGTGATTGTATATCAACTTTAATATATATTTATTGGTTGTTATTGAATGATGTTTATGTCATTGAGAAATGCTCCCTTTTTGGATGTACCTAACATGGTTTTCATTTGTGATGGACAAGACGGATGCAAATTGGGTGATTTATTCATTAATAAGGAATTGAATTCTAGCACTATTTGTTTAACTATTTAGATATTTGAATATGGATGTAGATGCATGTCATATTTATGTTTATTTTTTTCACTTGGCCATGTGAATGCGCCCTTGGTGGCTTGGATTCCCTGTCTTAGAATTCATGATTGATTGAATGTTTTTTGGTTGCAGATCGGATGAATTGTAATCAGTTTATGAAAACTTATTTTATTGTTGCTAGTAAAGCTGCTTAGTAATATTATATGAAAGTGTTATATGACTATGGAGGACAGCCTAAGGGTTTAATCAATTGTTATTGGATGGTTTTAAATTATCGTGGAAGGATCTGGTGGAATTTGCTTGTCTATTTGTAAAATATTGCAGTGAAAATTTAGTATCACAATTTCTTATCAAGTGTTGTATAGATATGTAAATTGATTTATTGAAATAAAACTGTATAATTAAGTGGTTATGAATTTGATTTAGCTTGTGGATGTGTTATTGCATGTGTTATGATAATTTGGGGATGTGTCACATGTGCATTTATTCTTGCATTGCATGTGCATTGGGGAAAAATAATTGTTTGTGATTTGGTTCTTTTATTTAAGAGGCTGATTGATTTTGATTTTAGGAATTTTGTCATGTTAACTTAGCCTTAGAAATTTATTTTTTGTGCAAATACTTTAGTCAATGTTACCATGTTGTCCTTTGGTGCCTCTGGTCTTGGTTTTGGCGTCTAGAGACATGACATAATAGTGTAACAGATATTGGTGACTCATCTCATCCTCAAATCTCTATATTTAATATTTCCTTGGAAAAATATTAGTTTATCATGATTAGTGCAAAGAACCACTGAGTCAAGGATTTGAAAAAATCACCTATTATTGTGTCCTTCAAGCTCAAAATGCACTTACATATCTTCAATCCAAGGTTCATTTAGAGGTTGGTTTTGTAAAGTTTAATGGTGGGAATTGACCTTTGCACCCATCCCATAATACCTACATTTATGATAAGGAATTTCCAAACTCCAGTGCCACCAATTTACCTTGGAAGTGATGGACAATAAATTCTCAAGCACACCCCACCGCATGTTATTCCCCCTCCAATGTGTGAATTTATCAACTATACACGAGGCATGTAGAGGATGAGTGTGGTTTTAATATGGGGAGGTTTATGAAATGGTCTAACATTGTCTATCTTGTTCTAGTATATAATTTTGTTGTGGTTTATTATGTTTTCTTCATCCTTGGTCTTGCATATTATATAGGATGTTGGGGTACAGGGGATTCATGCCTAGTGAAAATTAAAGCAAACCCTTGGAGATACCACTACTGCCTCGATATTAGTATCCCATCATATCATCATAGATGGTGTCTTTTCTGTGACTTCAATGAGCTTTAATGCATCCTCCAGAAGTGTGACAAAAAAGTAGTAGAAGCTCAATATAATGTGGTGAATTCCATTGCCACATGAATTCAATGGCAAGAGGAATGTGAGTGTAAGCTTCAGGAGGAAAATAAATTTTGTGACGTATGTGTAATGGAGATGGTAACTCAATGGTTGGAGCTCAAAGAATCATAGAGGGAATTCTTTGTATTCATAATAATTTCTAGTAAACATTATTTGTAGTTAGACACTCAATTTCAAGAATTATGTGATCGAGTGGTAACTTAGAAATGCAACATATGTTATCAATACCTTGGGGTAACTCATAAATAGTTATCGATTTAAATTGATAACTATTTGAAGGGGTAACACATCCCTCTCTAATAGGGATTCTTGTTATTAAATTTTTAACATATGTATTTATCACTATCATTTTGATAGGAAAGTATTATTGTGGTTTGGTGTGACAAGGTGTTATCTCCCAAAATAATTTATTTCGATAGTATGAAGAATCTAATTCATGAATGAGGGATATTAATATCATTGACAGTTTGAAAGCCTCTGTTGTTGATGAAAATTTCACAAGTTGTAGCTTTTAATGGCTTGGGTGAGGATTAGAACATCTCATTAGCCACTGATAGACATACGGACTATGGCTTCCACGATCAGATGAAAACTTCAATGATTGGAGGTTCTAAGGACTACATATCGATGAGGCAAAGCTGAAAGGTTCCGCAATGTCGGTGATATAAAGCACTAAATGCCACCGAAGTCACGTATCAGAAATCAAAACCACTGCTTAATAAAGCGTCGAAAGTTGAAAACACTAACCGTCGGCAAGATAGTTCACTAAGGAGCTGCAATGGCAGGAGAAAGACTGACTACAGGTTCCGCCACAATAGAAAATCATCGGCGATCAGAAGAAATAAGGACTATGGATCGACGAGTTTGAAAACACTAACCATCGGCACAATAGTTCACTATGGAGCCGCAATGACGGAAGATAGACTGAGTACGGGTTTCACCATAATAGAAAATCATCGGTGATTGAAAGAACTAAGGACTACAGATCGGTGAGTTTGAAAACACTAACCATCGGCACAATAGTTCACTAAGGAGCCGCAACGATGAAAGATAGACTGACTATGGGTTCTGCAACAATAGAAAATCATCAACGATCGAAAGAACTAAGGACTACGGATCGACGAGTTTAAAGCTAAGCATCTCCGCAGTAGTGGTAAGGTAATGGACAAGGCCTCCGAAATAGCGGTAGCATTCTGGTCTAAGGTGCCGACGGGCTAGAAAATAGAGCTTTCGATTGTCAATGCTAAGAAGATTAGTTGTTGGAACCTCCGACACTGCGGCAGCATTCAGACAAGAAGTTTCGACACGTTAATGATTACAGCTTTTGATCACTGACGAGCTAGTGACGGAAAGCGCTGATACATTTAGGCTTGGAGCGCCGATGGGCTAGAGAAAAGAGTTTTCGATCGTCGATGAAGAAACTATCGCGATGTTAGGTAGTTGAGGCGTCGACACTGTGGTAGCCTTTAGATAAGAAGTTTCAACACATTAGTGAGTACAGCTTCTGATCGTTGACAAGCTAGCGGTTGAAAGCTCTAATACGTTTAGCCTTGGGGTTTCGATCACCGATGCTGAGAAGATTAGTCAGTTGAGGCGCCAACAATGTGGTAGCATTGAGGCTTGGGGTGCCTATGGTTAGAGGTCAGAGCTTCTGATCGATGACTGCGGTGACAAGGTAGAAAATTCTGGCGGATTAAACAAGAAAGGTCACTTCAGTTAACCACCGAGACACTAGCTTTTGGCGGCAATTTCACACTGAGCCAGCAGTGGTGATTATCCGTGACTACTGCAGTTATTTAGTATTCGCTTAGTGAAATAGATCTTTGAAATAGATAGACAAATAGTTTGCTAGGGTTTTAAACCCTAATCTGAAAAAATATCACTTCTGAGTATTTTTTGTGAAAACAGATCGAAGTTTCAAGATCTGTCATTTTTCTGTAGAAGGCTATAAATCCCATGATTGATTTTATAATAAGTGTTCAACTTCAGGGATTTATGAGCTGATAATGCTTTCAAGATTCTGATTTTACTTATTCATTATATAAGCTCTTTTGTTGTGATCTGCTCAGCCATCATCTCTTCCTTTACTGTATTTATGCATGAATGTGTATTTAGGTCATTTTCAGATTGATTAAAAAGCTGATAGCTATCATCCTATTGGTTTATTAGTGCTATTTGATTTATAAATACCATCCTCATCAGGATTTAGCCATTTATATGCATGTGTTTTGTATGTAAGTATGCCAGCCTGGTGAGTTCTCCATCCCTGCACCTTATTGTCGAACTTCTGAGCAATTGCAACTAAAAGCCTTGTAAAGGAGTGAGTTTTATGCATGCCTTGAGAGTGGAAAGGTTATATAGGTCAATTGACTTGATCCATATTGGAAAACCCTAAAAACATTGTAATTTACCAGGCATCCTCGAGCTACAACCTAGAGGAGTTTCCCGGAGTGATAACACAAGGCTTTTTAGATTTTGTTCTCATGGAGTAGTTGAGGTGAGTGAGATTTTCCCACATCATTGATATGAGAGATTTTGTGATCCTATTGAAATTTGGGTAAATACCTCTTTTATTTTGTTTGATTTAGATCTTAAATATCATTGGTTGATTTACATCTAAAAGATCATTATGTTGTTGGCATTTCTACAACTTTGAATTGTTGATTGCGTCTCTTTGTTGAGTTAGTTTTTTTAGTTGTGGATTGTAGTGGCTCGTCATTTGATTGTTTGGTGTCGGTAGCAAGTGGTGACCTTCGTATTGATATGGTGACATTTACCAACGTCCATTGCATGGATTATGAACCAATTGAGCAAATCTATATTTATTTCAAATAGTGTCATGTGTTCTTGGATTAGTTACACATAACCTAGATCGATATAGATTCAAATATGATCATAATTTTCAAGCACAATTTGATCTACCTCCTCCTTTGTAGTTGCAGGCACTGCCATTTTAAGCAAAATAACACTTTCACAACCGAAATATATTAGAATCTAACATGATATTTGATGCACACAACACAACATTTTTCTTTAACAGATAACAGGAAAGGAACATTTCAAAAGTTGGATCGTTCCCATAGGCCTATCATGTGCATGACAATCATTGACAATAATGCACCAAACTTTAGAGTCTCTAATTTAAGCAATGCTAAAGAATTGATAAATTTACTGCAGATTGTCATATTTGATTATGATGGCATTATATGGAAAGGTTAAAAGTTGATCAATCGTGTGCCAGAAACATTATACATGCTACGATCGCGGGGGAAGAAGATTGTTTTCATGGCAAATAACTTAACAAAGTATTGGAATCAAATACATGAAGAAGTTTGAAACACTTTTGTTTACAACTAGGAATCCCCACACTTGATGGATGGGTATATAACCTAGGACAGTGCAAGCCCCAATATTGAATGGAAGAATGATATGCCCACATGGAAGATACTGTAACAAGATTAGTTTGAAGATGAGGGCGATATTGGATGCCCCATTGGTCAGTTTAATTCCCTTCTAGGTGGCTCCCACCCTGATGTAGGGGCATCAATGCTTAAAGAAAATCATCAGAGATAGACGGCGACAACACCTGGAGGATAGTTGATGACCTCCAGTGCTAAGTGAGAAAGGGTTGAGGGGAAGATTAGAGTCATTCTTGGGGATTCTGACTAGGAGCGGTCGATGATAGGTGACAAAACAAAAAGAAGGCCAATGAAGGGTTGATGAATATACCGACCATGCAAGGAGGGAAGTTGTTAGTTGAGTTGACGATGACAGGCATATGACAGCTAACTGAAATCCATAAATCCAAGAACAAAATCGTAGGGGTAGTTGGAGCAGTTCTAGAGCATTTATGGCGGTTGTTGCAGAAGTCTAGGTGGAGAAACCTGCCGAGAGGAGCCACATGAAGCATTTAATGGAGTATGGCAGTGCCTAAGAGTATCTGAATCTTCAAGAGGAAGAGTCGAAGGACTGTGAACCATAAACAACTATAAATACCAGTTGATATTCATATAAAAGAAATTTTGGTGCAAGAGGAGACTATGAATAAGAGTTTCCAAATAAATCCGAGTACAGAGGCTTTCGACATTCATCCCAAGAGAAAAGAGAGAGGCTAATTGGTCGATGTGCATTCTGACTAATCTGAGCTTAGAATCACATTGTAATTTCTTCTATAAAGAGATTGTTTCATTTAATTGAAATCCATAATCCTTGGAAATATTGTATGTGTTGTGTGATTGTTTGTGATTTCATTGTGTACATTGATCTACAACTAACCCATCCAGGTCGCATCTGCTTCAATTGGTATCAGAGTAGGAATTTTTCCTACCTGGAAGGTCCAATTGCTATTGGACATAGAAAAGTGACTCCAATTGCGGTTGGGTATAGTTGCTAGGAGTGGTGATTTAGTCATCTGTGCAGGAAGGATGGATCACAAAGGTGTCAATGTTTGCGGAGGACAACAATGTAGAGGCACATGGGCCATGATTAACTTTGAAATGTTTGAGGAATGCATTTAGATGATGAGGATGTTGAAGAATGAATTATCAGTTGTGAAGGAGGCACAATGACAGAGATATGTTTCTGAAACCCTTGGCCATAGTGACGAATAAGTTGAGGATGAAGCAAATATGTTAGATGATGAAGAATAAGAGGACCCAAAAGGAAGGCCACACAGGTGTGGCTCATTGGTGGTTCAGTTTTTATGAAGTCACTTATTGTAAATTGGAGGTCACGAGTTCAAATCCCACCCAGATTTTCCTGTGTCCCATGTCTTGCAGTGGGTGTGGGGCACCTAAGGGTATAGTGGTAGCAAGAATGGATCCCTAGACCCCGTGTCATGCGAGTACCATCCCAGCTCTAGTTGTCGATTCCCCTAGTTATAAAAAAAAAGAGGACCCAAAAGGAAAACTATTGAAAGTTTTGTTGAAAATTAGGGGTAAGGCTAAGATGGACGTACCTACCTACTCTGGATGTCTAAATATATTTGATAGATTAGGTCAGGGAAATGGAGAAGAATTTTGACATAGAGTAGATAGAGGACCCCAAAAGGGTGAAAGTTGCATGTCTTAAGTTGAAGGTCCATGCATCATTGTGGTGGGAAAATGTGCAGGTTGACAAAGTTGAGAAGGGAAAAGGTAAAGTGAATATTTGGGATAGAATGGTCACCAAGTTGAAGGACAAGTTCCTTCCCACTCACTACATGATTTCTTTATTGAGGAAGTTGCAAACCTTACGACAGAAGGAGATGATTGTGAAATAATTCATAGAGGAATTATATTGACTGTCGATTAGGTTAGAAAATACCGATGAAGGAGAGGAAGCAATCACAAGATATGTGAATAGACTGAAGTATGCAATTCGATATGAGTTGAGCCTGCCTAGGTTCAAGATAATCGGAGAAGCCTATCAGTTTGCTTTGAAGGTAGAGGAGAAACTGTGTAGAAAGACTGATGAACAGAGTGAATTCGATTGCTCAAAGTCAGAAGTTTTCCATTACCAAAGGTCATACTAATGGAGAAACAAGAGAAGAAGGTTGTGAAGAATGATTAGAAGAGAGAACAAATAGAGATAGAGTGCCTAAATACTAATGAAAAGGTGAGAACTCTAGAAGTCAAGGCAATAATAGTTTCAGAGGAGCATTTGGAGGGAGATGCACAAACCAACCTAAGATCATATGCTACAAGTGTCGAGAGTTGGGACACAAGGCATATGAATTCCCAAATAACTTGCATACCAAGGTTCAACAAGAGGCTAGAAGTCAAGATGTAGATGATGAGACTGGTCTGATTATGAAGGGAAACTCTGATGAAGTCATGTCGAAAGGAGGTCGAAACTTGATGGTCCAAAGAATGTTGTTTCAATCAATGTGGCAGGAAGAAGGGGAGTCGATGCAGAGGAAGTCCATTTTTTGGAGGAAGGTGAATATTCGGGACAGAAGTTGCATGACAATCGTTGATGGGGGTAATATGGAAAATATGGTCTCAATAGAGGTAACTGATAAGTTGGGTTTGGGGTGTCGACTGTACACGAACGCTTATAGAGTGTCATGGTTGTAGAAGGGTCACCACATTATGGTGACATGACAATGCTTGATCAATTTCAATATTGGTGTGTTATATGATAGTGTGTTATGCGACGCGACCCCAATGGATGCATGTCACTTGTTATTGGGTCGACCATGGCAGTATGAATGAAACATGGTGTATGAGGGTCACAAGAATAGAGTTACAATCGAGAAAGACAGCAATATAATTTGATTGATTCCCTTGGACGAGGAGCATAGTATCTAGGGATAGGAGAGTGGCTATTGGGAGAAGTGAGTATGGATGTGTTCAACGAAGGAGATTTTGGAGGAGGAAAAGAAGTATAAATATTGCTTTGTGGTCATTCCCAAGGGATATTATGTAGAAGGAGTGACTAGAGATGTCTTGATGGATGTCAGAGAAGTGTTGTTGGAGTTTAAGGGCATAGTGGTTGATGAGATGCTGATTGGATTTCCATTGACAAGGATTATATTATTAGAAAACAGGACCACAGAGCAATAACAGATATACAGTTAAATCATAAACAAGATGCAAAACACATTAAAACATTACAGAGAGACATAGATATAACGTGGTTCACCCAAACGATGGGCTACATCCACAAAGAAATTGCCAGTCCTTTTATTACAGTCTAGAAAGGTGAAGGGATACAACCTACAACAAAACCGCTGCACTTCCTCTTCACGCTTTCACAGTCTCTCTTCCAATACAAAATAATACCATACATAGCCGTGTTACAATGCATTCTTTTATAGGGGAAAAATACCATGGGAAAATACTACAGTTAACCCAATACCATGGGTCCGCATAACTGTTGGCCAACACACATCCCAAAAAAATTTCTTGGGGGCTTCGCCCCAAGTCCCAAGGCAGGGGGAATGAGTGTACAGTACACCTGGGTTGCAAACACAACTAAATAATATCTTTGGATCTAGAAGATAAGGCTCCACAACCAACATATATCCCATCAGATCAACTTGATATCAGGGTCAAGTCTGCCAAACAAGGTGTCGTATAGGATGATTCTGACAAATAATCTTGATTTGATCTGACAGGTCCAAGAGTTTCTAGACAGGGGGTTGATAAGAGAAAGCCTGAGCCCATGTGCAGTATCAGTTGTACTAGAACTCAAGAAAGAAGGAGAATGGAGGATGTGTACTGACTCAAGGGATATTGATAGGATCATTATCAAGTACATGTTTCCATTGCCGAGGATAGATGACTTGATCGACTGCTTGAGTGGAGTGACATACTTCACCAAGATCGACCTCAAGAATGGATACCAATAGATCTATATTAGGGATGGTGATGAATGGAAGACAACATTCAAAATGAAGGAAGGAATCTATGAGTGGCTGGTTATGTTGTTTGGGATGACCAATGTGCACAACACATTCATGGTATTGATGGATGGAGTACTAAAGCCATTTTTAAAGAAATTTGTTATTGTGTACCTCAACGAGATACTGGTTTTCAATAAGACAAGAGAAGAGCACTTGTCGCATCTCCAACAAGTCCTATAGAGGCTGAACCAAGAGAAGACGTTGGTGAATCTGCAGAACTTTTCCTTCATGCAGAAGGGGTTAGTGTACCTTGGATTTGTAATTTCCAGAAAAAGGACCAAATATGGATCCAGGAAAGGTAAGAGTAATGTTGGAGTGGCCAGAGCCAAAAAATGCTAGTGAGGTGAGAATTTTTCATGGATTTGCTAGTTTTCACCAGAAGTTCATACAAGATTTTAGTCAGACATGTGCACCTTTGATGACGTGCATGAGGAAGGGTGAGTTCAAGTGGATGAAAGCAACCCAATGAGATTTGGAGGATCTAAAGCAAAAAGGAACAGAGAGCCTAGTTTTAGCTTTTCCAGATTTCAATAAAGTATTTCAAGTCGACTGTGACGTGAGCGAGTTAGCAACTGGAGTTGTGTTGAGCTAGGAGGGCCGACCAATTGGATTATTTAGTGAGAATATAGATGGTGCCAAGAAAACAAATTCATCCTACAACCATAAATTTTACTCCATCATTCAGGCATTGAAAAAGTGGAGGAATTACTTGTTGCTCAAGGAATTTATGTTGTTCATCGACCATCAAGATTTGAGGTATATAAACACCCAAGTGAAGCTCAATCAGAGGCACATGAAGTGGGTCAAATTATTTTAGATTTATACCTTTGTTTTAAAACACAAGTCAAGGAAGACTAAAAATGTTTCAGACATGTTAAGTCGAAGAGTCACTGTCACGTCCCCATGCCTCCGACTGGCGTAGAGGACGCGACTACTAGCTTTATCAGGCCGGGATAAGCGCCCATGAACATGTACAGGCTTAAAAATTACATAAAAAGAATGCTTAAACGTATGCATTGAACTTAAATATGCACATATGAGACTTTGTCAGGCACAGATGCAATTATCTAGCAGACACAACCACAATTGTATATTATGCAGAGCTATGATTATTTATCCTTGCACAGCGGAATCAACATGCATTTAAACAAGCATTCATTCACATGTTCATCAATTTCCTTAACAGAATTTACAGTTGCAGAAGTAAAATGGACAGAGCACTTATCTTATGAAGAACTTCTTCCGCAACCAGCTACGTCGCTGCAACGTTCCACCCAACCATAGGCCAGCGTGCTCCTTAATCTCTTAGCAACGCTGCCACCCCCGAGCTAGGCATGATTCTCCAAGGAATAAGGGAACAACAGGCTTACACGTAGCCAAGGATACACAAAACACACAGCCATGCCAACAGAGGTGGGTTTATCAGGCCATTAAGGAGTTGGAGAAGGCAAATTGCTAAGCTGGTGAGCTCATCACAGAGCCAAGGACACCTACACCAGAACTAGATTGACCTCTAAGACACCCATCCACACCCAACACAAGGAATCAATCCCTTCTCTACTACACAGTCCCTCAGGCCTTGCATTCCCTTCCAGTGCTATTTAGGGGTGATGGAGAAGAAGGCCAGCCCTCTAGCTCTATCTGAGTAGTTTCCAGCCACTAGGTTTATCAAGCAAATCTAAGCCAACATCTCTACTCCTCTCACAGTCCGAAGACCAAACATTGCACTCCGACAATTAACTTAGCTGTCACAGCTTAAATCAGGGAAAACGAATTCTGAGTCATTTTGGCCCTATCGTGGCCAAAATGACTCTCACTCAAATTTACAACGGCCCCCAAACGTAACAGCAATTACATTCACAACATGGGGAAGACTACAGCCCCGAAATCTATCAGTGAGCACAACTTACAGTAGGGAAAAATGACCCAATTAATCTGTGAGACAATCAAAACGTGAATGGCCCTTCATAGCCATGGTAAAAACACATGAAGCTACAAAAACATGAATGGAAAAATGCACCAGCAGCTCCCAAAACGTGAGGAAAACAGCCCAATCTCCAGCACTACAAAAACGACCTCCCATCCATGGGAAAAATGAATCCAACCACCAAAAACGTGGAATGAAAGACACAGGAAATACTCTAGCTGCTCCCAAAAACCCCAACGTGAAGGAGAATGGTGAGGAAAAATGGAAAAACGTGGATGCATGGCAGAATGGCCTACGTTTTTGGGCATTTTCCTTGCCAAGGAAGTCAGAACACGTTTTTCAAAAATGGGTCTCTGCCCAATTCGAATTTTTGCCCATACTCTTCCCATTCCATGCAATAACTAACTCAACCACATTCTGGCAGAAATAAATGATTGGGGAAAAAGACAAGAAAGGTAGTTGACAGTTTTATGGGTTTCCTCATAGACATCTGGCTTTGCCCCATTGGCCCATAGGTTAAATATTTCACCCCCCCCCTTATCCTTAGGAAATCATGCCCCATTCGATTTAGTTGCCGCGACCGTAGCTGGTTGTGTCCATTAATTAATTATGATGCATATTTACATGATGGCCAACATAATATATGCCGCATGCCCCGATATACCATCGGTGACAAATTTAAATCCAAAACATAGCATTACCGATCAATGGTGGGGCTTTGGCCTTTAGCTCCACACCAAGATCATTACAATATATATACATCATATACATCTAATGTAACGGGGTCAAAACCGGGGCATTACAGTCATGTTGTTGGGGATGACTACAGTAAAGTCAACATGGTAAGAATTGATGAAGGATAACTATGAAGTTGATGAGGATTTTTCCGATGCATGGAAGGTGTCGAAGGAGCCATGGAGTGTCGACAAAACTCCATAGTTGGAATACTTCATCTAATAAGGGTACATGTTCAAGGGGCATAAATTATGCATCCTTAGAGGATCAATTAGAGATAACTTGATCATGGAGTCGCGTAATGGAGGATTGGGAGGAAACTTTGGCATTGATAAGACCAAGGCGTTGGTTGAGGAGAAGTACTACTGGCCAGGACTGATGATAGACGTGAATAAGTGGATCTGCTAGTGTCGAGCATTCTGTTAGATTTTTAACATTAAGCTAGCACTATATTAGGATCTTTAATTGAGAGAATAACAAGCACAACAATCAAACACAAGAGACAATGAACACAATGTTTTTCCTCAGGGAAACCATAAATGGAGAAAACCCCGCAACTTCCTTAGAGATAGAATCAACACCAAAAGTAAAACCCCAAAACAGTAAGATGGTCTCCCGACAGCAGTAACCTCTTTCTTCCTTGCCCCGGTGTCTTCTTCTTCCTTAGCTATGCACTACAACTGAGGGTGAGTGAGTGTGTGATAAATATAGAGGCTAGCTCTCTATTTATACTAATTCCTGACTTGACTAAACCCAACTAGGGCCTACTTCACTAGGTGAGTCTAATAACCCTAGTGCCTCGGAACTGCGAGGACTTTAACCCTTAACCAATAGGAGGGTTACCCATAATGACTTGACATGACTTGTTTACATTATAGAACTTCTCAATAGGAACATCGGGGCATGACATGACTCAAGTACATTACAAATACATCCTGTAATAAACATCGGGTTACAATACATAAGAAATACAAGTGAAAACATTCCCAAGTTACAATTACATCAACACTCCCTCTTAACTAGGAAGGTATTCTCTTGACACAATTTATCAGCACAAGTCTTCTTCTCTATATCATCTGGATCATCGTCAAGTTCTCTTCATCTTCATCTTCAAGTCATCTTCATGATCATCGGATCTGGATCATCACTGGATCTGGATCATCACCGCTGGATCATCATCACTGGATCATCATGGGTGCTATCTCATGATTCTTCTCGTCACAGGAAGTTCTACACAGCCAACCCTTTTTCATGCTGGTTGTAGGCCTAGCCTCAATGTAGGTCTTCTTCAGTGCTTATATCTGACACCAAGTCAGAATGGCCCACCCAACACTTACATCTGACCATGAGAGGAACACATCCAACACCATGTTAGAAAGGCATGACCAGCACTCACATCTGATCATGTAGTAACCAATCCTATAATCACATCAGAAAGGCCTAGCACTCACATTCACTAGCATGATAGGACACAAGTATTATCATCTGTGAAAAGGCTCAAAACTTACAACCACCAGCATGATAGGACACAACTACTATCATCTGTGGAAAGGCACAACACTCACATCCACCAGCATGATAGGACACACCTACTATCATCTATGGAAAGGCTCAGCACTTACAATCACCAGCATGGTAGGACACACCTACTACCATATGTGAAAAGGCACAACACTTACAATCACCAGCATGGTAGGACACACCTACTACCATATGTGAAAAGGCACAACACTTACATCTGACCATGGAAGGAACTTAATCCTCTAACCATGTCAGAAGGGCACTTAGTCCCAGACTGAGGGTTCCTGGTAACTGACCAAGTGCCTCCATTATCCCAGAGAATGGAAACAACCCTTATATCTAATCAAGTGGGAACACATCCCTCAATCACATCAGAATGGCCATGCACTCATATCTGATCATGTGAGAACACATCACATAGTCATATCAGAACGGCCCTCATTCCTAGACTGAGTTTTCCTGGTAACTGACCAGGTACCTCCATTCAAATAATGACAAGAGCCCTTATATGTGATCAAGTGGGAACACATCCCTCAATCACATCAAAATGGCCATGCACTCACATATGATCATGTGAGACTACATCTTACAATCATATCAAAAAGGCCCTCAGTCCTAGACCAAGTATTCCTGGTAACTCACTAGGCAACTCCAATCCAAGAATGGCCCTTATATCTGATCATGTAGGAACCAATCCTACAGTCATAGCAGAATGGCTCAACACTCATATCTGACATGGAAGGAACCAATCCTTTCACCGTGATAGAATGGCTCAGCCCTTACATCTGACCATCGAAGGAACCAATCCTTTCACCATGTCAGAATGGCTCACGGACTCATCACTTCCCCTTGGAAGGAACCTGGATCTGGAGAACACAAAGCTTCTCCCTGAAGTACTCAAACTTCACTCTAACCAATGGCTTTGTCAACACATCAACTATCTGTTTGTTCGTCACAACATATTGGAGATTCATTGCTCCCCTCTGCACCATATCCCTGATATAGTGATACTTGATCTCGATATGCTTCGACTTGTCATGGAACACCGTGTTCTCTGACAACTTCACACAACTCTAGTTGTCACAATATATACAAGTAGCATCCAACTGGAGATCAAATAAATCAAACAGTAGCTTTGTTAGCCATACTACCTCACAACTAGTTGAACAAGCTGCGACATACTCTACTTCAACTGTACTCAGTGCCACACAGGATTGCTTCCTACTAAACCAAGAGATCACACCTGATCCCATACTGAAGCAACACCCTAAAGTGCTCTTCCTATTGATGGCACTGCCTGCCCAATTTGAATCAACATAACCCTCCAGGTTAATCTTCTGACTCGCATCATACTTGAGTCCATAATCAACTGTACCCTTCAGGTACCTTAGAATATGCTTTGCAGCAATCAAGTGAACATGTCTTGGGTCTGTCAGGAACTGGCTCAAGGTGTTCATGGAAAAGCAAATATCTGGTCTTGTGTTCATCAGGTACATCAAGGACCCAATCATCTGATGATACATCGTAGCATCAACCATCTCTGATGAAGCATCACTTAATAGCTTCAGGTTCAATGCCATAGGTGTGGCCATAGCCTTGCAGTCCATCATCCCAAACCTCTTCAGGATCTCTACTGTATATTTCCCTTGTCCTAGGGAAATTCCATCTGCATTCTGCCACACCTCCATACTTAGAAAATAATGCATCATACCCAAGTCCTTCATTTCAAACTCGGCAGCAAGCTTCCTCTTTGTATCAGTAATTGACCCATCCATACCTGTTACAAACAGATCATATACATACAGTAGGAGCATCATTGGGTTGCCATATTCAACCTTGTAGTAAAGGTTGGAATCCGTTTTACTCTTAGTAAAGCCCAAACTAGATAGAAAGCTATCAATTTTGCTAAACCATGTCCTGGGTGCCTATTTCAAACTGTACAGGGCTTTCTTCAATCTACACACATGAGACTCCCTGTCATGTGTCTCAAAACCAAGTGGCTACTCTACATACACTTCCTCTTCCACTACACCATTCAAGAAAGTAGTCTTAACATCCATCTGGTGTATCCTCCATTTCATCACTGCAGCCAGAGCAATATTGATCTGATGGAAGTGTATCTAGCTACAGGTGCAAAAGTTTCTTCATAATCTATTCCTTCTTTCTGGGAGAAACCACGAGCAACAAATCTTTCTTTATATTTTTCAATGCTACCATATGCAGCATGCTTGATCTTATAGATCCATTTGGAAGTTACGACAGACTTCCCTTTTGGTCTTGGGACAACATCCCAAACATCATTCTTCATGATCGATTGATACTCTTCGATCATAGCATCCTTCCATTCTTTCCATTCTGCCGCTTCTTCATAATTTGAAGGTTATTTATCGATGAAATCACTTGATAAAGCTACATATCCATAGCAGGATCTAGTCCTCTTTCTTTCTCTGTGATTCTCTTCTGGAGCCCCATATCTTTCCACACCTTGGATAGCTTCTCGTACCCAAGTAGGTTTCCTCTTATGAGGATTCTTCTCCTGAGGTGGATCTACAGGTTCTTGTGGTTCTTCAAATTCTTGATCTTCTTCTTGAGTTTCTTCATTCATGGTTGTATCATGAATCCTAGTTGCTTGCGCTTCTTCAGGAACTTCAGCAGGTTTCTTTTTGGATTTGTTGTAAGCTAAGTCTTCGTTAAATGTCACATCCCTACTGATGTCAATCTTCTTGAATCCTGGGAAGTATATTCTATAAGCCTTCAAGCTTTCAGAGTATCCCACAAATATACCCTTCTTTCCTGAAGGATCTAATTTTGTCCTCTTCTCTTTCGGGATATGTATGTACACTAGGCAACCAAATATTCTAAGATGGTTGACTTCTGGTTTCTTGCTGAAAAAAACTTCTTTAGGTGTCTTGTTCTCGAGTACTATGTGTGGAGTACAGTTCTATACATACACCGCTATCCTTGCAGCTTTTTCCCATAGATGCATAGGAAGATCTTGATCATGAAGCATAGCTCTTGCAGCTTCCATGATAGTTCTATTCTTCCTTTCTGCAATCCCATTATGTTGTGGATTATATGGGGTGGACAACTCCCTCTTAATCCCTGAGTCTTTGCATAACTATTTGAATTCATTTGATGTGAATTCTCCGCCATTATCTGATCGAAAGGTCTTGATCTTCTTTTCTGTGTGATTCTCAATCAAGGCTTTGAATTCCTTGAACTTGCTGAATACTTCATCTTTGTTCTTCATGAAGTAAATCCATATCTTCCTAGAAAAGTCATCAATGAAAGAAACATAGTATACATATCCGCTTAGTGATTTTGATGATTTTGATTTTGATGAAGTAAATCCATATCTTCATTGGAGTGGATGATTTCCAAGATTCCTTTTGCTTTGCTCTTGCTACTTGGAAATGTCTTCTTTGTGCTCTTTTCTTTTGCACATCCTTTGCAGACCCCATCATGTTTTGCTTGTATTTTTGGAAGACCTTCAACAACTTTGCTTGCAAGTGGTAGTGCTTTGTAATGCACATGTGCAAGCCTTCTATGCCAAAGTTCATTTGGCTCTACTGTGTCATGGACCAAGGCTTATTCTAGATGGCCCTTCAATTTTTACAAACCTCCTTCTTGTTCCCCAATCACTACTACATCATCAATAGTCTTTCCTCTTGACCACATGAGGACTTGGCCATCTATAAATGCAACCCTCATTCCTTTTGCATCTAATGCAGATATGGAGAGGAGATTCTTCTTTAGTCCTGGTACAAACAATACTTCCTTCATTGTCATAGACTTTCCAGAGTCTAGCTTATAGGAGGATTCCCCACTACCTTTTATTGGATACTGGTAGTCATCTCCGAGCTTCACCTTGTGAGGTGATTCATGTTCTGATAGTTTCACAAAGGATTCCTTGAATCCTATCATATGTTTGGAAGCCCCACTGTCTATAATGCAATCATTGCTTCCATGAGTAATGTTTCCCATAAGAGCGGAAATCAAAACATATTCTTCATCACTTGAAGAATCTTCACTTTCATATCTGGTTCTCTTTGTAGAAGGTTCATCATCCTCTGTAGCATGAGCATGATGTATTCTCTTGTTTCCCTTCTTCTTGTGAGAGACATTTTTGTTTCTAGGACATTCTCTAGCATAGTGTCCTCTCTCCTCACATGTATAACATCCGATTCTAGACAAATCTTTTCTAGTGTTATCTTTGTGAGAGTGCTTACCTCTGGGGTGATGAGAACTTCTTCTGGTTTTCTTGGAGTGTACCATGAGAGCTATATATTCACTTCCCATCTTTTCTTCTCGAGCTGCTATTCGAGCTTCTTCTTGAGAGCACTCTTCCCATAGTCTGCTGAACTTGACTAACTTCTTTCTGGCATAGATTCCTTGAATAAAGGAGTCCCATGATCTAGGGAGACCATTCAAGGTGGTTATTACAATCTCTGCATGCTCCACTTCTTCATCTACTGCTTCTAGTTGTTCCTTGATCTGAGATACCCTTGTAAAGTAAGACTGGATGGTCTCTGCATTCTAGATCTTTACATTCTTTAGTTGGTTTCTCAGAGTCATCTTCCGGTTTATGTTCTTCCCTTCAAACAATTTGGTTAGGGCATCAGACATAGCTTTATGTGTCTTTAGGGAGGACACTTGTGGTATGAGGTGATCCTTGATTGAATCAGCAATGATCCTCTCTTCCATAACCAATTTCTTCTTATGTAAGGCCTTTGCCTCATCTCCCTCTGGAACTGGAACCTCCTCACTAATATAGGAGTCCAACTCATTTTCTTCCAGGACCAGGGAGATCCTATACTTCCAGGCTCGGAAGTTATCAGTTGCCTCAAGCTTTTCATCAAGCTTGGTATGATGAGACATCTTAACTGAGAACCTCAAATGGAAATACAAAATATTTAGATCTTACCAGGTCAAGATGTCAGATCTGGATTTGGAGCTGAAATTCCGTAGTGCTGGTTCATGAGCAGATTAGGGTTTTGCTTTTCTGGAGTTCTGTCCAACCAAATGTTTTGATTTTGATCCCTAAGTTTTATTTTGAGGAGGAGATCAATCCAGGCCTGGGCTCATTGAAAAATTCCACTTCTGTGGAAAGCCCTAATTTTCGGCAGCAGTGTCGGGTCCAAAACTGAAAAACCTCAGAATTGGATTCTGCTTCGATAGAAAGATGCACCCTAGGGAGGAGAGTTATTCCAACCTTCTTTTGCTGAAAATATGTGGAGAGAGATCCACAAAGTAGGAAGCCCTAGTTCCCACAGCTGGACAATGTCTTCTTCTCAGGTTAGCTCTGATACCATGTTAGATTTTTAACATTAAGCTAGCATTATATTAGGATCTTTAATTGAGAGAATAACAAGCACAACAATCAAACACAAGAGACAATGAACACAGTGTTTTTCCTCATGGAAACCATAAATTGAGAAAACCCTGCAACTTCCTTAGAGATAGAATTAGCACCAAAAGTAAAACCCCAAAACAATAAGATGATCTCCCGACAGTAGTAATCTCTTTCTTCCTTGCCCCAGTGTCTTCTTCTTCCTCATCTATGTGCTACAACTAAGTGTGAATGAGTGTGTGATAAATAGAGAGGCTAGCTCTCTATTTATACTAATTCCTGACTTGACTAAACCCAACTATGGCTGACTTCACTAGGTGAGTCTAATAACACTAGTGCCCCGGAACTGTGGGGACTTTAACCCTTAACCAATAGGAGGGTTACCCATAATGACTTGACTTGACTTGTTTACATTATAGAACCTCCCGATAGGAACATCAGGGCATGACATGACTCAAGTACATTACAAATACATCCCGGAATAAACATCGGGTTACAATACATAAGAAATACAAGTGAAAACATTCCAAAGTTACAATTACATCAACACATTCCAGCATGTCGAAGGAAGAAGTCGAAATATGGGACTATATGCACCATTTATAGTGCCCACTATCCCATGGGAAGATATCAACATAGATTTTGTGCTGGGATTGCCAAAGACACAACAAAGGAACTACTCCATCTTTGTGGTATTCGATCGATTTTACAAGATGGCTCACTTTATTTTGTGCTAAGAGATGAGTGACATCGCTGGTATTGATGTATTATTTTTCAAGGAGGTTGTAAAATTGTATGGGTGACCAAAGAGCATCACTTCGGAAACAGATACCAAGTTTATGGGTCATTTCTGGAGAACTCTATGGAAAAAGATTGACACAAAATTGCAGTTTAGTTATGCGTACCATCCACAGACTGATGGGAAGACTGAAGTCATGAACATGAGATTAGGAAATTTTTTGAGGTGCCTAACTACTAAAGGATTGAGGAAGTAGGAGAATGTGTTGGTGCATGTAGAATTCACGTACAACAATTTAGTGAATTGGTTGATAGGAATGAGTCCATTTCAGATTGTGCAAGGGAAGAGACCGCATGGGGTAACTAACTTAGTCGAAGTACCATCAGGAACATGGAAAAGTGTAGACATAGAATCATTTTTTGACCATATGAAGGAAGTGTACAACAAGGTGAAGTGACAACTTGAGAATAACAATGCGGCCTGTAAGTTGAGGGTCAAAAAGAAGAGACGAGTGCATTCATTTGTAGAAGGAGATTTAGTGTACACACACCGGAGGAAGGAAAGGTTTTCTAAGGGAGTATGTAACAAGCCGAGGATAAAGAAGATTGGTCCATGCATAATCCTTAAGAAAATTTTGAATAATGCATATATGCCAGAGTTGCATAAATATACGGGAATATCACCAACGTTCAATGTTTCTGACCTACAAAAGTTTGAAGAAGGGTAGAATAGTGATGATAAAGAGATAGGCGACTTATTGAAGGCCAGGTGGAGAAACCTGTTGAGAGGATCCATGCAAAGCATTTAATGGTGTATAGCAGTGCCTAGGAGTATGTGAATATTATATAAGAAGAGCCTAAGGACTATGAACCAGAAACAATTATAAATACCAGTTGATATTTAGAGAAAGGAACTATTGGGTAGGAGGAGTTTGTGAATAATAGTTCTGAAATAACTGTGAGTGCAGAGGCTTTCGACGTTCATCCTAAGAGAAAAGAGAGAGGATAATTGGTCAAAGTTCATTTCGACTAATCCAAGCTTAGAATCACATTGTAATTTCCTCTGTAAAGAGATTGTTTCATTTAATTGAAAGCCATAATAATTGGAAAGCTTGTCTATGTTGTGTAATTGTTTGTGCTTTCGTTGTGTACATTAATCTGCAACTGACCCATCTAGGTCACATCTGCATCACACCCTCAACCCCTAACTTTCAAGAATTGAACAGGTAACTTGTGGTGACGTAACCTCCAAAATTTCCAACTACACTACCACTGCAGGATAAAGTTTGAAACACTTGGTCTTATAGTTGGAAAAATAGAAATTTTTGCTTCTTTGTTGCCGTTGCATTTTTCAATTCAAATGATTTTATTGGGGAGGTTGGAATACCCAAGGAACTAGAGCTTATTGGTTTTCAGTACCAAAGTGGCTCGGACAACGGGGAAAAAAGGATAGAGCTTAAACATGAATTTGTTTTGGAGGAAGATAAAGATGTTAGTGCATTTGTGGTTGGATTTGATAGATATGCAAACTGTTACAAGATTTACCATGGNCTCGGACAACGGTGAAAAAAGGATAGAGCTTAAACATGAATTTGTTTTGGAGGAAGATAAAGATGTTAGTGCATTTGTGGTTGGATTTGATAGATATGCAAACTGTTACAAGATTTACCATGGAACTCTTACAAGATTTATGTGGTTGTGTCATTGTAATGATTAAGAATAAGTGTTTCCTAAGTGTATTCTAATGATTAAGAATATGTCTTTCCTCCTAGTAAGTCATAGGTTCAAATCTAGAAGGGGGTAGGGTATGTACACCTCCAAAGATTTAGCAATCAATTCACTACAAAGAGGGGTCCCTTGTCCCATAAACAAGGGTTTCTCATACACCAAATTGGTGTCTGGCTTGGTTGTGACCTTAAAAATAAATTATTATTACTATTACTATTATTATTATTATGGGTTTCTCATGGCTTGGTGAACCTTAAACACTTCTTACGTTTGGTGTATTCCTTTTTAAATTAACTATCGATGACTATTGTTTAGTCTTCTTTGTAATACTAACATGAGGGCTGATTTTTCCCACTTCTTCATGGACTTAATTGCACTTGTCTCCTTAGTGCATGATGATCTTAGTTGGGGACCTTGGGAAGTTGCATAATACACACGTGGAATTGCGGAAAGTTATGAAATAGCCATGAAGGGTTGCATAAAACTTTCATTTGTCTTTGCTTTAGGTCTATGTTCATTTTTATGCACCTTGTAATGTCGATCTTAAATATTCAACCAATAATGTAATAATGAGAATTTTGGGGTTATTTTGATGCCTCAGGGGAGTTGTGGATCATCCCTGCATGGTAGGTTTCCATCCTTATTTTTCCTTTAGATTGGATATATTGTCATTATGATTATGTTGGATAAGTTTAAGTTGCTTTTGTAAAGCATTGTTGTTGTTATTGGGTTGTAGTTGACCCCACATCGAGATCATCATTCAAAAGCCTAGTTTTCCAGGTCATAGTTTTATATGCATCTCAATGATCAATGCTTGGGATTGATAATTATTTTTAAGTTATCTTATATACCATGGTTCTACTATGTTTACTTATAGCCTTCAGTCATGCGGCATGAGTGACAACAACAATTTTTGTACCTAGATTTTGGGTTGAGATATCTCTTGCATATCTATAGTTTGTGCGAGGTGATATTTTATAGGTGATTCATGCAACCATGGGTTTCTTGAACCTTTCTTCAACTACCAAACTTTGGATTTGTTTCAACCTAAGATGATTGTTAATGGATGTAGTTATCAGGCTTGATCACCCTGAAAGTTGTGTTATGTTCTTAGTAGGATGGATTGCTATTTAGGAGTTACAGATGGAAATGATGATTAGATTTTGAGTAGCGGACTTGTAGATAGTTGTGCTTATATGCGAGTACATATTGACAATACTGACGGTGATTTATATGCAACTAATATGCTGTGATGTCAAATCTCAAGAAGAGGAGAAAAGAGAGGAGTAGATTCTTCTAGCTTGGACTCTTGTAATGGTTATGGTTGTGTATTCTAGTTTGTGCTTGTCTTCCTTGGTTGACTCAAGGACAAGTTAACAAATAGTGGTGGGGGAATATTGGGTCCTAGTTGTGTGTGAATACAACATAGTTACTATTCTCATAGTTGAGGTCATGAATGAGTTATTTGGGTGGTTAAAGGAATTGATGGAAACAAAATAGGTTAAAAATGTGAAAAGGGTTTCTTATATAAGTGGAAAGGATGGACAATTTATTTCCCACTTCCATTGGCATTGTATACATATGGGTTCTAGGGGGTCATTAGATATCTAACATTGTATCTTTCCTTGTAAGAACCCCCTCTCAATTTTAAGGAATTGTAAGGGCATCAAGGAGTCAAAAGAGTGAAGTTGTTTTGCTCCCTTACCATGGTACAAAAGGGAGGCATATATATTGGTGTTATGAGTATAATAAAGTAGATATGCATTGACATCAATTCATTTCATGTCAATTTAGCTCTAATTTAGTTGAAAAATATGGTTTGTTTGCCATGATAGTTGTGTAACAATGGCTTAGTTTGAGGTTATTGCATCGAGAGTAGCGAGGTTCTCTACAACCCAATATGGAGGAGATGTTGTCGCATAACACAATGTTATGTTACCAAAAATTAAAAGTAATTAAAAAATTCATGTTGACTCATTAAATAAAAAATTAAAACCAAATAAAAAGTAATTAAAAAAATCCATGTTGGCTCATAAAATAAAAAGTTAAAATGAAGTAAAAGTTATTAAAATAATTTAAAAAATCCATGTCGGCCCATAAGACAAGAGCCACGAGGTGGCAATGTCCAGATCCATGTCGGCCCATAAAACAAGAGCCATGAGGTGGCAATGTCCCCGACATTTCCAATAGCTCTTGTTATAAGATAGTGGCTCTTGTTATAAACCTAAAAAATTTACCTAGTGTGTGAGCGAGGGAAATGTTTGATCTCTTGGGAGTCGAATTTGGTTTCTCTCTATGATTAAAAGGCTTAAAACACATGTCATAGAAGCCAAATTAATTTAAGTGAATGTTAAAACAATACTTTATCTTTTTTATTTTTATAAGAAACAAATATTATTATGAACATCCCTATGATCCACAACTCATTATTAATAACCTTTCTAATCTTGTTATTTTGACTTATGAGAGTCCACATAACCATAAAATTCTAACTAACTATTACATTGATCCCATAACATAAAAGTGAATTTATCTATATATATTCCCATTACACAAAATATAATATATTTACATATATATATATATATATATCAACTTTACAAGAAATGGTTAATGGAGAAACTTGATTTCATACAAAATGATAAACTTTGCAATGAAACATGTAATCAAATCCAACTAATAAAGTGTTCTTGTAAACATGAAACATTTTCCCAATGATGAAGCTGAGAGAGGTTGCATATAAGAAAAAATGTGAAAAGATTTTGTGCCATAATTTAACATATTGGAATCCTATAGTAGTGCAAACAGTAGTGGTTGCAACGTAGAAGGGGCACCTCCAAATATACATATTCCGCTTCTTTTTCAATGTTGATGAATGTGATCCCTCTTGAACCACATTGTACCTTTATTAGTATATTATTCATATAATTATAATTTGTCAACAAAAGAAAAGCAGTTATAAATAATGAAGTTATTTGGAAATCACTCGAATAATTGTAAAATAAAAATTGATATACATTGCCATATATTACTGAACTGAAATATATATATTATTGAGGGGAATTGACAACTGGGATGGGGTTGGTACTTGCATGAATGCCATATTAAATATCATAATCATAATAAATGATCCATTTATGTGACATTACGGTTATATCTTTTAGTGAAAAAAAGTCAAAATAAATCCAAAGCTCGTCACAAACAAGGATTTGTAAGGATGCATATGGAAAACTCCTTGGATGCTATATGTTGCATAAAATAATTTGTATGGAACTTGTCTTGATAAAAATTACAAACATGAAAAACTATGATGACATTCATGTGCTTATGTAAATTAATATTTAGAGCAATTATGAAGTGTCACTACATGATGTAAATCGTATGTAAATGTAGGACTAGAGGTAAGATGGTATCCCTATGATTGAGACAAAAAGTAGGCGTGTTGAAGAGGATATGTACATCCCATAACATGTAACCTTGAATAATCTCATTCTTCATGCCTTCTAGGTGTTCATCATGTAACCATGATGACTGCAAAATATATTTTGAGAGAGTATTCCTTGACAAATATGAGAGGTGGATGTCATGTGAGCCCAACTTGAATTGTATGAGATGACCTATTCATAACAAGTACTAGCTATAAAGGAGTGTTAAAAATAGCTCTGGATTGTTTTGTAATGATCACATGAGTTGTCATCTTGTAGAAGTTCAATATATGCTTTGCAATCATTTAACAAACATTTTTTGTTGTTTCTAAGTAGAATATAAGAAAAAATTTGAAAGTGGGGAATGTTGATGTTACACCTAATTCTCATCAACACCATGTTACGGGATAAGTATCTCATCATTTTCCTTAAATTCGTCAAAGATTGAAGTTGAAAATGAGTTGGGAAAAATAATTCATTATTTTAAGCCACCATTGCATTTTACCTGTGTGCAACCTACGGTACCCATCTCAACAACACATTTTCTCCATTTGCAAAGAGCGGTGCCACCGCCTACTGCTCACTTAAAAGTAATGGTACTCCCTTAGCACCGTCTGTTTTCCTTAGATAAGGCATGATGCTCGACTTATGAAGGAAAAAAAGGAAGGTTCGAGATGCTTCTCGAAGATGGCCTTTGTGGAGCCTCATCCCTATGAATCAGGACAACTGGATCTCGAGATCCCCCATCCTAGGGATCATCCTCCCACGTCTCCCATATAATCATCAACTTACCCTATCCTCTCAAGCCTTTATATACTAGCTCACCCCTTATGGGAAAGGGGAGGAAGAATGTGTTATAACATCTAAATTCTGGCCAAATTCTGCCAGAATCTTGAGTGGTGAGTAGGAAAGTTGAAAGCTATGAGGAAATACCCATTGAGAAGAGTTCTCAACACCAAGGCATTGGTTGTATACTCTCCTTCTTTATATTTTAATGCAAATATATTTTCTTTCCCATAAACATTGCATGTCTGGTTATGATTTGTTTATTATTTAACTCCTTGGTCTTTTACATAGGATTATAAACCATCTTGTTACTCTCACTTGGTTTGTTTTTGTTGTATCTATTGCAGACTATCCGTATAGTTCAACCACATCAAGGTTCATACCTTTAGATCCTATGGAAGGTGAGGAGAACAGTTAATTCAAGTAGTTTATTCAATCCTAGGGAAAGTTTCTTTATCTTGTCGATGTTTTGTTCTAGTTTTGTGTCTTTCAATATAAGGAAACAACCTTTTTTAGCATTGGCTAAGAATTTCCATTAAAAAAAGTGGCGACCATATTATTTATATTGGAAACTCTCAGCCAGTGTTGACAAAGGCTATTTCCCTAGAATGGAAGTCTCAAAACTAGAACAAAACACCTACAAGATAAAGAGACTTTCCCTAGGATTGAATAAACTACTTGAACTAACTGCTCTCCTCACCTTCCACAGGATATAAAGGTCTGAACCTTGATGTGTGTTGTAATCTCACAGATCACATAGGGTTACCAATAATACACATTAATACATACATACATAACAAAGACAAGAGACAAGAACTAGTAAGTAGAATAACATATTATACTATAGTGAAAGGGTCCATACAATACAGGGAACCGAACCGAGTTCTCATTTGGCTCAACAACCTAATATATATGAATTACAAATAGTTACAAATAACTACCTGTCAGTTCGATGAACCAACGCAACCTTATGTAGTCGACCTAACCTCTAATTAGTCGGCTGACTGACTTAGTCAGCTGATCGACTAAGTCAGCTATCGTTCAAGTCGGCTTACCGACTTGCTCCTCCAACATCTCCCCCACAAACAAAACGTTTCTTCGTCCCAAAGAAATAGGGAGGTACAAAAAAATTTTCTTTGCCGGTCCTTAGGTGGTTATTTCTATGCTTGGTCTTCATGGGCTGTGAAGTCTGATTGTTGGTCTTTTCTGCACACAGACTTCGACAATTGCTTCAGCTGTCACTGCCAGCTGATGTTGAAATGTTGTCCAACTTTGCGGTGTTTTTTGGATGTCGATCGTTAATGTAGTCAGACTTGATAATATCGACATCTTTTCTTGAATGGAGAGTTCTTCTATGTTCTCCATGTTGGGATCCATAAACTGGTCCTTTTCCTTTGTTGTCTCAAAAAGTTGTCTCATCACGGGCAGATGATGTCTATTTTTTCTAGATTTGGAATTTCTTGTTGCACCCATTGGTGTGGTTGTCGCTTGTGTTTCTGCAACTTGGTAGTTTCAAGCACTATTTGATTTTCAATTGTGCTCCTGAGTGCTATCTCTGTGCTTTTTCTCATTTCGAGTGCTTGGATTTCTTATCGGGTTTGTCGTACTTGCTGATAGACTTGCCCATAATATGCAGGACAATGTCTCAGTACTTATTCTGTAATGACCGACTCCTCCATGTGATCTCGTAGTACTTTGTATGCTTCTGCAAAAGCTGTGTGCTACTGTGTCAGCAGTCGAACTGTTTCTTCTTTCTGCTCCTCTTTGGCATCTTTCCTTTGTGCCTATAGTGCCGACACCACGCTCTCAAATAGTTGATAAGCCTTTTCTAGTGGCTTGTCGGTGTCGACCTCTGTCGGACCTGGTATCACAGATTGTACCAAGTTTCTGCATTTGTTAAGGAACTCGACTTGTTCTTTTGGTTCTCGTCGAGCTCCCTACATTTATTCTGGTTCCTTGTTTTTGCTTCGATTGCCAAGGATTCTAATAGTTGTCCTAATTCTCCATCCTTTAACTTAGTTGGGTCGACTGCAGTGGTCAATCTAAGTTGACTAATGTGGACCATTGTTGTCTGGCTTTGATGGTACTTCTTCTTCTTGTCTTTCTTTCTTTTGTGCTTCTGCTGCTCTACCTGCTTTGGCACCTGTGTACCTGTAATAGTTAGAATTGGTTGCTGGCTAGCAGTAGTCGATGGTATTTCTGGTTGGGCTGGTTGGATAACTACTGCAGCTGGTTGTGCATCTGGTTGGATGGATTCAGAGGGTCTAGATGTGGTTGCAGTTGGTGCTAATGGTTGTGGTGGAGGTGGTTCAGGTGTAGCTGGTTGGATTAGAGACTCTGGTTGATGAAGCGATGGTGATGGTGTTGGTGAATGGTCTAGTGTGATTGGATTAGTGGAGATATGGTCGGGTGAGGGGTTGAGGGTTTGTGGAGATTTTTTCCGGAGGTCAGAGAACAGTTCCTCGATTTATCAACTTATGTCATCTATGTCCTCTCCTTCCTCCTCTCTGGTCGGTTCATTGGCTGGTGGGTTGGGTTCAGGGTCGGTTGGAATGAGAGATGTGGTCCGACTTGTGACAACTTCAGCTTCTTTGTTAGGGTTTCTCTCAAATGTCGAAGTCCTAATTGCAAAAGTCCTTAGCCTCTGGAGTATTTGGCCAGGTTGTGGAGCGGTTAGTCTAGATCCACCAGCTTCAAATAAGGGGGCTTTGGTGGTGAGATTTTGAACTGATGTGAGTAACTCAGGAAATTTTTCAATGTATGCCTGGAGGTCTCTGTCGCGGTCGAACTTTTCCTTCACGGTCTTCGACATAACATTCTTGCATATGTCAAGTGGGCTTATGGAAGGCTATTCTAGAATTAGTTCTTGTGTGATTTTGGTCGGAGACAAAGGTGGACATGTAGACACAAGATCCACAACATTTTTAGCTGTCGAAGTGTTTGTGCTCTTCGCCCTCTTTGGTCGACCTTGTTGTGCCCTTGCTTCGGCAAATCTTTGGAACTTTGTTTCCACCGGAACTTTGTTTACCGCGGCATATTCTATAATGTCGCATGCAGTGGCTGCCAATTCTTCCTCATCTTCTGAAGAATCTAGAATGATAAGCTTGAGCTTACCTTTCCCTTGCTCCTATTCCTGTGTTTTCTTCCTTTTTCTTGAGGCTGCTATCTCCTTCAACAATTTGGTTATGTTTTCTTTGGTGACAACATACTCTAGATATTCAGTGTGTATTTCTCCCCCGTGTCTTAGTTGAGACAAGGCTTTCTTCAGCTAGCTTGGTTACCAGTTGTACTATTTGTGTCTCTTCCCTTTGTGCTGTCGGAGGTTCTATTTGTGTCTCTTCCCTTTGTGCTGTCGGAGGTTTGATTACGATTTGTAGTTGACTAGTGTCTCCTCCGACAAAAATGTGTCGATGTATAGGTTGAGATCGTAATCTTTCTCCTTCTCCTGGTCTATTAACGGCTCCTCTATTGAGAAATTTATTTCTTTTTCCCTTGCTGGTATCGACAGTTTTGAACCTGCCTATCAGGCTAGCTCTTGGAAAATCTCTTTGACTGTCGAGTAATAGTCGAGAGATCTCACCTTTGCCTTGGTGCCTTGCATGTACCATACCGTGGTATGGTCGATTTCTAACTGGATGTGGGCATTTTTGGGAATACTTCGTCGGATGTTCTGGGGCACCCTCCATCTAGTCGTGCGGACTTTCAGTTGTTGAAACCAGTTTTCGAACAACACTTTTCCATTTGCAAGTTCTTTCAGTGTTCCACTTTGGGCAAACGGTTTGAATCTCCACATATGAAATTTTGTCAGTTCGTGGAATTGCTTATCCTCGACAGGACACAAGGAGTACATTACTATCCATAACATTAGTGATGGAAACCTGATAATTCCTCCCGACTCCTGACATTTTTCGTAGATGCCTTTGACCATGTCAGTGACATACTTAGCCCATCTGTATATCTTTCATGTGTGGGCAATGTTATCCACTACCTCCAACATATCTAGTTTAAGGTCGCTTCCTCAACCTGTCGGTGTAAGTGCAGTGGCTATGATTTTGGCCACTATTTGCAGTGTTCGAGTTTGTATTTGGCTAATCATTATCCCTTTGGAGTTTTTGCCTGATGCTGATCCTGTTAACTCTTCTACCAGCCCTTCCTTGGTTCCAACTGGTACTGGTTCACCTTAGTTTGATAGCCCAGTCAATTTGGAAATTACTTCCCCAGACATTTCAACCGATCGGTCGAACTAAAATCTACCGTTATGATACTGGCTTATGATAAATTTCACCGTTGTTTCCTTCGTGCCTCCAAAGCTGGCCATGATTGGTGCATTGATGTAGTTTACAATGGTACTGTCACTTGATTTTCTCTACGGCTTGTGTAGGCCTTTTGTCGATGTAAGCCCACTCTTTAATCTCGGCCCATAGTTTCGCCCATGAGCTCTCCTGAACCTTGGCATTCTTGATGAGTTTGAGTCTCCTCATCAACGATGTCTCCGCGGTTAGTATTTCTTTAGCCTTGGCTTGAGCTCTGGTTTGTTTAGGTGCCATCTTGTCGGTCTACTGGTCAATTTTGCTTCGGTGTTCTTGGTTTTCAGTCGGCTGATTGCTAATTTGCTCTCTCTGTTCGGAATGCTGTAAATGATCCTTTGGCGATTCAGTATTTATAGTTGATGCGCTTGACATTTTTGTCGATGGGTGTATTAATGGCGAATATGATGGTCCAGCATGAAGACTTGAGTTTGCGTTAATGGTGATTTGATTTTGTCGTCCATAGTCATGAAGGCAGGATGGGACTTCTGAGGTCGTTGGTCGATGTCGATTATGTGAAGGATCGATGGGTGTGATGTCAGTTGTCGTGGTGATGATTTTATGTCATACGGTCTTATGTTTTTCGATCTTATTTTAGTTTTTGGATTTTCAGATTTTTATAGCTTTTGTTTAACCATTATGGTCATTTTTTTTCTTTTTCGAACTGATTTAGTTTCTGTACCACTTTAGTCAGGCATCATTAACAAGTTTATGAAATACTATGCCTTGTAACATCCTTAGTCGGACTGATCTGTTGGCATGTATCTCTTCGACAACATAGGGTCCCATCCATTATATATGTAGCTTTTTGGGTTTTCCTTTTACCCGACTATTGTATAGTAAGGCAAGGTCTCCTACCGACAGGTTTTTGTTTTTGATGTTTCGGTCATGCCATGACTTTTGTTGTTGTTTCTGGATTTCCTAATGTTGTAACGTGATTAGTCGGTGTTCTTCAAGATTAATTAGTTGCAATAATCGGTCCTTTCTTCCTTGTTCGACATTGAAATGCAAAATTTATGTGATAATAGGTGTCTGTTATCGAAAGTGTAGAGGAACTACTGCTTCCTGTCCATAAATTAGTCAGAACAGTGTTTGGTCGGTTGAACGCTTGTATGTCGTTCTGTATGCCCATAGTACTACAGGTATCTTTTCATCCCAGTCATCTTTGTCAATGTTACATATTTTTGTTAATCCTTTTGTTAATGTTTTATTAAATGCTTCAATTGCTCCATTCGACTAAGGGTGGTAAGCTGTACTCCGTCGGTGGTCGATTTGGAACTGGTCCGTTAGTGTTTTAATAATTTTATTTATGAAGTGTGTTCCCTGGTCACTAATTAGGGTTAATGGACATCCAAATCTGGTAATGATATTCTCATAGATAAACTTAGCAGCTATCTCACTGGAACATGTGTCGACTGGTTCTGCCTCTGCCCATTTGGTTACATATTCGACTGCAGTTATTATGTACCTTACACCTGTTCTTTTTGCTAGTATAGGAAATGGTCCTATGAAGTCGATGGCCCAAATTTCAAATGTCAAACTTGGATTTACTGATATCAGGGGCATTTTTGTACTAGGCAGGGGTCAACCCAACCGTTGACATCTGTCACATTGGCTTACAAAATTTTTGCAATCTTTGTGAAGTGTCGGCCACCACAACCCTGATTGTTGGATTTTCTTTGCAGTTGTATCTACTTGGAAATGTCCTCCTACAGGTCCATAATGTGCTTCATGCATAATATTATTTCTTTCATGTTCCAGTACACACCTTCTGAGGATGTTGTCTAACCCCATTTTATATAGGAATCCATTTATGAGACTGTATGGTGCAGCTTTCATGGCTAAGATTTGTTTCTTCTTTGTACTCATGCCTTCTAGTGCTTGTCCATCTTCTAGAAGCTGAGCTATTTCCTCTAACTCTACTGGGACTGCTTCTATTTGAAATAAATGTGCATCTGGTAAGTCATCTTCGACTCCTATTGCTTCCTCCCCTATGTCGATTCAGGATAAGTGGTTGGGACCGACATTTAGCTTACCTAGTCTGACAATGACTTC
The DNA here is from genome assembly GCA_001517045.1 of Pseudotsuga menziesii. Classification (NCBI taxonomy): domain Eukaryota; kingdom Viridiplantae; phylum Streptophyta; class Pinopsida; order Pinales; family Pinaceae; genus Pseudotsuga; species Pseudotsuga menziesii. The sequence continues at coordinate 372,531 of LPNX011007316.1, forward strand.
GAATTCAAATTCTTGGAATAGAAGTAGCCATCAACAAATTATTCCATGGTGTAGAGGCTTATTTACGAGGTATTCTAGTGCTTGATGGTCAGTGTAAAAGATAAATGGATTAGCTAGTAGATAGTGTCAATATTTTTGTAGTGCAAAGACCATTCCTAATGCTTCTCTTTCGGTTGTCGAATAGTTTCTTTTAGCTTTGTTTAGTTTCTTGCTACTGTAAACTATAGGATAGTCCATTCCATCATCTCTTGGTTGAGTTAGGATTGCTCCTATTGCTAGGCCTGATGCATCGATGTGAACATGGAATTTGATTGACCAGTTTGGAAACCTTAGGATGGGTGCTTCAACTAGCTTTATTTTTAGTTTTTCGAATGATATGTCACACTCCTCTATCCAATTAAATTCCTGATCATCTCTTAGAAATTATTCGAATGGGTATGTCATGTCTGAATAATTTCTTATGAATTTTCTATAGTATCATGTATGACCAAGTAGTACCCTAACTTGTTTTGGATTCATTGGGGGTTTTAAGTCGAGGATGATTTTTATTTTTGTGAAGTCGACTTTAATACCTTCTTTATAGATGATATGCCCTAATAGTCTTCCTATAGGAGTTATAAATATGCACTTCTTGATGTTTAGTGATAGTTGGATATGTCGACATCGTTCTAGCATAAGTCTTAGCCATTTACAATGGTCCTTTAGTGTAGAGTATATTGTCCAATCGTCGAAATATACTTCCATTGTTTTGTAAGTGCACTCCTGAAATGTTTTAACCACAATCCTTGAAAAGACTGCGGGTGCATTTTTAATTCCAAAAAGCATAACCCTGTAAGCAAATGAGCCAAATTCACATACTAATGTCGTCTTTTTTTGATCTTCTTTGGCTATTGGTACTTGATTATAACCTGAGAATCCATCTGTAAATGAATAGCATTCATGTCTTGCTACCTCATTTAAGATTTCATCTGCATAAGGAGTTGGAAATGGGTCTATTATTGTAACTTTATTGAGTTCTCTGAAGTCAACACAGATCCTTAGATTGGTTGGATCATGTTTCTTTGGTTGAACCACCATTGGACTTACCCATTCTGATTTGTCAATAGGGTAGATGATTCCTGCTGCAAGCATGTTTTCAATCTCTTTCTTGACTATCTCTTTGTATTTATGTGCTAGTTTATATGGTCTTTTCTTGACAGGTCGAACATCAGGTTTTATGTCGATCTTCATTTCACCCATTTCATGTACTAGACCTTTAAGATCTTTATAGTCTCTAGCAAATACATCCTGGAATTCTTTCAATAGGTTTGTGATCTCTGTTGTTTGTGCTTCAGACCAGTAGTCTCCATTTTTTGCTATTTTTGGTTGATCATCATTTGATATGTCGACTTCTCTAGTTTTGACTATAGTATCTAGCCATTCCGATGCTTTAGCTTCATTAATTGGTCGACTTCCTTCCTTAAACTATGAGAATGTGGTAGGGAGGTTTGCTTCAGTCATTCGGTCAGTATCCTCCTTGTCGGTTGTTTCAACTTTGAGTACTGTGCGAATAGGTTTGGTCGTTTTGACATGGTTTGATTTCGATGTAAATCTTTTCCCTTCCGAATTTTCATTTTCCAACTATAGTCTTGTTGACTGTGGTATTGTCCTGGTTTGTATATTGTTACAGTTTATTGTCGGTCGGTTGTCCCTTAGGGTTTTGTTTTCTGTCGGTTGTACAAATGCTTTCATATGTTTTGTAGTTTCGACCAGATTCTCATTTTGGGGTTCAAAGTTGAAATCTTTGATACAATTTTCTTTAAGTTCATGCCATAGAAATGTTTCACACCAAGCTTCTTCCATCTTGTACCATTTGTTTGGTAAGTCGGCGAGTGTTGATGGAAATAAGTGTGGCCATGTATGTTCATCCTTATATCCCAGTCTTCTCCATTCTTTTTCACATATCTTTATATGGTTTTCTGGATTCTGTCCTTGGGTAAATATAGGTATCTGAGCCTGGTTGGTTAACTTCTTTCCTCCAAATCTTTCTACAAAATAAGTCAAAGCTGTTGTCCATGTCTGCAGTCTTGACTGATGGGTATCCCACCATCCAGAAGCTTGTCATGTAAAAGTTTCTCCTAAACTTTGTAGTCAGCCATGTTCACTGATGTTCCTAGATACTTGCTCTACATGCATAACTGGTGATTCTCTTTCTTTATACCTTGGGATTTTTGTGGTATTTATATTTGTTGGTTGCAAGGTAGGATATTCCCTAATTTTCTTCTCAAATATTTTTGGGATGCTGGACACCACAAAGCATTGTTTGACTGGTTTCTTCTGTACTTTTTGAATGGTCCAGCATCCTCTTGCTTTTGTTTCATAGTTTTCAACCTCCCAATAATATAGTTCTGCATATGAATTGTATCCTACTGAGTCTTGGTTTCCTAAGTAAAGTTCACCATATGTATTAGGTTTTGTGTAATCTTCATTATTCTGTATTTGATATAGTTGTCGGATTGTCAACTGCTTCATCGATTGGTTCTGTCCAAGGTTCTCCTTGGGATGGATGAATAGGTACTATGAATTTTTTTCCATTCCCCTTTAATTTTATTCTTTCTTTGTCTAAGGATATCGAGGCTTTCATTTTTCTCCCCCAAGGTCGACCTACTAATGCTGGGAAGGAACTAGATCCTTCCTTAGGGTCAATAATTTCAAAGTCTACTTTAGTCGATATACCTTTTATCGTTGTGTCGACATTTTTCTAGACTCCAATAGGTTCAATTAGGCCTTGGTCGACCAATTTCAGGTATATGTTTGATTCATATAATTGAGGTGTACCTAACTGTTCCCATGTGTCTCAAGTCATAATATTTACCTGTGATCCGAAAACGAGTACAACTTGTCAGACATGGTATCCTTCAATTTCCAGGTTGACAAGTGGGTCGGCATCACTTTTATCTTTTTGGTTTAAGCTATAGATATTCTTTGTTTGTTTTTCGGTGTTTTTGTTGTGTTTTATTTTATACAGTAAGTCGATGAATTGCGATACTATTTTATCTTTTTGCACCAACTGTATTAGCTCTTTTACCGTGTCCTATTGATTATCATCTTCTTCTGCCTGTCGAGCAAATTCTCTAAATATATTTGTTGCATCTTTATATATTTGTTTTTCTTTAACTGGGTCAGGATAAACATTTTTTTTTATTATCTTGCTTATTTGGGGGTTATCATTCCTAATTTTCGTCCCTTGTCAGGTTACGATATGTAAATTCTTTGTATTGATAATATCATGTTTTTGCACACACAACAAGACATTAACATTTTTCTTTTTATTTATCTTTTCAAGCATAGTAGGGAAATCCTCTAATGAGTGATACCCTACTCCACAACTAGTACATAATTTTAGGTCAGTCATGTCCTTGTATGAACAGTATGCATGTCGGTGTCCTTCCTTGTAACATGTGAAACATTGGATGGGCCGACGTGGTCGGTTGTCTCAATTCCCAGAGAATCAACCTCGACTTCCATAGCCTACACGTCGGTTGTCAAACCGGCATTTGTACCAACGAACTTCGTACCTTTGATTATTTTGGTCATTTTGCTCATTGTTCTATGCAACTGCGTTAGTCTGATACACTACCTGATACTTTTGTTGATTCCTTAGATTCAGGTGGTAGTCGAAGGTGTTGTGATTTTTAGTTTCACAGATTGCGCACCATGATGCTTTTCCATTCTTCATGTTCAATGGGGAATCTATTGTGGTATGCTGTCCATGCTCTTGACAGATGTCACAGAAACATTTTGTTTGCACAAATCGAACATATTGTCGGCTAATATCCTGTTGGCAGTTTTCCTTTGAATGTTCGGCCATCGAGCACTTCGTGCACCAAATATCCTGACTCTTAAGGTTTAGCTCTTTTAGATATTTTTGCATGATCTCAAGCTGTTCCTGCAGTTTGTGATCTGTGGAGTATGCTGGAATGTCTTCATCCATTTCTACTTGTAGAGCTTTCGTGAGCGCATCTTCATAAGTTTTGAATGTATCTAGATTGATGTGTCGACGAATCTTTTGTGACAAACCTGCAAGAAACCACTGGATTAATAGTTGCCAATCAGTGACATAATCTAGCTGGCTGAGAAGGTATTTCCAGCGTTTGTCGTAGTCATGGACAATTTCTCCTAGATTTTGTGATGTTATATTTAATTTCTTTGCTGCCAGATGTTTTGCATCTGGATTTTTAAAGAACGATAGAAATTGTGCTTTGACTTCAGCTTTAGTTGCTCGGGGAGTTCTTTCAGAAAAGGTCATATACCATGTTAATGCCCTTTTCCTCAAGGCACCAACAAATTGCGCCATCTATTTGTCTTCATCCGTAACTTGGTTCGCCTCCCAAGTTGACTCACAGATGAACCAATGTCATCTGGGGTCCTCCTTGCCCTCATATAGAGGCATGTGCGCTGTCCTGTGACCCATGTTAGAGTCACTATCACTGTCTTCCTTAGTAGGTGGCGGTGGTGGGGATAGTGGGTTATTTTGTTTATTCTTCTGTGCAGAACTATTGTCGACAGAACTCTCATTTTCGTTGGTCGTCTTAGTTGTCGTTTCTTCTCCAACAAGCAGTCAGTCGGGGTCAACTTCTCTTGTCGATGTCCAACTGCAATTATTTGTCTGCAGCTCCAAATTTTCTGTATCTTCCAAAGTTGTATTTGGTAGGGGGGGTGCTCCTTCGTGTGTCAGGTAAAGTAAGTGGATACTTTGGTTGGAGGGTAATGCTTGAAGCGTGACCCAATTTCCTTCTTCTGGTCGATGGATAATTAGATGATTATCATCATTTCTTTCATCTTCTAGTCGGCTCCAAATACCAACGTCACCAGCTCCTAGTCTGAGGTCCTCTTCGACAATGGTTTGTATCCTAGTTCTTGGATTCCTCGGAGATAGAAGGGACTTCTAATTGGAGAGCTTCTTGCTGCTCTATTCACAAATGTTCTTCCATAGGGGACTTTTCTTCTTCCATTCCTTCCTCATGTCGGTCATGACCTGACTCTGGTGGATTTCTCTCTTGGTCTATCACCCTAATGCTCATTCCTCTTTACAGTGCTATGGCTCTTTCTCTTCTCTCTTCCCTTCTTTGTAGCCTCTTCTCCCTCTCTATTTTCTGAAAGTTCGATGTACCTTTATGTGACACTGTCCTTTCGATTTCCTTTTTAGGTCGACTTTTCATTGCTGGTGAATGGTTTCTCTTTAGTCAACTAGAATCCTCTCCACTTTACCCTGACATACAACCAACTACCCCCCCATTGCCTACCCAAAACTTTAGAAAGCCCAGATAGTTCTATTCACTTTCTTAGGAAGTATTCCCACTCCCTTTTGGCAATGGATTTTTCCCACTTCTTTTGTTTCTCCGCCCAGTTAGTATTTTGTGGCGATTCGCGTAGTAATGGACGAGGTTCAACGATATGACCTACTCCTTTTTCGATCAGAAATTTGAACAGCAAGGTCAGTAAGGAACACAAGAATTGTTCGGTGAGGTATGTGTAGAATTTCTTTTGGATAGTTTCCATCGAATTTCTTTCCTCTATGGCTTGCTCCTCGTAGAATTCATTGGCGATCTTTTCGAACCACTTTGACAGGTTTGTTCTTCTCCCTTGAATCAGTTTGTCTAGTAGTTGTTGGTATTTAATCGTGTTCGGCTTTTTCATCCAGGAGTTTCTTCAATAGCTGGGGCACTGATTCTACAAACGTCTCATGAGTCTCGGTAAAGAACCTTTCTTTTGCTTGAGCAGTCATTAATCTGTTTCTTCGTGCATAATTTTTCAAGTAGTTTGCTATTTTACGCTCCCACCAGTGTTTAATCTCTTGTTCTGATATCATCTGCTTGTATACATCTCAGACATGTACTACCGACAACGGAACCAATGCTGTAATCTCACAGATCACATAGGGTTACCAATAATACACATTAATATAGACATACATAACAGAGACAAGAGACAAGAACAAGTAAGTAGAATAATAGATTATATTATATTGAAAGGGTCCATACAATACAGAGAACTGAATCGAGTTCTCATCTCGCTCAACAGCCTAATACATATGAATTACAAACAGTTACAAATAACTACCTATCGGTTCGGTGAACCGAAACGACCTTATGTGGCTGACCTAACCTCTAATTAGTCGGCTGACTGACTTAGTCGGGTGATTGACTAAGTCAGCTATCGTTTAAGTCGGCTTAGCGACTTGCTCCTCCAACAATGTGATTTAACTATGTGGAGATACTACAATAGACACAACAAAAACAAACCAAGTGAGAGTAACATGATGGTTTATAATCCTATGTAAAAGGCCAAGGAGTTAAACAATAACCAAAGCATAACCATACATACAATGTTTATGGGAAAGAAACTATATTTGCATTAAAATATAAAGAAGGAGAGTATACAACCAATGCCTTGGTGTTGAGAAATATTCTCAATGGGGCCTTGTCTCAAATATTTCAACTTTCCTACTAACCACTTAAGAGTCTGACAGAATTTGGCCAGAATTTCGATGCTATAACACATTCTTCCTCCCCTTTCCCATAACGGGTGAGCTAGTATATAAAGGCTTGAGAGGATAGGGTAAGTTGAGGACTCTATGGGAGAGGTGGAGGGATGATACCTAAGATGGGGGATCTCAAGATCCAGCTATCTAGATTCATAGGGATAAGGCTCCATGAAGGCCATCTTCGAGAAGCCTCTCGAACCGTCCTTTTTTGCCTTCATAAGTTGAGCATCACACCTTGTCTTAGGAAAACAGGTGGTTCTAAGGGACAAACACTACTTGTAAGTGAGAAACAGGTGGTGGCACCACTCTTTGCAAATGGAGAAAAGGCGTTGCTGAGATGGGCACCACAGGTTACACATAGGTAAAGTGCAATGGTGGCATAAACTAATGAATTACTCTTCCCAACTCATTTTCAACTTCAATCTTTGAGAAATTTAAGGAAAATAATGAGATAATTATCTCGTAACATGGTGTTGATGAGAATTAGGTGTAACCGAGTCCCCCCCAAAGCATGAGGCTAGAGGGAAAGGATAAGCAGAAGGCTTTGTAAGAACAAGTTATCACTTCGAGGCAATAGTCCAAATATTGGAAATAATTAACAACCAAGGTCATCATACAGTACATTTACACTTTGATACATATCCCTATGACTCAGAACATGGATGTCGACCAATACAATGCAGATCCATGTGAGTTATAAACAATCATGGCTACTAAGATACAATGTAGATCCATGAAGAAGACTCTAATTTGGACATAGCTACCAGACATACAATGTAGATCTACGTCATACAGACACATATATGAGCATAGCCACATACATACAATTGTGGATCCATGCTATGGATCATACAAATACTCTATCACAACCTGGGGGAAAGAAATGAATGCTCAACAGACACCCAGGGTCTTCGTTTCGTCTTCCACAAAGTACGATTCTATCCATGTGAATAAATGTCTTGAAGTCGAACATGGTAGAAACCACTTGATTACCATCAATGATGAAAATCATTAACAAGTGTGAGGGAGATCACCATTAATGTTAATGATTCCCAAGGTACCCCAGTACATTCTTTTGAATGTGAATAGATGGAATGAAATTGAACACTCAGTTGAATCTTTCAATCAAAGGTCAAATATCTAAACCTATTGTCAAAAGCAAGAACATATTTCATTGAGGTATATATATCTTAAGGTACCTAATTGTTTCTAAGACTAATTCCTATAAGATGTGTTGAAGTCGACATGACTAGTCTCATCGAAGGAGGGCCATGATGAATCCCACATCAATGACATGAAACTTAGATTTTTTTTTTGGAATTTGAGTATGAAGTAACCACAAGACTGAGTCAAAGGTAACTAACATAATTATAAATGTAGTTTTTATTGCAGAGGGTAACTCTCAATATACAAATTTCCTTTGAACATTGGGCGACATGACCGAAGACTTGGCATCATTGAATTGATGAGGTAGATACCAGGACATAATGTGATGTTGGACAATGCATTCTTTGAAAAGACTCAAAGGAGTAACATGACTCATGAAAGTGGATAGACTCGAAGACAAGATGAATACCCAACTGTTTGAATGAAATGCAGACATGTGCCATGTTAAAAGGTGATTAGAAAACTGTCATTATTATAAATGAAACATAGTTCCCTTCCCTTAATTTCCCCATCATGATTGATGAGTGCCTCTTTACATTTTAACGAGTTAAAAGAGGGTAACAAATACTCGTTGTAGCTTATAATTAGATAATTCCATTCTCGTATGTTTTCTGAACTTGAGAAAGGAGGGGTTCGTTCCCAAAAAGAGTCTTTTAGTGTTTGATTTAAAGAGTCCAATGAAAGGAAACTCGACGTTGTTCATGTTTAGAGAGTATGAACGAGACTAAAGAAGACTCCAAAATGTCATTTTTCATAAATTTAGTCTCCGAGGCCCAAAAAAGTATAAAATAATAACCCAGAGAACTCTTCTATTCAACAACTATAGTATACCTTTTTTGTAAATAGTCAATCTGAACCCAAAAAGGGGTAAACTACATTTAGAAAGACGACCTTTCAAGTACTTTTACAAGCGTGAAAGTGACAAGTTCACTTGACAGTCTTTCCATATTTTGAGAGTAAAAAAAGAGATTAAAGAAGACTCCATTGGGGTTTATTTTCGTAAAAATGTTTAACGAGTCCAAAAAATTAATAAAAGTAGACTCGAAAATAGGGTTTAACGAGCATGGCTAAATTTGTAAAAGTGGGCTCGGAACCTTTTTCATGTTTGAATGCAGAGCATGAAAAAGCGATAAAGTAAGCTCAAACCATTTTTCATGTTTTAACCAGAGCACACAAATGTAAAAAGTAAGATCAACACCATCTTTCTATTTTTAACGAGCTCCAAGATTGGTTGAAAAAATACTTAGGATATTTGCTTCATTTTTTAACGAGCTTGCAACAGAGAAAGGGCTATGCTCAATATTTTGTTTCATGGTTTATCAAGCTTGAAACTAAAAGAAAGTATGCTTAACACAAGTCTTTTTGACATTATTTTTCCCAACGCGATGTCTAGAGGTCGGTACTTTCCCCCAGTAAAACTACCCAGTGGCTCAACTTCAACATAAATAGATTGAATACATGTAGATATCCTAAGAATTCTTTCAACCATTCTTCGAGCTTGTTAAAAATGGTAAGATGGTGTTGAGCTTACCTTTTACATTTTTTGTGCTCTGGTTAAAACATGAAAAATGGTTTGAGCTTACTTTGTAATTTGAGTGTTGAATTGTGTGGGTGATTGAAACATTGTGTTTATGTTTTAATCTTTGTTTCAAGAAAGAAAAGATCTCTCTCCTTTCCATAGATAATTTTCATTGAATGGAAAAGACTTGCATACTCATACTTGCATGGTTTTGAGTGAGGTCCAACATTCCATGCATTCACTTAACCGTACAAGAGAAAATTAAGAGCCAGTTTAATTTTAAAATCTTTAGCAACTTGTGTGTTAGGTTAGAGACGTGTTTCAACCTCTTTAAATGTAGGAGTTGTCATTTATTTCCTGCACTGCATCCCAAGAATCATGTGGTTCTTTCATGTACCCTTGAGGTATATCGAAAGGTACTTCACACACTCAATTGTATATAGGAAGGCCCCTTTTGAACGATTGTGCATTATACAACACTACTACGGAGTTGAGCTCCCATGTACCTTGTGTATATCTGGAGACACTTTTAGGGATCCTAAGACCAATTGAGAAAATCCCTTTGACTATCTTATCATCATAATACACTGAGAAAAACACTCGAGGAGATTACTATGCATGTACCGTCTAGGTAGTTGGGTATTCAAGAAAGGGTATGGTCCCAATCCTCCTTATCGCACTCTACTATTAGACCCTATGGTATATAGAGAGTTGTGATCGTTTGACAATATTGTGAGGATCCTAACTCTGTATTCTCTCCTTTCACTTGTTTTATTGTTTATTTAGATTGAGTAGCACTTATTTCTTGTACAGTTAAAAGTATTAGAAGGAGAGATACCTTTGTTATATAGATATGGCTATGTCTTCTAGTGCTATACACCAAGAGGTCCCTTCTCAAGGGGAACCTTTTGTTTTTCCTTCATTTGGAAATGTTATTCCTCCTCTCATGGCCACCTTGAATCTTCCCAGATTGAATATAAGATTACCTATATGGTTATTCTCTATCTCGGTGATTCTGATTACCTATATGGTTATTCTCTATCTCGGTGATTCTGATCCCACCTTGTTTCTCAGATGTTAATTATCCTTCACTAGAACACCAACCTCCTTTGAATTTTCCACCTTCTTCGCAATACATGTATTCTCCCCTTTCTCCCTCTTCGCCTGTTGAAAATTGTAGTACTAGTAATTAGGTGAATAAGAAGAAGAATAAAAGGAAGGTTAAGAAGAAGAAAGAAAGACTACTGATAGATGTTGATGTATTTGTAACTTCAGAATGTATTCATCTATGTATCTTATGTATTATAACCCAATGTTTATTCCAGGATGTATTTATCATGTAATTGAGTCATGTTGTCATGCCCTGATGTTCCGATCGGGAGAATCAATAATGTAAACAAGTCATGTCAAGTCATAGTGGGTAACCCTCTGATTGTCTAAGGGTTAAAGTCCTCACAGTTCTGGGGCACTAGGGTTATTAGACTCTCCAAGTAGAGGTCAGCCCTAGTAGGGTTTTAGTCATGTCGGGATTAGTATAAATAGAGAGCTGGACTCTCTATTTAGCACACATCACTCATGCATTCAAGTGTAGTGCATAGTTGAGCAAGGGGAAGACACTGGGGCTAGACAAGAAGAAGATTACTGCTGTTGGGAGTGCATCTTACTGTTTTGGGGTTTTAGATCTTATGCTGATTCTATCTTTGAGGAAGTTGCGGGGATTTCTCCATTTATGGTTTCCTTGATGAAAAACACTGTGTTCATTGTCTCTTGTGTTTGATTGCTGTACTTGCTATTCTCTCAGTAAATATCCTAACATAATGCTAGCTTTAATGTTGAAAAACTAACATGGTATCAGAGCTAACCTAAGAAGAAGACACTATGCAGCTGCGGGAACTAGGGCTTCCTAGTTTGTGGATCTTCCTCCATAGATTTTCAGAAAAAGTAAGGTGGAATAACTATCCTCCTTAAAGCGCATCTTTCTGTGGAAGCAGAATCCAATTTTGAGGTTTTTCAGTTTTGGACCTATCAGTGCTGTCGAAAATTAGGGATTTTTACAGAAGAGGAATTTTTCAGTGAGCCCAATCTTGGATTGATCTCCTCCCCAAAATCGAAGTTAGGGACAAATTTCAAGACATTTGGGTGGACAGAACTCCAGAAAAAGAAAAACCCTAATTTGCTCCTGAACCAGCTCTGCAAGATTTTAGCTCAAGTTTCAGATCCGACATCTTGACCCTGGTAAGATCTAAAATATTTTGTATTTCCATTTGAGGTTCTCAGTTAAGATGTCTCATCATACCAAGCTTGATGAAAAGCTTGAGGGAGATGATAAATTCTGAGCCTGGAAGTAAAGGATCTCCCTAGTTCTCGAAGAAAATGAGTTAGACTCCTACATCCATGAGGAGGTTCCAGTTCCAGAGGGTGATGAGGAAAAGGCCTTACATAAGAATAATATGGTTATGGCAGAGAGGATCATTGTTGATTCTATTAAGGATCACCTTATCCCACATGTGTCCTCTCTCAAGACACCTAAAGCTATGTTTGATGCCCTAACCAAATTGTTTGAAGGGAAGAACATAAATCAGAAGATGAATCTAAGAAACCAACTGAAGAATGTGAAGATTCAGAATGCAGAAACAATCCAGTCTTACTTCACAAGAGTTTCTCAGATCAAAGAAAAACTAGTAGCAGTTGATGAAGAAGTGGAAAATGCAGAGATTGTGATGACTACCTTGAATGGCCTTCCTAGGTCATGGGATTCTTTCATCCAAGGAATTTGTGCCAGAAAGAAGTTAATCAAGTTCAACAGACTATGGGAAGAATGCTCTCAAGAAGAAGCTCAGATAGCAGCTCGAGAAGAGAAGATGGGAAGTGAAGATCAAGCTCTCACGATACACTCCAAGTCTCACTCCAAGTCAACCAAAAGAAGATCTCATAGCTCCAGAGGTAAGCACTCACAAAGATATCACTAGAAAAGATTTATCTAGGATCACATGTTATACATGTGATGAAGCAGGACACTATTCAAGGAATTGTCCTAAGAAACAAAAACTAATGAAGAGAAGCAACAAAAGAAGACATCATGCTCATGCTGCAGAGGATGATGAACCATCCAGGAAGAGATCTAGATATGAAAGTTAAGATTCTTCCAATGAGGATGAATATGTTCTGATCTCTGCTCTCACAGGTAACATTACTCATGGAAGTGATGATTGGCTTATAGACAGTGGGGCTTCCAAACATATGACTGAATTCAAGGAATCTTTTGTGAGACTGTTAGAACATGAATCACTTCACAAGGTAAAGCTAGGAGATGACTACCAATATCCAATAAAAGGTAGTGGGGAATCTTCCTATAAACTAGACTCTGGAAAGTCTCTAACAATGAAAGAAGTATTATTTGTGCTAGGACTCAAGAAGAACCTTCTCTCCATATCCGCATTAGACACAAAAGGAATGCGGGTTGCATTCATAGATGGTCAAGTCATCATGTGTCCAAAAGGAAAGACTATCGATGATGTGGTAGTGATTGGAGAACAAGAAGGAGGATTGTACAAATTGAAGGGCCATCTAGAACAAGCCTTGATCCATGACACAGTAGAGCCAAGTGAACTTTGGCATAGAAGGCTTGCACATGTGCATTACAGAGCACTACCTATTGCAATCAAAGTTGTCGAAGGTCTTCCAGAAATCCAAGCAAAACATGATGGGGTTTGCAAAGGATGTGCGAAAGGAAAGAATACAAAGAAGACATTTCCAAGTAGCGAAAGCAAAGAAAAAGGAATCTTGGAAATCATCCACTCCAATGTATGCAGTCCTATGTCATCAAACTCACTAAGTGGGTATGCATACTATGTTTCTTTTATTGATGATTTTTCTAGGAAGACATGGATTACTTCATGAAGAACAAAGAGGAAGTATTCAGTAAGTTTAAGGAATTCAAAGCCTTGATCGAGAACCATACTGAAAAGAAGATCAAGACCTTTTGATCTGATAATGGCAGAGAATTCACTTCAAATGAATTCAAAGAGCTATGCAAAGAATCAGGGATTAAGAGGGAGTTGTCCACTCCTTATAGTCCACAACAGAATGGGATTACGGAATAGAAGAACAAAAATATCATGGGAGCTGCAAGAGCAATGCTTCATGATCAAGACCTTCCTATGCATCTTTGGGCGGAAGCTGCCAGAACAATGGTGTATGTACAGAACCGTACTCCACATAGAGTACTCAAGAACAAGACTCCTGAAGAAGTCTTCTCTGGTAAGAAACCAGAATTCAACCATCTCAGAATATTCGGATATCCTGTGTACATCCACCTTCCAAAAGAGAAGAGGACTAAATTAGATCCTTCAGGAAAGAAGGGTATATTTCTGGGATACTCTGAAAGCTCAAAGGCTTACAGAATATATTTCCTAGGATACAAGAAGATTGACATCAGCAGGGATGTAACATTTGATAAAGACACAGCTTACAACAAATCCAGAAAGAGACCTGCTAAAGAACCTGAAGAAGTAGAAGCACCCAGAATTCATGATACAACCATGAATGAAGAAAATCAAGAAGAAGATCGAGAATTTGAAGAACCATAAAGACCTATAGATCCACCTTTGGATAAGAATCCTCATAAGAGGAAACCTGCTTGGGTACAAGAACTTATCCAAGGTGCATAAAGATATGGGGCTCCATAAGATAATCACAGAGAAAGAAAGAGGACCAGATCCTATTTTGGGTATGTAGCTTTACTATGTGATTTCATTGATAAAGAACCTTCCAATTCTGAAGAAGCGACAGAACGGAAAGAATGGAAGGATTCTATGATCGAAGAGTACCAATCGATCATGAAGAATGATGTTTTGGATGTTGGCCCAAGACCAGATGGGAAGTCAGTTGTAACTTCCAAATGGATCTACAAGATCAAACATGCTGCAGATGATAGCATTGAAAAATATAACGCAAGATTTGTAGCTCGAGGTTTCTCTCAGAAGGAAGGAATAGACTATGAAGAAACCTTTGCACCTGTAGCCAGATACACTTCCATCAGATCAGTACTTGCTCTGGCTGCAGTGATGAAATGGAAGATACACCAGATGGATGTCAAGATTGCTTTCTTGAATGGTGTAGTGGAAGAGGAAGTGTATGTAGAACAACCACTCGGTTTTGAGACACATGACATGGAGTCTCATGTGTGCAGATTGAAGAAGTCCCTGTACGGTTTTAAACATGCACCCAGGACATGGTATAGCAGAATTGATAGCTTTATATCCAGTTTGGGCTTTACCAAGAGTAAAGTAGATTCCAACCTTTACTAAAAGGTTGAAGATGGAAACCCAATGATGCTTCTACTATATGTAGATGATCTATTTGTGACAGGTATGGATGGGTTGATTGCTGATACGAAGAGAAAGCTTGCTGCCGAGTTTGAGATGAAGGACTTGGGTATGATGCATTATTTTCTAGGTATGGAGGTGTGGCAGAGTGCAGATGGAATCTTCCTTGGACAAGGGAAGTATGTAGTAGAGATCCTGAAGAGGTTTGGGATGATGGACTGCAATACTATGGCCACACTTATGGCATCGAACCTGAATCTATTGAGTGATGCTTCATCAGAGTCAGTTGATGCTACGATGTATCGTCAGATGATGGGGTCTTTGATGTACCTGATGAACACAAGACCAGACATTTGCTTTGCTGTGAACACCTTGAGCCAGTTCTTAACAGATTCGAGAAATGTTCACTTGATTGCTTTAAAGCATATTCTGAGGTACCTAAGGGGTATAGTTGATTATGGGATCAAGTACGACGTGGATCAGACGATTAACCTGGAGGGTTATGTTGATTTAGATTGGGCAGGAAGTGCCATCGATAGGAAGAACAATTCAGCGTGTTGCTTCAGTATGGGATCAGGTGTGATCTCTTGGTTTAGCAGGAAGAAATCCTGTGTGGCACTGAGTACAGCTGAAGCAGAGTATGTCGCAGCTTGTTCAGCTAGTTGTGAGGCAATATGGATGTGGAAGCTACTGTTTGATTTATTTGATCTCCAGATGGATGCTACTTGTATACATTGTGACAACCAGAGTTACGTGAAGTTGTCAGAGAATCCAGTGTTCCATGACAAGTCAAAGCACATTGAGATCAAGTATCAATATATCAGGGATACGGTTCAGAGAGGAGCAGTGAAGCTCCAGTATGTTGCGACGGAGGAACAAATAGCTGATGTGTTGACAATTCCATTGGCTAGAGTGAAGTTCGAGTACTTCAGGGAGAAGCTTGGTGTTCTCCAGATCGAGGTTTCCTCCAAGGGAAAGTGATGAGTCCCAAAGCCATTCTAACGAGAAGGTCAGATGTAAGGGCTGAGCCATTTTGTCATGGTGAGAGGATTCAGTTCCTTCCATGTCAGATATGAGTGCTAAGATTCATAGCCATTCTTACGAGCAGGTTAGATATAAGGGCTGAGCCATTCTATCATGGTGAGAGAATTCAGTTCCTTCCATGTCAGATATGAGTGCTGGCCATCCTGTCGAGTAGGACAGATGTAAGGGAAACTGCCACTCTCCGGGAGACTGGAGGCACCTGGTCCGTTACCAGGTAGCTCAGTCAGGGACTGGGAGCCTTTCTGATGAGGGTGGAGGATTTGGTTCCTTCCAGGTCAGATGTGAGTGCAGGTCATTCTGGCGAGGGTGTAGGACTTGTTTCCTACCAGGTTAGATATAAGGGCAATTGCCATTCTCTGGGAGAATGGAGGCACCTAGTCCGTTACCAAGTAGCTCAGTCTGGGACTGGGGGCCTTTCTGGTGAGGGTGGAGGATTGAGTTCCTTCCAGGTCAGATGTGAGTGCAAGCCTTTCTGGTGAAGGTGGAGGACTTGTTTCCTTCCAGGTCAGATATAAGTGCTGAAGCCTTTTCACAGATGATAGTGATGTCCTATCATGCTGGTGAATGTGAGTGCTAGGCGTTTTTGATGTGATTGTAGGTTTCTACATGATTAGATGTGAGTGATGGGAATGCCTTTCTGACGAGTAGGTTAGATGTAAGTGTTGGGTGAAGACCTACATGATGGCTAGGCCTACAACCAGCATGAAAGAAGGCTGGCTCTGTAGAACTTCCTATGACGAGATAACACACATGATGATGACCAGATGAGATCCAGATCAAGCTATGATCCAGATCTAGTTATGATGACTCTGAGAGATCCAGATCGAGTGATGATCTAGATCCAACAGTGATGATCCATATCGAGTGATGATCCAGATCCAGTAGTGATGATCTAGATTGAGTGATGATATAGATCGAGTGATGATCTAGATCCAGTAGTGATTATCCAGATCGAGTGATGATCCAGATCCAGAAGTGATGATCCAGATCGAGTGATGATCTAGATCCAGTCCAGTGATGATGATCCAGATCGAGAGATGGTCTAGATCTAGTGATGACATCCCATGATGATCCAGATCGAGAGATGATCCAGATTCGAAGAATGAAGATGACTTGAATACTCAGAAGACTTGAGATGTAGATGACGAGATGATATAGTTGATACAGAGAAGAAGACCAATGCTGAAAATTGTGTCGAAAGAATACCTTCCTAGTTAAGAGAGAGTGTTGATGTATTTGTAACTTCGAAATGTATTCATCTATGTATCTTATATATTGTAACCCTATGTTTATTCCGAGATGTATCTATTATGTAATTGAGTCATGTTGTCATGCCCCAATGTTTCGATCAGGAGAATCAATAATGTAAACAAGTCATGTCAAGTCATAGTGGGTAACCCTTCGATTGTCTAAGGGTTAAAGTCCCCACAGTTCTAGGGCACTAGGGTTATTAGACTCTCCAAGTAGAGGTTGACCCTAGTAGGGTTTTAGTCATGTCAGGATTAGTATAAATAGAGAGCTGGACTCTCTATTTAGCACACATCACTCACACACTCAAGTGTAGTGCATAGTTGAGGAAGGAGAGGACACTAGGGCTAGACAAGAAGAAGATTACTACTGTCGGGAGTGCATCTTACTGTTTTGGGGTTTTACATCTTGTGCTGATTCTATCTCTAAGGAAGTTGCAGGGTTTTCTCCATTTATGGTTTCCCTGATGAAAAACACTGCGTTCATTGTCTCTTGTGTTTGATTGCTGTACTTGTTGTTCTCTCAGGAAAGTTCCTAACATAATGCTAGCTTGAATGTTGAAAAAATAACAATAGAGTCCCAACCAAATACTCTTCTTAGTGAGAGTGTTGAAATACCTACCAAAACTACTCGTAAGACAAAATTCCCTTGCAGGATTTGTAAGGGTAATAACCTTCTAAAGGATTGTCTTAGTATTTCCCAAGTTTTGGAAGTGTGGTCTAGTGACTCCCAAAACCTTGTGTCATCAACATCTGGTCATCATATTGATGATACCCCATCAACCAGTGACTCTATGATTAATAGTCGGAAAGGTAAAGTCAGAAATCCTTGCTTGTTGTGCAAGGACATGCACCTTACTTACCTTTGTCCTTGCATGGATGAAGCTTCAAATTTGTTGAAAGATATTACTGTTCCTCATCAATGGCTTCCAACATATTATCATAAGTTGTCTCTTGACCCCCCACTGGTTAACCAAGTGGTCAATTCGGTTTCGTCTGGTTGATCCCATTCTTCCTTTGAAGAGTGAAGTTAAAGTGGTTGATTTGATATATTCTTTGCTCGATCCCACTCTTTCACCTGAGAGTGTTAATACTGAAGTAGTAACTTTGACATAGTCTTCATCTTGTCCCTCTCTTCTAGTCAAGAGTGAAATGAAAACATTTGAAGTTTTCGTAGTTAGTTCAGATTGTTCTATGCAAGAGGAAATTATTTATATTTCAACAGAAACCTATCCATGTACTGAGGTTATTTCCTTTGATTGGAGTAATTTGACAGAATATCGTAGTCCTTCGAGTGTTCCTTTATAGATATATGTGCAAGTTACTACTAGGAGCATGCTTCACACTATTGTTGATGAAGATTCTTCTATTAGTATTTTATCCTCAACTGCTTGGCAATCTATAGGTTCTCCTCAACTTGTACCAGCTTTCGACCAGATACTAACTTTTAATAGAATACATATTGCACCTTTAGGGATCCTTCCTCACTTACCTATTTCCGTAGGAGGGAAAATTGTCTTTATTGATGTTATGGTAGTCCAAGGTCCCTTATATTTTAATCTACTCCTTGGAAGAGATTATGTTTATGCCATGAAAGCTGTAGTGTCCACACTGTTTCGAGTGATGCATTTTCCCCATGCTGGGAATATTGTGACCATTAATCAACTTTCCTTTGTTAAACTTGATCATCGTATGAATCCTAGTCATCAAACTTCCCTGAATGTACTGCATGTTCTTGTGGTTCCTTCCCCTTCATCGGCCATGTCTCTTGACTCTGTACATCATGCTAGAGTTTAGTCATTTGTTAATTGATAACTTATTCCCATCATGGGGAAGCTTCGGGGGCATGTTTCCAGTCTCTGGAAATCATATTAGAGTTAAGCTGCTAGCTTTTTATGTAATGGGAGAAACCTACCAACCTATGGACATCATTTTGGCTAAGAAATTATGAGAGCATAGTTCTGATCATGTGTCAAGCTTGTTAAAAAATGAAACAGGTTCGAGAGCACAGTTCCCTTTCTTTTTCAAGCTCGTTAAAAAATGAAACATGCGTTCCCAAGGAAAGTTTACCTTTGGTTTTAAGCTTGTGTAAAAATGAAACCATTCTCGAGCATAGTTCCCTTTCTATGTCAAGCTCATTAAAAAATGAAATAAGATTTCTCAAGCAAAGTTTACCTTTGGGTCTCAAGCTTGCATAAAAATGAAACCATCCTTTAAGCATAGTTATTTTCTGTTTCAATCTTGTATAAAAATGAAGCAAGTCACCCCTTTGAAGCAAGTCTTCCATCCTTTTTAGGACTTGAACCTTCATTTCATCTATCGTTAGGTCCTCTTTATTCCTTGGTATATGGTGAACCTTTTCTTATTAGTAGACCATAGTTTTATGTTTAGTAAAGAAAAAGGGTAGGAAGATGAAACAAAGCTCAGGGGGCATGTATTCAAGCTCTTTATGTTGAAGTTGGTCAATGTATAGTTTTACTAGGGGAAAGTACCGATCTCTGGACATCACGTTGGGAAAATACTGCCGAAAAGACTCATGTTGAGCATACTTTCTTTTAGTTTCAAGCTCAATAAACAACGAAACAACATATTGAGCATAGTCCTTTCTATGCTACAAGCTCATTAAAACATGAAGCAGATATCCTACTCATTTTTTCAACCAATATTCGAGCTTGTTTAAAACAATAATATGGTGTTGAGATTACTTTTTACATTTTTTGTGATGTGGTTAAAACATGAAAAATGGTTTGAACTTACTTTATCCCTTTTTCGTGCTTTGCATTCAAACATGAAAAAGGTTTCGAGGGAATTTTTAAAACTTTAGTCATGCTCATTAAACCCTATTTTTGAGTCTAATTTTATTATTTTTTCGGACTCGTTAAACTTGTTTATGAAAAAGAAACCCCAATGGAGTCTTCTTTAAGCTCTTTTTTGACTCTTGAAATATGAAAATATTGTCAAATGATCTTGTCACTTTCACACTCATAAAAGTACTTGAAAGGTCATCTTTCTAACGATAGTTTACCCCTTTGTCGGTTCGGATTGACTATTGAAGAAAAATGTATACTCTAGTAGTTGAATAGAATAGTTATCTAAGGTATTATTTTATACTTTTTCGGGCCTCGGAGACTAAATTTATGAAAAATGATTTTTTGAAGTCTTATTTATTTTCGTTTAGACTCTTTAAACATGAACAACGTCGAGTTTCCTTTCATTGGACTCGTTAAATCAAACATTTAAAGACCCTTTTTGGGAACGAACCCCTCATTTCTTAGGTTCAGAAAACATATGAGAATGGACTTATCTAATGATAATATGCAACGAGTATTTGTTACCCTCTTTTAACTCGTTAAAAATTAAAGAGAAACTCATTAATCATGATGGGGAAATTAATGGAAGGGAACTATGTTTTATTTATAATAATGGCAGTTTTCTAGTCACCTTTGAACATGGAACTTGTCTACATTTCATTCAAACAGTTGGGTATTAATCTTGTCTTTGAGTTGATCCACTTTCATGAGTCATG
Organism: Pseudotsuga menziesii; assembly: GCA_001517045.1. Taxonomy (NCBI): domain Eukaryota; kingdom Viridiplantae; phylum Streptophyta; class Pinopsida; order Pinales; family Pinaceae; genus Pseudotsuga; species Pseudotsuga menziesii. The sequence continues at coordinate 392,887 of LPNX011007316.1, forward strand.
TTGCTCCTTTGAGTATTTTCAAAAAATGCATCGTCCAATGTTTCATTATGGCCTGGTATCTGCCTCGTCAAGTCAATGCTGCCAAGTCTTCGGTCGTGCCACCCAATGTTCAAAGGGAAGTTGTATATTGAGAGTTATCTTATGTAATCAAAACTACCTTTATGATTGTGTTAGTTACCTTTAAGTCAGCCTTGTGGTTACTTCATATTCAAATTCCAGAACTTTGTTCTGAGTTTCGTGTCATTGATGTGGGCTTCATCACGACCCTCCTTCGACGAGACTATTCCTGTCGAATTCAACACATCTTCCAAGAATTAGTCTTAGAAACAAGTAAGTACCTTGATATATGTATACCTCAATGAAATATGTTATCTCTTTTGACAATAGGTTTACAACATTGACATTTGATCGAAAGATTCAGCTGAGTGTTCGACATCAGCCCATCTATTCACATTCGAAAGAATGTACTAGGGTATCTTTGGAATCATTAAAATTAATGGTGATCTCCCTCGCACTTGTTAACAATTTTCATGATTGACCGGTAATCAAGTGGTTTCTACCATGTTAGACTTCAAGACATTTATTCGCATGGATAGAATCATACTTTGTTGAATATGAGACAAAGACCCTGGGTGTCTGTTGAGCATTCATATCTTTCCCTAGGTTGCGATGTAGTATTTGTATGAGACATAGCATGAATCCACATTTGTATGTTCGTGGTTGTGCTCATATTTGTGTCTGTATCACATAGATCTACATTGTATGTCTGGTAGCTATGTCCAAATTTGAGTCTTTTTCATGGATCTATGCCGTATCTTAATAGCCATGACTGTTTAAATCTCACATGGATCTGCATTGTATTGGTTGAAAACCATGTTGTGAGTCATATGGATATGTATCAAAGTGTAAATGTACTGTAGGATGACCTTGGTTTTTTGATGAGTTATGATATTTGGACTATTGCCTTGAAGTGATAACTTGTTCTTACAAATCCTTTTTCCTATTCTTTCCCTCTAGTATCATGCTTTGGGGGTCAGTTTGTTACACCTATTCATGTCAACACCATGTTACGGGATAAGTATCTCATTATTTGCCTTAAATTCCTTAAAGAAAGAAGTTGAAAATGAGTTGGGAAAAGCAATTCATTAGCTTAATCCACCACCACACTTTACCTGTGTGCAACCTGTAGTACCCATCTCAACAATTCCTTTTCTTCATTTGCAAAGAGCGGTGCCACTGCCTGCTGTTCACTTACAAGTAGCGGTTCTCCCTTAGCACCATTTGTTTTCCTTAGATAAGGCGCGATGCTTGACTTATGAGGAAAAAAAGGAAGGTTTGAGAGGCTTCTCAAAGATGGCCTTCGTGGAGCCTCATCCCTATGACTCAGGATAGTTGGAGATTGAGATCCCCTATCCTAGGGGATCATCCCTCCAGCTCTCCCATAGAATCCTCAATTCACCATATCCTCTCAAGCCTTTATATACTAGCTCACCCCTCATCGGAAAGGGGAGGAAGAACGTGTTATAGTATCTAAATTCTGGCCAAATTCTGTCAGACTCTTGAGTGGTTAGTAGGAAAGTTGAAATATTTGAGGAAAGACTCCATTGAGAAGAGTTCTAAACACCAAGGCATTGGTTGTATACTCTCCTTCTTTATATTTTAATGAAAATATAGTTTTTTTCCCATAAACATTGTATGTTTGGCTATGCTTTGTTTATTGTTTAACTCCTTGGTCTTTTACATAGGATTATAAACCATATTATTCTTCTCACTTGGCTTGTTTTGTTGTGTCTATTACAGGATATCCACATACTTCAAGCACATCAATGTTCAGACCTTTGCAGCCTATGGAAGGTGAGGAGAGCAGTTAATTCAAGCAGTTTATTCAATCCTAGGGAAATTTTCTTTATCATATAGGTGTTTTGTTCTAGTTTTGAGTCTTTCAATCTAGGGAAACAACCTTTGTCAGCATTGACTGAGAATTTCCAATAACAATTGAAGAAAGTTCCTCAAACTTATATTTAAAGACATCCTCATGTCTCGTTACATGAAACACATGATAAAATAATTTAATACATCTTTCATAGTGGAGATTTTATTCAATATCGATATTTATCATTCTACTTTACATATCTTATAATGTTGTTGCTGATTTTATGAACTGTTCTAGACTCTTCTTTTTAATCTTTACAAAAATTTTACATAAAATTTGTTAACACTTTTTATGGCTTCAAAAGATCAATGAAGTCATAACATTTTATATAATTTTTTTTTTGCTATGGCTGGTACTCGTGTGACATGGGGTCCAGGGATCCAATCCGACTACCACTATACCCCTAGGTTCCCCACACACCCCGCAAGCATGGGACACAGGTAAAGCCGGGTGTGATTTGAACTCGTAACCTCCAATTTACAACATGTGACTTCATATAAAGTGAACTGCCAATGAACCACACCCATGTGGGCATTATATATATATATTATCTTTTCTAAAATTTATCAACACTTTACATGACTTCAAAAGATCAATGAAGTCGTAACACTTTATATGACTTCAAGGGATCAATGAATCAAGCTTGCTATGCCCTTAACCTATTGAACTACCGTATGTGGATGACAGCCCTTGACAAGGATATAATAGAATGGAATTATTATTCGTTGGTCATGATGCTCTTCTAAATATTAAAATTAGTAAAGTTTTTAGATGTCATATTAATTCTCAAACTAGAGCAGTCCATGAACTTAATAGGCCTCACATCTGTGAAATTCATAAGCTGGGTGAGTAGGGGATTCAATTTAACATACTCCCGTATTTTTGTCATAGTTAATAGTTGTCGAAATCTCCAGGTTCTTTCCTTTGAAAATGAGAGAAAACAATGATTGAAACTTAAGCCAGGATTAGGGGATTCTAGAGTTGCATGACGGTTTAGGTTTAATTAATGATTAATAACAAGGATTAGATGAGATGCTTTCAGTGCAACATGTATTGTGTAAAAAGAACTTGTCCTATGCATTCCTTCGCTCGTGTGGCCTGATTGAACTTCAAACAGTGAATTCTTAGATAGGATATATAAAAATAGAAACTATTAATGTATTTAATGCTAAACTTTTAAATATAGGTTATAGGTAATATATTGGAGCACTATGCATGACATTAAAGTGTCGTTTATGTCAGGGTAGGGATTCTCGAGGTATGACCAGAGTTTTTTTTGCTAATCAAAACATACCAAAATTGCATTATTAAAAAAATTGTTTTAATATTTTTTTAGGAACTCAAGATAAACCTTGATAACAACAAACATTAAGTCGCGTCAGGAACATAATCAAAATTCAAAAACAAATAAAAAGTTATTAAAAAGATCCATGTTGACTCATAAAATAAAATAATAAAAACCCTCATAAATCTATCTTAAACCTAGATGTATCTAGCATGGAAAGGATCCCATTTCATGAGGTGTAATTTTTTTTCTAAATGTGTAAAAATTAAATCCCTCTTAATGCTTAATAAATTTGAGTTTAAAATAGATCTATAATAATATATTTCAATAATTATTAAAAATAAAAAATACTAACAAATACAATTACAAAAAACCCTAACCATCTTCCAATTAATATGTTACACACCATTTTACCTTCTACTCAAATTAAAACAACATAATGACTTTTTAATGAAAACAAAAATGAGACTGTGCTATAAGGCACATAGGAACAAAGTTATATTTATTTTCAAGCCACATAGCCTCCATGTGAAAACAAATTTTTAATATAGTGATGTGGTTAGACGGTGAAATGTATTAAGTAATTGAAAAGGGATTGGAATTATGTGAATAGTGTGATGTAATTAAAACAATTAACTAATCAACTACTAAAACATTGTAAATATGAATATGAAAAGGAAAGTACACAAGAAAACTAGTGTTTTTTGTAAATATAATATGAAAAGGAAAGTACACAAGAAAACTAGTTTTTTTTAATGGTTGTTGGCTCTTTAATCTAAATGAAGTATTTGGATGGTTTCGTAAAACTCAAGAGAAGTAGAGAGGGAAATCAATAGATTTCTTGCATGAGTTAGTGAAATTTTAGTGTGTATATATATGATACTATATAAGGAAATTAAGGGATATATAACATTTAAGGACAAAAGAATAAAAAAGTATGATTATATTAAATATGGTAAATTAACTAAAGATTTGTCATTTTACCTATTTAGGTAGCAATGCAAAATTGCAAGAAAGCAAACAAAAACAATAAAAAAGAGGAAGGAAGATAATCCCAACTCCAACCAACAATACAACAAGGGTTTTAGGCTTTCCTAAAATATTGCCAGTCATTTTTTCTACCAATTAGGCTAAATAGTTTATTTTATTTTAGTAAACTTGCATAACATATCACACAAATTGATAAGAAACAACTATTAATAAGAATAAATTTGCATAATATAACCAAGAAAATATAAACCAAGCACCTTGCTAACCAATCCTTCCTAAAGATAACTAACATATAAGCATCCTACAACTATTCCTCAACCTAGAACAAGTATACATTCAATTTTAACAACTAAATTTGAGAACATTGGAGAGCAACAATGACCAAGAACCATGAGACAAAACAACATGAACTTTCATTTAATAAGTTATGAGTAACACATGAATCGACCTCTATTTTTTTTTAATTGGAACGTAAATAAATTTGTATTAAAAGAAGGATGCAGAAGACCTAAATAACCGAGAGAAGCACAAAATAGTCTAAAATTTACAAAATTGCAAAAATCTATGTTGAGCTAGTCCTTCAATAAAAATAAATTCTAGGAGGCCTCTTGACCGATTATCTCCAAGCTTCTTCCTATCATTTCTAAATTTGTATTGTCTAACATATTGACCATGGAGAAAAAATACAAGTATGAACCATTAATAACAAATCATTAGCCAAACTGATACCCACTACAGGCTTCCTCCATTAGGACATCCTCTTGTTCCGAGTCAATGTAGGCTAGAGAATGCTACTATTCAATTTGAAGGAGACCATTTTGTTGGGCAGTAGTTTCCTCTTTTGGGTGATGTTTAACAAAACCAATGGAAACCCAAGTTTTCCCTATGGTTTACTAAGGCCCATGAATGAAACCACATATATTATTAAACTTCATATTTATATCTTTGGAAACTAATTTGGATTTAGAGATTTGGTCGTTTAATTTAGCCTCCATGGCTTCCTATTTATTTCCTAAATTTTCCAATTGCAAATTGTAATATTCAAGGGCATATTTCACTCCTTCCATCTGGGATTCTAATTTTATTAATTTATTCTTAATATTGGCATGACTCTTAGGATTAGAAAGTGGAAATCCCAAAGAATTGTCCATGCGGGAACAAAAAGAACAATATCTAAGAGTAGCAAAGAACGATATCACACTCATCATTTAAAAAATTCAACAAGATTTCACTCACGTTGTGACATAGAAGATCAACTCTTGCATTGAGAACAAAGTTACATGCATATGGGAGACCTAATTGATAAAATCACTTAGACAAAAAATTGTACACACTAATAAATGCTTGGACGACCTCACCTCTATCAAAGGGAGAGAACTTGTGACTTGAGATCACGCTGACCTAAATCAAAGTCCTTGGATTCCATCTACAATCATGCTCCCACTTCATTCACGACTGGATTATCCCACCACAACCAAAGAAAACAATAAAAGACACCAAAAAGGAGAGTACCCAAGTTTTGAATGAATAAGGATCAAAGGGGCCCAAGGCATGAGGGAATGCTAAGGGACCCATACACTACATTACATATACTATGAATGCATGTTCAATTATTCCTATAGACTTCCATTTGTTATGGCATCACACATGCTTTGAATTTTGACTAATTAGGATAAATATGAATGCGGATCTTTGCATACTAATGCTATAGTATCCAAACCATCTTAGGGGGTGCCTATATTTTATGGGGATTTCATTTTACAAATAAAAAGTTTCAATAAATTATCCATATGAAAATATGTTGTTAACACACTTGACATAAAATTATTGAACCTAGCCAAGTTGATCCATATTCCATATAATTTTATTTCCAGAACTATACTAAGGAGAGTTCCTTCCTTGATGGACTTGTATTGGAATTAATTTATTACAAAGAGGGAATATCCAAGAATCATTACTTTCTTGACTTGATACCGAAGAAAGAGAATAATCCCTTGAAGCAGAGCATAAGCTTCTGCCATATTATTTAAGGAAACAATAATCCCCCATGAATAAGTGCATTATATGCTTTCTTAGGGATCAATTAAGACCCCTCGACTTGCCACCCCATGAACCAACCTCCTATTTATAGAAGAAGAGGAGGTGGAGTTATGTTACCTATCCCCATGGTCAAAAGGCTACCTTGGTTTTACAAGACACTTGCAAATTTTTGGAAAAGTGACAAGTGGTACTTCTAGAATGTTATTTATTACTTTTTAAAATCAAAATAAAATCCTATTGCAAAAACGATTACAATTCTAAAAAAGAAAAGAAAAAGTGGCGTATAGAAAATCCTTTTTGAAAAAGGTGTGTAAAGGTGCCACACCATCAACTATGGCTAAAGATTTGTTTCTCAAGGTCATTGATCTTCACTAATCACTCTATTGTTGATGCAAGTTAGGGTGAAAAGTAGCTATGAAGCTGGCCATCCTTGGCTATTGGAATTGCTATAAAGGAAGCCCGTGATTGGATAGATATTGGTATTCTTCCAAAAGGTGTAGGAGTTATGAAACTAACTTAAATGCTTTAGGAAATGTTCATTATTTGAACACCTTTCAAACAAAAAAAACCTACCCTCACTACCTATAACACTACCTCAACAATTCTCAACTTATGGTCTTAAACCAGGTTTAATTTGGACAAAAGATTCCTAGGACTGAAAATATATTTGTTGCCCCAATGCACATAAAAGAATTAGATTGGGACCCAAATGATCCATGTGTGATTTTTTGTACTTTAGTAATATGTTGTCCCCCTAGTTTCTTCCTCTCATTAGTGTCTCAATGTTGGGGCGTAATGTACAGGAGCACCTTCATATGCCACTCTATACATTTGAGAATTACTTGGGGTAGCAGGAGGGGGGTACCCTCACTAAAGTTATTTGTGCTTGTTTGTCACCCTTGAATAACCTTTTCTAATGAATCTTCATTTGGATTCATTATAGAGAGAAGTGGTGCATGAAAACAATCCATACAAATACTAATGATTTATGTTTGCTTTTATAAATTGAAAGGAAAAAACACTTGAGACTACTAAAGGGATTGGTCATTAACCTAGTGGAAGAGTGAATCTAAATCATGAATCGATATTCACAATACAAGGTGCTATAAAATAAACATGCATCATAAGAATTATAAACATACTAATTTGTTATTTATCAAGTTTATTTAACATTGAAAATCAAATGGGAAAGGCAATCATAGATCCATTGATTCATTCAACACAGAGTAAAATATAGAAGTTGGAAGAAAACATCAATAAGTTGCTTGAATTTTATTATTTCACCACTAGCAATGTGGCTTGGTCCCAACTACATAATAAATTGAAAAATGATTTGAAATAAAAAGAAGGCATCTAATGGGGACTATGTAATCTCGATCATGGGCCTTTTATTTATTCTTCCCAAAATTAGAGACTTACAATGGCGCTTATAGAAGAGAAAATAATGATGATAGAAAGAACACAAATAAAATGTGACTAATCTCCCGACGCGGGGTGAGGAAAAGAATACAAAAATGATAGGGATTAGTTATCTATCTCTCAAAATTTTAGTAGCCGTTTGCTATCAATATTGTTGGTTCTTTATTATGACACCAAGGGTTGACTATACAGGCTCTAATAGGCCTACTGTTGTTGTTGCTTAATCTCTTCTTGATTAGGGACCAATTCTTGCTTTGGTGTTTCCATTATTATTAATCCTACAAAATTAGGGACACATGTGGGAAATATTACAAAAAATGGTTGCTTACTATTTCCACTATTTCCCCTTTCTAGCCTCTAATTATTTTGGATTGGGGAAGCACACTTTCCTGAGATGAAGCCATTACTATAGGTGGATGAGAATGTACCTACTGTCTAGGTGGCATCTAGGAGAGAGGGGAAATTTTACTTGTGTGATGAGTGAACCCTTAGTTTTTCATCCAATGGACATGGAAGGCCATGGTTTATCATGCTTCCCATATCAACCATGAAGTTCTTGATGGGATTCTCTACTATAAAGGCCTTTCTATCAATAATTTTTCAACTCTTAGATTTGTAGTTATAGGTGTTGGAATCCATAGAGATAGATGTTTGATCCTTGATTCCCAATAATTTTAATGATTGAACTAAAATATTGTCAAGGACTTGGTCTACATTTTCTACCACCTTAGCTATATGTGCCACCTCCTCCCTTATTTCATCCAAATATTTCCTCCCTTACTTGTAGTGGCAATCAAACTCTAAGAAATATTGCAGGCGATATCTAAGTTGGGGATCTCATAAACCGTATAGCTCCAAATTATGATTTAATGACCTTCATTCTAATTATGAACTTAGCCTCCACAAAGGTATATTCATACTTTGTTTTCAAGGAATTTATTTATTATGTTATTGTTGCTACGTGTTTCTCTTTATCATGAAACTTATTTCATGCCTCCTCTAGATTTATCCTGTACACTTTAATATCTTTTTTCCTTTTATCAACCAAGTTTTCAGAACTAGTGGGTTTCAGTAGGCTATCTTGGTATTTTGTTCTCCATTCCTCAATTTATTTTAGGTTTTACTCAATTTTTTATTGTAGCTCTACAACATTGTTTTCTTCTAGCCTGGAAGTCAACAAACTAGAAATAGTGTCTCTACTCAACTTCTCTTGCATGGATTCAATTTTTAAAGCTTTGAATCTTTCGTTGGACTCATCCAATTGTGAAGACAAATTTGTTACGTTATTCTATTTGACCTCTAAATATGTTATTCTTTCCTCCATGGTTTAGATCTTTATATTAAAGATGACATTTGTTCATATAAGGAAATTAAATTCCTTAGTTAATAGTTGTTTTTCCTTGACCATTTATTGAGTAAAAGGGAAAACAAGGGCCATTTGGTTTTTGTCTATAGCCTTAATCCTTGCATCTTTTTCCTTGAGAAGGGATATATATTTAGTGTCTACCTATGTATCTCTCCCTAATGAGGCTAATTTATTATGTAGCTTCTTCTTCACCATCTCTAAGGCCCTCACCTTAGCATTCAACAAGTGATTTTGTGTAATTGTAGTTTCAAACTTCTTGAAAGATTAATTAGAATAAAAAATTGTCATATGTTATATACTACACTACTAGATATTGTTTCATTGAAATATCATCTTTAGGGGGGATCATATATTTCAAATGTGACTTGAGAAACTTTCCAATATTGGGGTTCGATTATGAATATGAATTCTTTAACAAAGGATCTAGGGCAGTGAAGTTATACTAGACTAATTTGTCATCATACACCGAGATGAGCCTAGTTTTGGAAATGGAATTTGAATAACTTAAGGCAATTAATGCATCCTTATTTTATTTTCTCTTCCTCTTTTCATTCCTCATTATCTCTAGAGGGTCACACTAGTCTAGGAAATGAATGATGCCCAACCATTAGGGTTGCTAGGTGGTGGTTTGAGAGGTACTATCACTAGGTGTAATGGATGCACCACTTTGTATGGATACAAAAATTTCATGGGAAAAATGGAAGGAGTGGGGGATACATAAATATAAATATAAGACACCTCATCCTACTAGGGTATAATGGATGAAGATGTGGCCTTTTCTGTAATACTCCAAAAATTCGTAAAAATTTAAATTTTTTCATATGACATTAAATGCTTGCAATCATCACTACTGAGGAACATTTAACTGTTAACAGTTAACCTAAATGGGCTTAAAATAGAACTGATTCTTTTGATAATTTCTATTTTTGCATACTTAATTGTTTGCTTTCATAAATCATTATTAAGGATTTGATTTAGCAGGTTATGATTTGGAACAATAGGAATTGAAACATCTGTTTAATTACAAAGTGCTAAGTTTGTTTTACTGTTTTATGAAAATATGAAGGAACTTCAGTTGAGATCGATGCTTAATTAGATTTTTAGCTAATGCAGTGAAGTGATGCTTCTTTTACAGGTAATACGTTTTGTAACCAGTTTCTAGATCGAGATTATTATCTCAACTAGCATAAAATATAATGCTAGTAAATTTATTTATTTTACAGCTTTGATCAAATGAATGAGGTATCGTTGATCTGTATATTTATGTTTTAATTAGTTTTCGAGTAACATAAGTGTCTAGTAAACTGAACATAGTCTAGTTGTTCTTCCATTCGCTTCAACTATAACTTGTTCATCTATTTTTTATCAATCTATTATCAGTTTATCTCCTGTATATAATTCTAGTGAAAGGAAATTTGTATAGCAGATCCGTGACTTTATTACTTGATGCCAAGGTGATTCAAGAGTATTTGTTTTCAACAATAAATGAGTTAAATAAACTTAGGAAAACCTAAAATCTAGGTATAGTCATAAGGTACAATGACTGCCATTCACACATGGAAATAAAAACCTAGTGCGTAAGACAATTTACTAACTGTTCTAGTACTTACCAACTAGAGATGCAATAATACAAATTTTATATCTTTAAACTATAGTATTACTACTTTTTGTGTAAAAATAAAAGGATTATTTTCTACAAAAATCTATCCAACTTAACCTTTGTATGATCTTCATCTCACAAGGGGGATATACAAATCTAATTTTAATATCTAGAGTAACAAAATCAAGCTATACATCTTCCTATGTTTGCAAACTCACATACATAAAAGATTAAGTATTTTAAAAGGTCTTTTTACAATTCTATGATTTCTCACAAAGTGTTATTTATTATGCAAAGCAAGTTGAAGAATTCTTTACACTAGTGTTTACCCATTTCCAAATATTATAGGACATAATATAAACCCTACTGTATGTAAATATTACCTCCCTACATTATTATTTAGGTTTATAATATGCACATTATACTGTAACGATATTAGGAGTTATGACAAAGGTTTTAACCATAGTTCCTTTGTAAAATGCTATTGTGTGCAAGCTGCTCCCAAAAGGGGTCTTGAACTATGGTGTAAAACCCATGACTTGAGAAATATTTCATCGCCACGTGGTAGAGGTTTGTTGGTTAGGGTTTTGACCTTTGTGTTTCACCATATAAGTTTATGCTAAACCCTAAAAAATTGAATTTACCTAACTTTTATCATTGCTCTGGAATGGGAGAGCCACAGGCTCATGGCCTCACCATTTCTCTCCTGCTGCAAATGAGAACTTTCACTGCTATGGCTTACCTTTATCTTGGAGAGTCCTTAATTTCCTTACTATTCTCTGTGTATGCAAGTTTTACTGCTATTCTTTATCTCTGTGAGTGCGTGGTCTTTGTCGCCATTACCAAGCCTCTGTGTGAGCTATTCTTCGGCATTGGTGTAGTGGTAAAACACTGTAGTGTGAGCTCAGTTTTTGGTTTACCTTGATGTTGATTTGGACTTTCTTGTTAGGGTTTCTTAACAGTACTTATTTGTTGCTAGGAATAAATTTTATGGTGGCTAGGGTCTGTTCTTGTTACCAGTTCAGGGCTGAGGTCAAGTTCTTCAGGGAAGACATTTTGTTTTTAAACAAAATTATAAATATTTTGCACCGTTCATTGATTATTTCCTTAGTTACTTGAATGATTTTTAAAAATTAGTGGTTTCATTTGTGCAGGTCTTTGAATTTGGATAAAGTGTGCTAGAAACCACTGAAGAATACCCCGCAAGGACTCCACACTTTGTGTCTACCCTGGTAAGCCCTGGTCTCTCCTGAGGTTTCTCCTGCATTGGTTGTATGGGGTTTTGGTTGTTTACAGTCCCATCGGAAAGCGACTTTAGTTTTGGTTAACATATGTGTCATGTTTGTTTAGAAAGGCCATGTGGCCGAGACTGTAATGTGTTGATAAGAAAGATGTTTAAGCCCTAGCGGCTGTATGGTGATGGAATACTTTGGGGCTTTCACGGCCGTGACTTGATAAAATACTTATATGGCATCCTCAGCCGTAGTTTGATTACAGTAAATGTTATTTTTGAACATGCTATTAAGCCGTGTCTTTTGTTGTAAAAAGGCCATTAGGCTGCATCCTATATGGATATAGTAGTGGTTTTTGATGGAAGAAGTTTAGGGTTTAAATGCTGTTTAAAATTTTAAATAAGCTTTTAATCTTATTGTTGTGTAACTTCTATAATCAATAATATATATACTGTGGTTTTAAGAAAATGATGGCAGGCTGTAAGATTTATCTGTTGGTTATTTCCATTTTTTTTTAATTAACCTAAACATAGATACTAATACTGCTATAATATTGGTATTGCTATATATTAGCTAAATAATTTTGAAAGAAGTTTTAAGATGGTTCTAGTTCGCATTTTTCTTTGATTTTGTTTAAAAGAGAAATAAAAACGTTCAAAAATTTAGTATTAGAACATAGTTTGATTTTTATTGTCAATAAGTAGTTATTTCAGTAAATAGATAAAATAAAGGTTGAACATTACAACCTGAGTCTTTACTATATTTTCTGGGTTATAATATTTTTAAAGGTATTTACTTAATTTCTCTTAGTTTATAAGTACCATACAGTTTTAGTACTATTTCTTGTGGAAAATGTATTTAATTTTGTATATTCATCTATTAGATAATTGTGGTTATACAAATGAAGAATGTATGCTTTAATTAATTTTTGGGTGAAACTGTATAATCCCTCTACTAGTAAAAGAGGAGGTAACGATAATTATATTTGACAGTTTCTTCAAAAAAGGTTTTATTTATAAAACCTTAATTACTTTTAAATTAATAGAGAGTTTAATATTTTATTATAATGTTATTTAAGTTTCATTTTTACTTAGATTAATGATGAAGTTATCTAAGTAATTTCTAGCCCCATTTTACTGTTTCTTTAAGTTAATCCTGCTTATTTATTTTCTGTTTTTATAATGTCTTTTAGTTACTATAATAATAGGATTATAGTAATTAATTTATCCACTGTGTAAATAAATGCATAGACTAAGTATATATATATTTTAAAATATTTCCTAGAGACAAATTTGTTTATGTTATGACACTGTACCCTATCTAAGGAAAACATCTGAAATAGAAAGGAAAACCATATTTTTGATTAACTCTTATGAAATCTATAGAAGGTAATAAACACATTCAAGCATTTTTCATTCGATTCTTTATCAGAATTTAATCTAACCTACTGTACTAGAGTACTACCTTTAAAAAGGTGTGGAAAAATACAGTTAGGTTTTTTTTTAGTCTATTAGTAAAACTGGAAATTCTTCTAATCATTTACCCTAATCTATATCTAATCCAACATTTGACTATCTTTTCACAGTAGAAGGTTTCATTAAATAATCCTAATAACAGAAGAACATAAGCATAACATGTTATTGCTTAAATTAAATCTTTCTTGATCCTAAATATGCAATTAGAAACTAGATAAATCATGTAGAAATTGGAAATGTAGAAGAGGTGACAAAAGCTTAAGGAACCTGTTCCTCCTAACCAAATCCTGGAGATAGATGAAATGCAAATATCAGGACCCTTGATCTTGTCTTCTGGTCCACCTGGTAGAAGTACTGGGTGAGAGATCTAGTTTAGTAATCCTTTGCAACTCTACTAAGTATTCACTAGTAAATCTATTCTGCTTGCAGCAGTATGAACTCAACTTAAAAATAAATGCACTAGTTCATAACTTCAACACTTTTCACTCAAACAAACTTCTGCTAGTCCCCTCCATTTAATTTTCTTGTGCACTAAATTCACTCATAATTTTCACAAGTCCAGAATGAGCAGCCTAAGGTGTCTTGAATGGGAAGTTTTATTAGCATGCCTAGGTCTTTTGGGTCGGTTTTCAGTTAATGAGCCACCTGCTCTTGTTCCACTTTATTGGGGAAAAAATAGTTAAGTTTCCTCCTGCAACAGCTAGAAGTAGTTTGAGGATGTTGCCAAGTGTCAATCTACTCTCAACCCAGCCTACTCCACCAAGTGACCAGTAAAACACTCATTTAACATCCTCCTTAAGATGTTGTCTCATCTTTCATTTATTAATTAATAAAATATNCATTTTCAACTTCCCCTTCAATTTCTCCCCCTTATTTCTTTAGTGAATATTTTCTGTTTTCAACATCCTCTTTTTCTTGCTCATACTCCCTATTTCTTTTCTCATCCTTGGAAAAATAATTTCTAACCTCCTCTTCTACTAATTTATTCTCTTCCTCTACTCTTGTAGAAAGTTAATCTACATCTATTTTCTTTGACGTTCCCTTATCTTCCTTTACAACTTTGTTTTCTTCCTCTATTTTATGAGAATATTCTTTCTCCTTCTCTCCTTCAACTTCCTATTTTCCCATTTCTGCTTGTGCCCAATCATGCTAGCCTTTCTCTAGTTTATTTTGTTGTTGGGAATGAGTAGGTGGATTGGGGTCCTTTGAATAAATTGCTTGGGATATGATCTCCATCTTCTTGTCATATTCAATTATCTTGTTTATAGAGAGAAAAAAAGGTGGATTGCCAATTTTATTTCTTTGTGTAAGGAACATCATGGTCATATCATAGTCCCAAAGCTTAGGTCTTTCTTCTAAGGTAATGGGCTTAACTACACTTGGCCAAAATTTCAAAATCCCCCAATGCCGTTGAAACCCATGGACTGCAAGATGAACATTGAATTCTCAAATTTTGGCCCTTCTACTAGATAATATATATGGTTTCTTTAGGGGGAATGCACCTCCTTGTAATTCCCTTTCTAGATACTAAGCAGGGGAAATTGTTTATCTCATTTTTTCACCCTATTCCTCTTATTCCTTTTCCTCATCATCTTCATCTTCATCATTCTCAACACTTGGGGTGTTATTTTATAGATTAGATGGTTTTTCATCCCCCAAAATTTGTCCATAATGAATGTTTTCAATGTCGAGGTATAATATCGTCCTCCACCATGCCCCCATAATATGCTTACTAAATTTATCTTCATGTACTTGTAACATCCTCATCTAAAATTCCAGTCACATGACTAGTAATTATGGATACCAAGTTTCAAATTTCATCCCACAGAGGCCAAGATTTGAAATGACAACTAATTAAGCCTCATGTGAGTTCCTAATCTAATAAATGTATGTGCAGATGCAAAAATAAAAATGCGATGGAACAACAATCAAATTCACACACACAACATGCATAATACAATGATTTTCATAATAAGAAACAAACATAAATTTTACATACTCATAGACAACGATAAACACTTATCTTTTAGATAAAGAAGATCTTAGAAACTAGCTATACAAGAGTAATTTTCCACCTAGCTATAGGTACTTCTACAAATACCACCCCCAAGTCAGGCTATAAGGCCGCCAAGGTGAAGGAAATAACTATAAGCTTCACTCTCTTTTTTCCCAACCTTTTCTCTCTCATGCTTGGCCAATTTTCTCACCACAAAGTGTTACAATCATCTCATTTAACCATATAAACCATAAAAATCTTATCCATTGCCCCACACAACACAAGGAAGGCCTACCCTTTCATTTCTAAACAATCCCTCATAGCACCTTCCCTTACAATGCTCTTCAGTGTGTGCAAAAATAGTCCAAGTTGTTATATGTTTTCTAAGAATTACCTAAAAAATCACTATTCGCTTCTGAAGCATCCAAAGAGAAACAAAGGTACATCGAGTGAAGGTTTCCTAACTTTTGTATCCTCTGTGATCACGTACAACCATCATTATTTTCTCTAATGTATGTAATTTCCTCTAATGTATGTAATTTCCTCTTCATAATGCCGATTTTGGTTATTTCTCAATCTGGTAATTGTTTTAATGGAGGAAACAACATTAACCATATAGAGATTGAACCTTTGCATAGAGAGTGAGTGATAGAGTCAATGGAAAGGGTAGAATTGATGAAAAGACAATTGACGTTACCTTTTACCATAGGATGTAGGACTCGTAAAATCCATAACAAGTGTACTTAGCTCATGATTCTATAACTATGTGAGAATATTTTCACACCAACCTCTCCCAATCAATCACATGGTTAATATCACACACATATTTCTTAAGTAAGGAAACATGGAAAACATTATGAGATTTAGTGTTAGCATGCAATGCAATTTCATATGCCATTGACTGTTTCTTGTCAATCACCTCAAATGGCCCACAATATCTTGGTTCCGACTTGTCACAACTTCCAAGCTCCAAGGAACTCTTCCTTTTTCTCACTCAAAAGTAAAAATGATCCCCAACTTGAAATTTTCTATGGCATATGCACACCATTTTTATGTGCATAACTTTTATTCTTATCTTGGGATGCCTTAAATTATGCCTAATTCTTGTAACTTCTTTCTCCAATTCCTTTAGCATTTTTGGCCCAAGCACAATTAGTTTACTAGATTATCCCAACTCACTAGTGTCCTACATCTTCTACCATATGAAACCACAAATGGACTCATTTTCAATGATGCTTGATGGCCATTGTTATATGCAAATTCTACCATGTGTAGATAATCCTCCCATTAGGATGGCTTATCCATCACATAGATGTGAAACATGCTTTCAATCACTTGATTTACTCTTTCAATTTGGACATATGTTTTTTGGATGGAAATAAATACTAAAATTCAATTGTGTGCCAAAATATATAGAAATATTTTCCCAAAATTTAGGCAAAAACTTTGTATCTTTGTTGGATACAATTAATTTGGGTAAACCATGCAATCTGAATATTTCCTTCATAAACATTCTTCCTATATCATCGTTCTTGTAAGTAGATTTAAAATGAATAAAGTGTGTTGCTTTAGATAATATATCCACCACAAACATGATAGATTCATGCTTTCTTGAGGTAGTTGGAAACCCAATAATAAAATCCATAGTCAATACTCCCAATTTTCATTCT
Source organism: Pseudotsuga menziesii (assembly GCA_001517045.1). NCBI lineage: Eukaryota > Viridiplantae > Streptophyta > Pinopsida > Pinales > Pinaceae > Pseudotsuga > Pseudotsuga menziesii. The sequence goes on from LPNX011007316.1 coordinate 409,893, forward strand.
AGAATTGATAAAGACTGCAATAAACGTATTGGGTGTTTATGTTTAACTTTAACTTGCTAGTATTTCATACATTTGGGAATGTATTTTGCAACTTATTTCTTCATTCCACGACCAAAATATTGCTTTCTTGTGGTAGCAATTGTTTTCTAGTAGCCTAAATGTTTAGAATATGAAATTTTATGGATTCATCAAATGTGGATATTTAGGAATACACATTCTATTTTTATAAGTAAGAATTGATATATCACCCTTCAACTAACAATTTTCATAACATTTTTCTAAATTCTCTTGTTGTAATTTACTTTTTACTTGAATATATTGTTAATCTTCAACAAAGGAATCAATAATCAATTTTCTTAAATATGATTGGCAAATGCTAACAACTACCACATGCATTGCATTCATTTTTATATTGAGTGCATCAACTACTTTGCTTCCTCCCCCCTTGTTTGTTTGGTATTTTAATCAAGTTCACACATAAATTCTCACCATCTATCATGGCTACTCAAATAAATATTTCAAACCTTTATGGTCGGTTTTAAGCTCAAATTTCTTTCCCATCAAATTGTGCCTCCACAATTTTAAAACATGCAATATTGTACCAAGCTCCAAGTCACATGTAACATAATTTTTTTCATTTTATTTCATCTTCCATGACTCATAACATACCACATGATTTTCTTGCATAAGAAATCCTCCCATTCCTTGTTAACATGCCTTTATACACATTACACAATCCTTTTATGAGTCTATAATTATCCGAATTGGAGCACTAATAAGAAGCTTCTTCAACAACTGGAAGTTTTCCTCACTTCTCATGTCCATTCAAACCCGATTCGCTTCTTTTTCAAAGAAGTAATTTGGTGTGCAACCTTGGAAAATCCTTCAATGGACCTTCTGTAATAACTAGAAATATCCATAAAAGATCATGCATATGTTAAAGTGGGTCAATTCATAATGCCTTCAATCTTTTTTGGATCCACATATAGCCCTTCCTTTTAAATAATGTGACCCAAATAATGAGTTTGTTTTTCATAAAAATAACATTTTCTTAGCTTTGCATACAATTTATGCTCCATTAGCACTTGCAAAATCATTCTCAAATGTTCTTCATGTTCTCCTCTTTATTCTTGGAATAAATGGGAACATCATCCAAAAAACAAGAACAAATTTATCCAAGTACTTGGTGAAAATACTATTCATGAGACACATGAATGTATCCGGTGCATTGGTGAGACTAAATGACACCACCAAAAATTCATAGTAGCCATGCCTTGTTCTAAAGGTTATCTCATGGATGTCTTAATCCTTGATTTTTACTTAATGATATCCAAACCTCAAATCAATCTTTCTAAATATATTTTTCCCTCTCTCTTGGTCAAAGAACCCATCAATTTGAGCTAATGGATATGCGTTATTCAAAGTAACCTTATTTATATACCTATAATCAATGTACAAACTTACATTTCACAAATAACACTAGTGTGCCCCATGGGGACACACTTGGCCTAATGTATTTCTTTTTTAATAACTCTTCCAATTGCATTTTTAATTCCAATAATTATGGGGTACTCATTATTTATGGTGTCTTGGACATTGGTGCAACTCCTATAATATGATCAATATTGAAATCAATATCCCTTTTTGGAAGAATTCCTAACATTTCATCAAGGAACACATCACTAAAATATTGCAAGGCATGGGAGTTTTCCATCATGGGGATTTTATCTTTTGCTAAGACTAATAAATGGGATGCATATAATTGACACCTTTTTCTAAAAAATTTCTTTAGTTGCAAGGATGAAATCTTCTTGATATCTATATATATATTTTGGAATGACCCTTACTATCCTTGGGTTTTCTTCTTTATCAATGCATTCAAAAGTTTCATTATAGTAGTCAAGTTTAACTTTATGTGTTTTCAACCAATCCATTCAAATGAGGACATCATGAGATTCAAGTGGTAAAATATTCATATTTCCCATGTGAAGAGTCCATCTACCTCTAATGGACATTTCTGCACCACTTCTCTAACCTTTCCATTTGTTCCAATGGCTAGTTCGAGAGAAAAAATTCCAAAAATTCTAGGAGTAACATAACTATGACTATATCCAAGGTCAACTAAAATAGAAATAGATTGCCGAGAAATTGACAAGCTTAATCAATAAGCAATAATACTATATCTCATTATAATAAGACAATAACAAGAATGATGCATCTAAAAATTTACTTTAACTATCGACCCAAGGATTTGTATGAACTAATGAGGGACCTACACAATATCTGCAACTACAACATAGATAATTCTATCTAGTAGTATGCGAATCCTAATTTGATCAATCAAACACAATAAAATTTCTAACTATTATAAAAACATAAATAAATCAAATTTAACTAAGGGTTGCAAGATCATAAGATCTAATTTTCCTATTTGGCACTTCATTCCTTACCCAACAACATTAGAGACAAGCACGATAAGGTTTCTCATCCAGTTCATAACCTTTAGTAAAATCCTTTTTAATACCCTACCTTTAGATTGCAAAAGACAAACATTCAATGACGTTAATGTTTCATATAGGTGTTCATAACAAGCAGAGGATTGTATCCATTACTAAATTCAAAAAACAAGATCTGATGTTAAAATAGATAAATTTGAATTTACAAGTGCATGAAGACATACATTGCCTAATATTTTTTGAAAACAATCAATCTAACAATAATGCTTTACTTTAACAACACAGAAAAAACTGCAATTTGGAGGAAAAAGAAAAATATACTGCGTAAACACGTACTCAATTCTAATCAAAACTCATGTAACTACTAAAGCTAACCTAATAAACAAGTTTATGCGCTTCACCCTGGATGGGCCCTAATCCAAGGAAAGACATGAACACTACGAAACTCAGATAAGACTACAAATCAGATAATTTTCTCATTAAAATGTAGGAAACTATTAAACAATATAAACTTGTATCACAAAGTCACGATTGCATAAAATAGTAATGTCATTAGAATGGGCGCTAGCTTGATTTTTTTAGGCCATTTAGTTTAAATATCAATTGTATAATCCTTGAATAAAAGACTTCTAGTTAACTTCAAAAGAGTGTGCCATGCGCTAAAGTGAATGCACAAGTGTGGTAAGTGCACATGCACAAGATCACAGATAGTGGCAATTGTTGGGAAATAGTTGGTCTTTAGGGACTAGGCCTCCATTTGATGTGAGTGTTGTGTTCCATTGAACACTAGTGTCTGTACCAAAGTAACTATAGTTCTGCTTGAATTTTGTGTGAACTTTGCATTGGAATAAATGAACTGGTCCAAAACTGGACCTTCTTCAATCAAAGTTGAGCTTTGTTAAAATTTGGGACTTACGAGTGATCTTTTGTGATGGTCAAGTCCTTGGGTTAAAACTGGGTGATCTTCAAATGTCAAAAGTGTGAGTTCAAAACCTATGCCAAGAATATCCTACCTGGAATCAACCCCGTTAGTATCACATGTGCAACTTAGTTAAGTGAAAGAAAGACTACAACACCAAAATAGGTAAATTCAAATCTTTCTAAAATCCTAACTAGAATGTACACATTATTCATCAACTGGTTACCATGATACTTCTTTTTAATCCCTAAATGACTGATAAAATGTTGAAATTAAATGCCTTCTCTTACCCAAAATTGGGAACCATCATCTCCCTCTAAATTCCCTATTGCACGTCCCTATGCAATCATGTTGTTGGTCCTGGTTACTTTATTGATTCAAGTTCCTATACGATTTTGATTTTGAAATCATAACAGGTGGTCAGTTCCCTTGGTTGGTAAAATCCCTTATCCTTTCTAGCTTGTTCCCAATTAACTTCTTCCTTGTAATGTTATGTTTTTGACAAGCTCGAGAATAACTAATGACGGATGTCACATGGGATAAATGCACAACATTAGCAATGATAATGAGTCATTAGGAGATAAAGAGGACCAATTTAGTAGGATCATGTCACATTTGTGAAATGTGAGGCCTAATGCAAAATGCATGCAACATGCATCATTAAAGTTGCATGCATATATAAGTTATGTTTCATGTGTCATGCATGGGTAAAAAAATAAAAAAGGAGCTAATAAAATTTTAGGGTATCATTGTTATTATTCATTATCAGGATTTGGTTTTGAGAGCTCAATAAAATTATTGGTGTTGAGGATAGAAACCATCAACACGTCTTGGTTTCATTGGTGAAATATATCCAACCTAGCCAAGATCAAGGATAGATTACCTTAGATCTAGCATTGGTGCTTCATTGAGAAGAAATTCATGGACTTTAGGGAAGAGATTGAAGTACTTCATAGCTGGGTGGATTATAATCTTTGTGGTTTGTTATTGACAGAGTTCCTTGATAATATAGGGTGCACATATTTGAGAAGACCGAGTACAAGATAACCTATTCATTGGAGATATATTTGGTTGATAGAAGAAGGGCACTATCCTCAACTATTGTAGCAATCATTCTCTTCTTAACTGATGTCTGGTTCTATATTGAAGTCATGGGATCTAAGGGAGGCCACACCTCAACACAATAAGGTTTGATCTATTTCTAGAGCATCCTTCCTCTCTCTTTGGCAACATTCTATCATTATTGCAAAGATATCTCTATAACTAAGGCTAGAGTAGTTATATTATAGTCAAGGAAAGGGGGTGAGTTATTGATAAGACAATGTTAATCCCATTGGAAGCAATACATCATCACTAGCATAAATATACTGAGAAGGAGCCTCAATCATATTAAGAGGAGCATGAACATTACATCTGAACCTATATTCTCCTAATTGGGCATGTTCTCTCAGGCAACATTCTTCATCGAATTATATGCTTAGGTATGTTGGTTATTACAAGCTACTGCAACCATTAAACATATAACATTATTGTTTAAAGGCCATAATTATTATAGTTTGATAGCTGGTTATGGTGTATAGTTAGAGTCATTTATACCTATAAATTGAATAAACAATCAATATGTATTTACATCATCTATCATGCTTGATTATTTACAATTATTCATTGAGATAATAAACCACCATGCAAATCCATGCAAGTAAACACAAGTCATTAAGTTAGAAAGTACCACACAAAGGGAAAGAAAACTTAGTTAAAAAGGTTATGACAACTTGGAATACTACATTGGTATCAGAGCATGATCCTCACCAGCTGTGGGCAAATAATAGATTGAATAAAGGTGCATGCCAATGCATGTTGATGCATGCAAGTACATGTTAGTGCATGTCAGTGCATGTTGATGGATGTTAGTGCATGTTGATGCATGCAAGTACATGTTAGTGCATGTCAGTGCATGTTGATGGATGTTAGTGCATGTTGATGCATGCAAGTACATGTTAGTGCATGTTGATGCATGCCATTGCATGAGAGTGCATGGCAGTGCATGATAGTGCATGTCAATGATTTTGGTGAAGTGCATTCCAGAGCACATGTTTCTTTCCAGCCTGTGATAATATGAGAACATGTAAATCAAAGCAACAATAACAAGAACATGTTTAAGCATTTGTTGTTTCTTTGATTTACAACTTAGAATAGATTTATGGAAATACCATGTTTAAGAATTTCTTTGTTTTGATTAAGTAGATGGTTGCAATTCATTTAAAGATTATTGTTTCTTTGATTTACAACTTAGAATAGATTTTTGGGACTGTAATGTTCCATTTTTGACAAGCTAGGGAATAACTAATGACTAATGCCACATGGGATAAAAGTACAACATTAGAGGTGATAATGATTCATGAGAAAATAAAGAGGACCAATTGAGTATGAGCAAGTGACACATGTGACATGCGAGGCCTAATGAAAAATGCATGTGACATGCATCATTAAAGTTACACGCATGCATAAGTTATGTTGCATGTGCCATGCATATGTAAAAAGAATAAAAGGGGAGCAAATTGACTTTCAATGTATCATTGTTATTATTCATTATTGAGATTTGGTGTCGAGAGGTTGGTGAGCTTATTGGTGTTGAGGATGGAAACCCTTAGCACATCTTCATTTTGTTGGTGAAATATATATAACCTAGCTAAGCTTAAGGATAGGATTGTTGAATTTTATGCAAATATGTTGATCTTTAATCTTTAATTCTTTAAGTGCAAAAATACTGAATACTTGAAAACAATTGAACCATTCATACACATAAATAATTCAACCATAACACATGATGTACACTAGGGAAAACCCTCAAAACTACGAGGATGAAAAAACCTATCAACTGTTCAGAGTATAATTATGATAAATAGCAGAGAATGTCTTTTACAATAGTAGATTGCTTTCGGCACCCCAGGTGCAAGATAAGAGAATACAAAACACCCTAGGTGTAGATATATAGAAATAGAGAAGATAGATCAATTGGATGAACTTTGCAATGCGTTTAATACATTAATGTTAGTTTTTCAACATTAAGCTAGCATTATGTTAGGATCTTTACTGAGAGAATAACAAGTACAACAATCAAACACAAGAGACAATGAACACAGTGTTTTTGATTGGGGAAACCATAAATGGAGAAAACCCCACAAATTCCTCAGAGATAGAATCAACACAAGATGTAAAACCCCAAAACAGTAAGATGCACTCCCGACAACAGTAATATTCTTCTTGTCTAGCCCCAGTGTCTTCTCCTTCCTCAATTATGCGCTACACTTGAATGTGTGAGTGATGTGTGATAAATAGAGATCTAAGCTCTCTATTTATACTAATCCCGACATGACTAAAACCCTACTAGGGCCGACCTCTACTTGGAGAGTCTAATAACCCTAGTGCCCCGAAACTACGGGGACTTTAACCCTTAGACAATCGGAGGGTTATCCACTATGACTTCACATGACTTGTTTACATTATTGATCCTCCTGATCGGAACATCGGGGCATGACAACATGACTTAAATACATAATAGATACATCCCAGAATAAACATCGGGTTACAATACATAAGATACATAGATGAATAAATTTCGAAGTTACAAATACATCAACACTCCCTCTTAACTAGGAAGGTATTCTTTCGACACAATTTTCAGCACTGGTCTTCTTCTCTGTATCAACTGGATCATCTCGTCATCTGCATCTTGAGTCTTCTGAGTCTTCAAGTCATCTTTATCCTTTGAATCTGGATCATCTCTCGATCTGGATCATCATGGGACATCATCACTGGATCTGGATCATCTCTCGATCTGGATCAACATCACTGGATCTGGATCATCACTAGATCTGGATCATCATCACTAGATCTGGATCATCACTCGATCTGGATCATCATCACTGGACTGGATCTGGATCATCACTCGATCTGGATCATCTCTCGATCTGGATCATCACTTCCAGATCTGGATCATCACTCGATCTGGATCTCTCGGAGTCATCATAACTAGATCTGGATCATAGCTCAATCTAGATCTCACCTGGTCATCATCATGTGTGTGCTATCTTGTCATAGGAAGTTCTACAGAGCCAGCCTTCTTTCATGCTGGGTGTATGCCTACTTCCTCGTAGGTCTTTGGTAGCCCTTACATCTGACCTACTCGTCAGAAAGGCCGGCACTCACATCTGACCTGCTCATCAGCAAGGCAGTATCCCTTATATCTGATCATATAGGACCTAATCCTATAGTCACATTAGAATGTCCAGCACTCACATCTGACCTACTCGTTAGAAAGGTATTAGCCCTTATATCTATGTAGGAGCTCATCCCACATCAGAATGGCCAGCACTCACATTTGACCTGCTCGTTAGAATGGCGGTAGCCCTTACATCTGTCCTACTTGATAGAATGGCCAGCACTCACATCTAACCTACTCATCAGAATGGCGGTAGCCTTTACATCTGTCCTACTCGACAGAATGGCCAACACTCACATCTAACCTACTTGTCAGAATGGTGATATCCCTTACATCTGTCCTACTCAATAGAATGGCCAGCACTCACATCTGACCTACTCGTCAGAATGGCGGTAGCCCTTACATCTGTCCTACTCAATAGAATGGCCAACACTCACATCTGACCTACTCGTCCGAATGGCAGTAGCCCTTACATCTGTCCTACTTGACAGAATGGCCAGCACTCACATTTGACATGGAAGGAACTAAATCCTCTCACCATGATAGAATGGTTCAACCCTTACATTTGACCTGCTCGTCAGAATGGTGGTAGCCCTTACATCTGTCCTACTCAATAGAATGGCCAGCACTGACATCTAACATGGAAGGAACTAAATCCTCTCACCATGACAGAATGGATCAGCCCTTACATCTGAGCTACTCGTAAGAATAGATTTGGGACTCATCACTTATACTGGAGCTTCGACTTGATCTTGTAAGAATGGATCAGCCCTTATATAGTGATACTTGATCTCGATATGCTTCGACTTGTCATGGAATACTAGATTCTATGACAACTTCACACAACTCTGGTTGTCACAATGTATACAAGTAGCATCCAACTAGAGATCAAATATATCAGACAGTAGCTTCCGTAGCCATACTACCTCACAACTAGCTGAGCAAGCTGTGACATACTCTGCTTCAGCTGTACTTAGTGCCACACAAGATTGCTTCCTACTAAACTAAGAGATCACACCTGATCCCATACTGAAGCAACACCCTGAAGTGCTCTTCCTATCGATGACATTGCCTGCCCAATCTGAATCAACATAACCCTCCAGGTTAATCTTTTGATTCACATCATACTTGAGCCCATAATCAATTGTACCCCTCAAGTACCTCAGAATATGCTTTGCAGCAATCAAGTGAACATTTCTCGGATCTGTCAAGAACTGGCTCAAGGTGTTCACAGCAAAACAAATGTTTGGTTTTGTGTTTGTCAGGTACATCAATGACCCAATCATCTGACGATACATCATAGCATTAACCGTCTCTGAAGAAGCATCATTCAATAGATTCAGGTTTGATTCCATAGGTGTGGCCATAATCTTGCAGTCCATCATCCCAAACCTCTTCAGGATCTCTATTGCATACTTCCCTTGTCCAAGGAAGATTCCATCCACACTCTGCCACACCTCCATACCTAGAAAGTAATGCATCATACCCAAGTCCTTCATCTCGAACTCAATAGCAATATTTCTCTTTGTATTAGTAATCAAGCCATCCATACCTGTCACAAACAGATCATCTACATATAGTAGAAGCATCACTGGGTTTCCATCTTCAACCTTGTAGTAAAGGTTGGAATCTGCTTTACTCTTGGTAAAGCCCAAAATGGATAGAAAGCTATCAATTCTGCCGTACCATGTCCTGGGTGCTTGTTTCAAACCATACAGGGCTTTCTTCAATCTGCATACATGAGACTCCCTGTCATGTGTCTCAAAACCAAGTGGTTGTTCTACATACACTTCCTCTTCTACTACACCATTCAAGAAAGCAGTCTTGACATCCATTTGGTGTATCTTCCATTTCATCATTGCAGCCAGAGAAAGTACTGATCTGATGGAAGTGTATCTGGCTACAGGTGCAAAGGTCTCTTCATAGTCTATTCCTTCTTTTTGAGAGAAACCTCGAGCTACAAATCTTGCCTTATACTTTTCAATGCTACCATCTGTAGCATGCTTGATCTTGTAGATCCATTTGGAAGTTACAACTGACTTCCTGTCTGGTCTTGGGACAACATCCCAAACATTATTCTTCATGATTTATTGGTACTCTTCGATCATAGCATCCTTCCATTCTTTTCGTTCTGCTGCTTCTTCATAACTGGAAGGTTCTTTATCAATGAAATCACATAGTAAAGCTACATACCCGGAATAGGATCTAGTCCTCTTTCTTTCTCTGTGATTCTCTTCTAGAGCCCCATATCTTTCCACACCTTGGATAAGTTCTCGTACCCAAGCAGGTTTCCTCTTGTGAGGATTCTTCGGGAGGTGGATCTATAGGTCTTTGTGGTTCTTCAAATTCTCAATCTTCTTCTCGAGTTTCTTCATTCATGGTTGTATCATGAATTCTGGGTGCTTCTGCTTCTTCAAGTTCTTCAGCAGGTCTCTTTCTGGATTTGTTGTAAGCTCTGTCTTCATCAAGTGTCACATCCCTGCTGATGTCAATCTTCTTATATCCTGGGAAATATATTCTGTAAGCCTTCGAGCTTTCAGAGTATCCCACAAATATACCCTTCTTTCCTAAAGGATCTAATTTAGTCCTCTTCTCTTTTGGAAAGTGGATGTACACAGGACAACCGAATATTTTGAGATGGCTGACTTTTGGTTTCTTCCCGGAGAAGACTTCTTCAGGAGTATTGTTCTCAAGTACTCTCTATGTGGAGTATGGTTCTGTACATACACCGCTGTTCTGGCAGCTTCTGCCCAAAGATGCACAGGAAGGTCTTGATCATGAAGCATTGCTCTTGCAGCTTCCACGATAGTTTCGTTATTTCATTTTGCAACCCCATTCTGTTGTGGATTAGAAGGAGTGGACAACTCCCTCTTAATCCTTGATTCTTTGCATAGCTCTCTGAATTCATTTGAAGTGAATTCTCCGCCATTATCTAATCGAATGGTCTAGATCTTCTTTTCAGTATGGTTTTCAATCAAGGCTTTGAATTCTTTGAACTTACTGAATACTTCGTCTTTATTCTTCATGAAGTAAACCCATGTCTTCCTAGAAAAGTCATCAATAAAAGAAACATAATATGCATACCTGCTTAGAGAGTTTGATGACATAGGACCGCATATATCGAAGTGGATGATTTCCAAGATTCCTTTTGCTTTGCTTTCACTGCTTGGAAATATCTTCTTTGTATTCTTTCCTTTTGCAAATCCTTTGCAGACCCCATCATGTTTTGCTTGTATTTCTGGAATACCTTCGACAGCTTTTCTTGCAATAGGTAGTGCTCTGTAATGCACATGTGCAAGCCTTCTATGCCAAAGTTCACTTGGCTCTACTGTGTCATGGACCAAGGCTTGTTCTGGATGGCCCTTTAATTTGTACAATCCTCCTTCTTGTTCTCCAATCACTACCGCATCATCGATAGTCTTTCCTTTTGGCCACATGATGACTTCACCATCTATGAATGCAACCCATATTCCTTTTGCATCTAATGCTGATACGGAGAGAAGGTTCTTTTTGAGTCCTAGCACAAACAATACTTCTTTCATTGTTAGATATTTTCCAGAGTCTAACTTATATGAATATTCCCCACTACCTTTTATTGGATATTGGTAGTCATCTCCTAGCTTTACCTTGTGAGGTGATTCATGTTCTAATAGTCTAACAAAGGATTCCTTGAATCCAGTCATATGTTTGGAAGCCCCACTGTCTATAATCCAATCATCACTACCATGAGTAATGTTACCTATGAGAGCTGATATCATAACATATTCATCCTCGCTTGAAGAATCTTCACTTTCATATTTGGATCTCTTCCTGGATGGTTCATCATCTGCTGCGGCATGACCATCATGTCTTCTTTTGTTGCTCTTCTTTACTATATTTTGTTTGTTAGCACAATTCCTTGCATAGTGTCCTACTTCTTCACAAGTATAGCATATGATCCTAGATACATCTCTTCTAGTATTATTTTTGTGAAAGTGCTTACCTCTAGAACCATGAGATTTTCTCTTGCTTGACTTGGAGTGAGACTTGGAGTGTACCATAAGAGCTTGGTCTTCACTTCCCATCTTCTCTTCTCGAGTTGCTATCCTAGATTCTTCTTGAGAGCACTCTTCCCATAGTATGCTGAACTTGACTAACTTCTTCCTAGCACAGATTCCTTGGATGAAAGAATCCCATGACCTAGGAAGGCCATTCAATGTAGTCATTACAATCTCTACATTTTCCACTTCTTCATCAACTGCTTCTAGTTTCTCTTTGATCTAGGAAACTCTTGTGAAGTAATACTGGATTGTTTCTGCATTCTGAATCTTCACATTCTTCAGTTGGTTTCTCAGGGTCATCTTCCGATTGATGTTCTTCCCTTCAAACAATTTGGTTAGGGCATCAAACATAGCTTTAGGTGTCTTGAGAGATGACACCTATGGGATAAGGTGATCCTTGATAGAATAAAAAATGATCCTCTTTGCCATAACCATCTTCTTCTTGTGTAAGGCCTTTGCCTCATCTCCCTTTGGAACTAGAACCTCCTCATAAATGTAGGAGTCTAATTCATTTTCTTCCAGGACCAAGGAGATCCTATACTTCCAGGCTCAGAAGTTTTCAGCTCCCTCAAGCTTTGCATCAAGCTTGGTATGATGAGACATCTTAAATGATAACCTCAAATGGAAATACAAAAGATTTTAGATCTTACCAGGTTCAAGATGTCGGATCTGAAACTTGAGCTGAAATCCTGCAGAGCTGGTTCAAGAGCAAATTAGGGTTTTGCTTTTCCAGAGTTTTGTCTACCCAAATGCCTTGAAATTTGTCCCTAACTTCGATTTTGGGGAGGAGATCAATCCAGGCCTGGGCTCACTGAAAAATTCCTCTTCTGTGAAAAGCCCTAATTTCCAACGGTAGTGACAGGTCCAAAACTAAAAAAACCTCAGAGTTGGATTTTTCTTCGACAGAAAGATGCGCTTTAAGGAGGAGTGTTGTTCCACCTTAATTTTGCTGAAAATATGTGGAGGAAGATCCACAAAATAGGAAGCCCTAGTTCCCGCAGCTGCACAGTTTCTTCTTCTCAGGTTAGCTCTGATACTATGTTAGTTTTTCAACATTAAGCTAGCATTATGTTAGGATCTTTACTGAGAGAATAACAAGTACAATAATCAAACACAAGAGACAATGAACACAGTGTTTTTGATCGGGGAAACCATAAATGGAGAAAACCCCGCAACTTCCTCAGAGATAGAATCAGCACAAGATGTAAAACCCCAAAACAGTAAGATGCACTCCCGACAGTAGTAATCTTCTTCTTGTCTAGCCCCAGTGTCTTCTCCTTCCTCAACTATGCGCTACACTTGAATGTGTGAGTGATGTGTGCTAAATAGAGATCCCAGTTCTCTATTTATACTAATCCCGACATGACTAAAACCCTACTAGGGCCAACCTCTACTTGGAGAGTCTAATAACCCTAGTGCCCTGGAACTATGGGGACTTTAACCCTCAGACAATCAGAGGGTTACCCACTATGACTTGACATGACCTGTTTACATTATTGATCCTCCCGATCAGAACATCGGGGCATGAAAACATGACTTAAATACATAATAGATACATCCCGGAATAAACATCGGGTTACAATACATAAGATACATAGATGAATACATTTCGAAGTTACAAATACATCAACAACTAATAACTTTCCAAAACCACTGCTATGTAAGGAATAGTGAATCACTACATGGGAATTATCCTCCCATGCAAACTATAAAGAATTTCCTTCTTCGAGAATTAAGTTGTGCTTTGGTTTCTTCAATCTTGAATAACATAATGCGTAATTCCTTTCTTCTTTAACATTAAATAATGCTCTATTGTCTTCACAATGAACTCACCTCATAACTAGATGTAGAATCCCTTAGTTATTATGCTCACTTAAGTGTCATCATGCAATAGTCTTAAATCAAGTGTCAAAACTTAAGTGTCGTCTTAAGTGTTGTATTTTAGTTTAACTTAAAGTGTTGTCTTTTAGTTTAACTAAAGTGTCGTAATGCAAAACACTTTAGTTAACTAATTCCTTTTTATTAACTCTTTAGCTAACATATTCTTAACTGAAATCATGTTGATTGATTTACTGAAGTGACCACTGTGAGTTCTTCTTTAATTAAATGATGCATACATTGTTGCCTTAATTGAAGCTTAAAAATATTTAATTGAGGCATTCATTATTACTTTAATTGAAGCTTTAACAGAGGCATGAATTGTTACTTTAACTGAAGCTTGAATTGAAGATTTAACTGAGACATGCATTGTTATTTTAACTAAAGCTTTAACAATTTGAGTTCACTTTTGTCAACTGAAGTCTTCTCATAAGCAATTCGAATTCTCTTGTTCTCTATGCATTTATATTTATATCTGATCTTTATTGCATGATCAAGACGTGCTAACTTTAATTATCTATAATAGTGGATTATACTAAGAATATTTTTCGGATACTATGATCATATTATATTACTATAGACCAAATGATCATATGCTAAAGTAATTCACTCTAGAGGTGGCCAGTATCTAAAGGAGACTTAATAGAAATCAGTGACCATGGTTAATAATATATCGCACAACATTAAATTCTTCAACATGTAAAACATTGCCTCTATACGGGAGGTCAACCCCATGGGTACCTACTATAACTGGAGGTCCACATGAGAATCTTTACTTGACACACATGTCACAAGCCTTGTCCATCAATACTTTACAACATCATCCTTTGATAAATCAAAGCACTCAGATCTATATGGGAGGAATAACCTTTATACAAAAGGATTAGTCATTCTTGAGTCCAACCCAAGAATCTAATCCAAGTACCTGAGTCCAACTCAGGTTTACCTACCTCAACACATGAGGCTCAATACTGGATGCACACAATATTGGCTTGGAGAATGACTTGTGATGATGTTTATTTAACATGATTCCCTTGGATATATCATTGGTTCTTCATTCAGAAGAAATTAGTGGAGTTTAGGACATAGATTGAAGTATTTCACAACTGGAAAAATTATAATATTTATGGCTTGTTATTGATCGAGTTCCTTGCTAAGATAGGGTGTAGATCTCTAGGAATACTAAGTACAAGAGAACCTATTCATTGGGGATCTATTTGGTTGAGATAAGAAGAACACACTCCTCAAATGTTGTAGGCATCGTTCTCTTCTTAACTACTTTCAGGTTCTAAATTGAAGTCATGGGATCTAAGGAAAGCCACACCTGAACATAGTAAGGCTTGATCTATTACTAGAGCACCCTTCCTCCTTCTTTGGCAACGTTCCATCATTATTGCAGAGATATCTCTCTAACTGAGGTGGGGGGCAGGGGCAGTTGTATTACAATCAAGGAAAGGGGGTGATTTATTGATGAGCCAATCTTCATCCCATTGGAAATGATCCATCATCACCAGTGAAAATATATTGATAAGGAGCCTCAATCATATTAATAAGAGCATGAACATTACACTTGAACCTATATTCTCCTAGTTGGGCATGTTCTCTCAAGTAACACTCGTCATCGAATTATATTCTCAGGTCTGTTGATTATTACAAGCTCCTATAACCATCAAACATATAAGGACAACATTGTTTAAAAGTAAGAATTATTATATTTTGATGGATGGTTATGGTGTATTGTTAGAGTCATTTCTACCTATAAATTGAATAAACAATCAATATATATTTACGTCATCTGTGATGCTTGATTATCTTGGGGTTATGATGTAATTTTAATATGCATACAATTATTCATTGAGATAATAAACCACCATGAAAACCCATGCAAGCAAGCAACCACAAGTCATTAAGTTAGCAAGTACTAAACAAATAGGGAAAGAAATATCAGTTGAAAAGGGAAGTTATCACTACTTGACATACTACATTCCTCCTCCTCACTGCAATCTTGGTTGATACTGGATAGAAGGAGTGGTAGGATAAATTTCAATCCAATCCATTGTAATCCTAGTTTTTCCATAGTAGGAACATATAGAGAGGATCTAAAGAGTTCCTTCTCCAAATTGGAGGGTGAGTGTACCTCCAACAATTGCAGTTCAACATGAATGTATTTCCACCTTTTGGAATTAATCTATAAAATTAGGTTTTTGTTCTCCTCTAATACCAACTCCTTGAAATGGGTGATGGAAGAATTTTTCCTTTCAATGAGGACTGGTGCAATCTCTTCATCATGTATTGGTAATTTCTGGGATGCGAGGACTATATTGACAATATGAGCTTCTTCCCGATTTCAAAGTAGTGGTTCATATCCGTGGCTCTCCTATCTTCATTAGAGATCCAAGAACATAGAGCTCTTAATTGGATATACCCTATATAGGGGTTAGGAGACCATCTATAGGGGTGAATAAGGATGTAGTTATGCATATAAAACTCACTGATCCTATCCTTACCTAATTCCCCTACTCCCTCACACACACACACACACACACACACACACACACATGAAATGATTTAGAGTATCCTAGTATTTTGATTTTCATGATTGAATTGTTTTAAGATGGTACCATAGCCACCTTTTCTTTAGAAATATCTAGTATACCCTTAAAGGTGGTATACAACATATGATCTCCTACATAATTTTAATACTCTTTCTCCTTTGGTTGATTCTGTAGATTTGAGATTCATTGATCTTTCTCATTGAATACTTCATGGAGTTTTATGTTTGCAGGTATGTCATTCATGGAGGAATGAGGTACATCTTAGGTGACTTTTTGTTTGCTCTACATTTTGTTGGTTCTCAAGAAAATTTTCTTCCATGCCTTGCTAGTTTTTAGGGAATATTTCCTCCATGTCTTGCTAGTATGAGCTTGAGACTTGTTGATTCTAAGTAGAGTATGTGTCTAAGATTAGTATTTTACTATCTTGCACGAACCATGTTTTTTCAACTTCTTTATTTTCTGGGTACCCCCTTCACTCTTTTAGCTTTGAGATATTGGTGACTTCCTTTTGGAATGGGTTTTATCCGGTTCTCTCATATGAACCAATGTATCTGCTGCTTATTTCTCTTCATTTTTCTTAGGATATTCTTGGGCTCCTTGTTCTATTATTCTTTTAATGTTAGCCCTGGTCCTATGGGAAAGGTGACTAGTTTTACTTTGGTTGCTTATAGATGGAGTCTGCTGGACCTTCATTTGAGAGGCTTTTACTTTTAGGGTCATCTGCTTTTCTAGTCTTTGTGCTTGAGAGGTTGTCTAGTCTTTAAGAGGTACTCGCTCCTTCTTGCAAAAGACCCATATTTCACTTTCATTAATATTAAAAAATGTTCCCCATGTCATAGGAGCATATTCCCTAAGTTCCAATGTGTCACATGTTATTAGTTTGACAAACCCATGGTGGGATATGTAATTAAGATTCCCTAACTAGAACTTAATACTCATGGAGGAAAGGGTCATAAACATGAACCAAGGAACACTGATATTCTTTCTTTCTCTTTGCCATCATAGGTTTCTCTAAAGATCCAATAGAAGCAATATGGTTCAACTCCATTATAGGTTGGTCAACAGGTTAGTGATGGCTCATGCTTAAGTGTTCATTAAATGATTACCAATCCTATTCCCGTAATCAATAACTCTTATATGTGCTATAATCTACACCATTATAGCAGCTCGTGGTTCACCCGAGGATGCCCCAACCATTTTGGGTGGCTTGCCATAATGGGAATGGATATCGACATCATATTCTTTGCGCCTGGCATGGGAATCATACCTAAATTGATGGCTTATGCTGATTCCATTTCTTTTCTTATTTTAAAAAAGAAATTAATATCTAGCACTTGCTCCTCCTCGGCTCCATGTAGAAGGCCATGGTGCAGATCAAGAAGACGTGGATTGGCTCCATACAGATGGCCATGGTACATATCAAGAAGATGTGGATGTTGGAGGGAAACAACATCATTTACATTAGCCTGCACTTGCCTTCGACTTCGAGTTGGGTGGATGCTGTGATATATTGCGCTACACAAACATGTGCACATTCCCTCAAATTGACACGTGACATTTGTGTACATTCCTTCAACTTGACATGTGCCATTGCATATGGGAGTTTGTTATTAAACATTTATGGATCTGGATGACGAAACCTTTAGAGGAGCAGCCCCTTAAATAACACCTTCGGTGTAATTATAATAATTATTTTTTTATGGTAGAATATAAGTATTATACTAATTAATATAAATATAAAACAAATACTATTTAATTAAAAAAACAAAAATTGGTATACACTTAAGTGAAGTTTATTTAAATCTTAATTAAAATACATTTAAGCATAACAATATACCACGATCATGAAGTGAATTTAGTGTGTACACTTGAGTTAATCTTGTTGATCCCCTCAAGCAAATCCAAAATATGAGATAATATCTAAACCCCTATCAATCTAATAATCATATTTTCTTCCCTATCAAATTTGCATTTAACAAATAAGAAAGAAAAATAAATAAAAAATCATCTTAAAAATTAAAGTTAGCAGGGGGCTTCCTTTGCTTCATGGTAGATTCTTTCATCATTTTATGCAATATTTTGAGCAATAAGAGTCATCACGGTTTGATGTCAATAGAGAAAGTGCATAGTAAAATTTCCAAAGATTTGTAGTTAAACACAAAATATAAAGAATACACTTTAATGTTGTCAAAACATATTTGTCTTAAACATTTAATAAAGACCAAAGTATGTATATTTGATTGGAAGATTTTGAGCATTTATAGCTTCTTGTTATCAATATTTTATAATAGGGTGAGTGCATAAAATTGAGGGACATTTTAGATGCAATGGTAGAGTGAAGCCAATCATTCAAGATACATAAATCATCCCAAGCAATGCCGGTCCTACCAAGCCTAGTCCCAAGCCTTCCAACATGCTTTCCAATTAGGATAGTTAAGTACAACGCGCTCGTGTTATAGTGTACAAAAACACGCTTGCGTTATAGTGTACAAAAACACGCTTGTGTTATGTAAAACCTGTTTTATGCTTACAAAAGGCTGAGCCCGTCATTTTCTTCACAACCACGTGCAACAACGTGTTCGGGTGGAGCATTTAACGAGCAAGGGTGAACGCATTTTGGGTGAGAAAAGGCCAACAAAATCCACCTTAGGGATCAATCTCTTCCTTTTGAGGTATTTACTCCAAATCCTCTCATGCTAATTTCCCTATTTTCAATAATTTCTATGCTCTAATATGAATTGAAACCATTTTTTTTTAATTTATATGCCCATAAAAAAATTTACATGCCCATTGGAAACCAAAACCCCAATTTAATCATAAAAACCAAATCATTTTGACTGTTTTCATATGTATATTCACAAGCATCCTTGTGAATCCAAACCAAAATTCACAAATATGCAAAGTTTCTCAAGTATATTGCAAGGTTGCATAAGAAAGTTACATGCCCAATGGAAACCAAAACCCCAATTTACTTATAAAAACAAATCAATTTCACTATTTGCATATGCATATTCACAAGCATCCTTGTGAGTCCATACCAAAATTCACAAATATGTAAAGTTTGGTATTGCAAGTTTGCATAAGTAATTTACATGCCCAATGTAAACCAAAACCCCAATTTACTCATAAAAAAAAATCATTTTCACTATTTGCATATGTATATTCACAATCATCCGTGTGAATACAAACCAAAATTAAAAAATATGCAAAGTTTGTCAAGTATATTGCAAGGTTGCATACAACTAAAAGAAATTTCTAGTAGAATTCATATATTGCCTAAAATACATAAACAAACATGGTAAATCCCTTGCCTCTATCTAAAATATCAAAGTTGGTCGTCCAAGAACATCAATAAACACTTTATAGTTTTGATGAAACTTCCTAATCCAAGTGTTAAAATAAGGTATAGAAGCTTCTTATGCTTAACAAATATTTCTCCTTGACTGAAGGGTACATTTTAGTTAAGGTCAAGACAACAGAGTTCAACAATAGGCTCTACAAACATCAAGATACATAGGGAGGTTGATGTGTTTGATTACATGCCAATCACATACTATCATACATGATAGAATCCAGTGGAAAACTTGCAACCATAAAAGCCACTATACACAATTATGCAAAGTCTCTCATAGGTATATAGAACAAGTGCATACAACTAAAATAACATCAAGTGGAATCCATACATGGACCAAATTACATATAAACAAAGATGATAAATAGACTTTGGAGTCCAAAAAAATTCACGCTACAACAAATAATTACATATCTATTAAAATCCTTGCCTATATTGGGATTTTATTCATCAATAGCACATTCTTCCACCTCTTCTAGGCTCTAGCCCTTGCCTCTACCCGCAATCTCGGAGTTGGTCTTGCAAAGGCATTAGTCAGCACCTCAAAATTTCGATGAAACATCATAATCCAAGCCTTAAAATAAGCTAGAGGAGCTTCCCAATCAACATATGCACATATGAAATTTTATGTACATGCATCTGGAAATTGGAATTAATACAAATTTATGACATAAATTTAAGATGAAAAAATGTTAAATGTTAATTCTTTACTGTAAAATTCAAGATCAATTTTAAAATTTAAATTATAAATAGTTTATGTTGTTATTTGTCGTACATTAGTTTTACACTTTTCATTGCTTAGAGATGTCATTATACCATGTGTTTATTTTTCTAATGATATTTTATTTGTATTTATGATTGCAATGGCTACTATGGACCACAATGCAGAGATTTTGAGAGTTATTGGTCATCTAAGAGAGATTGGTTTTTCCTGGAGGGGTGGAGATGAACTCTGCCATTCCTTGTTAGCATCATTGCTGACCATAGTGGATACAATCAATAGATAAAATGATGCTTTGTATAGCATAGCATCCTACAGGGAGACAAAAAGACAAGAATATGCTGATGGTTTGAGCTACAATGAGATTAAGAAGCTCAAAATAACAAAAGATGATATATACACTATTTAGAGTGTCTAGGACGGATGACATTCCAAAGAGAAGCATACCACATATTTCAATTAAGTGGTGCATATTTCAACCCATTAGAGACCATTGGATGGATAGATGGTACATGGTTTTTGATATTCCCCCACACAACAATAGGGAAGTACCGTTGTACTTCCTCCAGAAATTTTATCCAGAGTTTGTGATGGGAAAACATGTCAACTATTTTGACATGTTGGGGTTCCAGGGCGCTAGTAAGGGGATGCCCAAAAATTGACCCAGTGCTAGATACTGGTCTAGGGCTATATGACATGAGTCATGTAAGTATGAATATAATACAACAAATCCACGACGAAGCTTGTGCAATTTATCAAGTTGTAGAAGTATATGTAATTTATCAATATTTCAGGCTGTCAATGTATCAAGCTATAAATAATCAATGAAACCATGAAACCAAAATACCTAACTACCACATACCTGACTACGTACCTGTGGTCATTCTACTAGACCATCAGGATCACCTCTAATAGCAACGGTATCCTTTAGCCTCTCGTGCTTGGAGTAAGGCAAAAAATATCGTGACTGTGACGAGTTCTTGCTTGGCATTGTTTGCAGCTGGAGGTTTGTGCCAATAAATAAGTTTGTATAATGGTATACAATTTGACCTGGTCTATAATATTCAAATACTTAACCTTTTTTCTTTTGTGCGTGAGAAACCCACGTCAAATATTCTCCTTTGATAACCATCGACCCGATTAGAAAATCATTTCCCTTGGAGTCGCTTAATGAGACAATGAGTGTCTGCTTCGCATCCAAGAAACATGCCAGCTAGTAGTTAGTGTGTCATTCATTGCCTCTCAGGGAAACCACTGCATATATTTTCCCTGCATAAAATAAAGTGCATAACTAGGATTCAGCTAACTAAACACAACTAGTCGTCAAATATTTCAAAGTTATCAACATTACAGTCGAACCTGGTTGTACGAGATCTGATATGTGGTCATAGTCAGGCGAAATACTTGACTGGTCCTCCTCCAATTGGGATAATTCTGCATTTATGGGGAGTGATACATGATCCCAGCTGTCAACCCAATCTGCAAATTCACAATTGTCCCATTCACCACTATTACATGGATAACAAAAACAAGAGAGTTTCCTTGTCCACATTTCAACTATAACATTGTCTGATGTTCTAACTGAATGGAATGCACGAGTTCTTTGGATGGTCTTGAACTCATATAGGTGTGATTGATCTACATCGGCCACCTCCCAAAAATATCTATGTAGATGTGCTTTTCCCGATGATTGGTATTCTTTCCTTCTATCTCCCTGCCCCATTACTGAAGAACACCATGCAACAATGGTCTTTGCATCTTGGATGAGCCAAATAGTTGTGAATTTCGTTTCTTGCCTACGTAATGCAGTATTGATGCATGCACCTATTCCATCATGTTCCCATTTTTTGTGTCTGATATCAAAATAGTTCCAAATATGTGGCACCTTGTTCCTCTTGTGGAGAATATACAACCATTGGAAGACATGGGAATTTTTGAATTGCCTCGCACAACCATTAGACCAAATCCAATGTTGTTCCATCTGTATATTGTTATCCTTCAGGTGATTGTAGAACAATTGAAATTTGTGTTGTACAAAATCCAATTCATGACACTTGTCATCACTTATGTAAAAGTGATACTCCTTCAATATAATCCTTTTCTCTTCAGTACTATCTTCCCCATGTCTATAGGTGATATGGACCATTACGCTGACATAGTCTGAGTGATAATATTGACTCTCAACCTTTTTCTACGGTTGAAGAGTGTAGTTTTCCGCAAAATCGACCACTGATAAGATAGTTCCAATAGGAAATGTATCCCTGCATGTTCTAAACTGCTCATCTTGCCAACGAGCCACATGTACATGCTTTACATATGGTTGTGTCTTTTCAAAGAATTCCTCCATGAAGTTGCAAACCCGTACCTGGTAGATCAACAATAAAGATGTACAAATCAATAGGTTATTACATATATGAAGTAGAAATACATGAATAAAAAATACTATTCAAGAACTCGTTACTAACCTGAGAGGTGATCAATTGTATTTTTTTTCTTTCATTCCCTCCAACGATATCATACGTGACATAGTTGAATGAATGAAAGTTCACTTCATGTCTCCCTAATTCATGCTCATCAGTCACATGTATGCATCTGTCCAAAAATTCCATTCCACCACACCTTGGGCATGTCCCATCTACGCAAGGCCTTTGATAAAATGTGCAACCTTCTGTCCTTCTACACAAAATGCTATGAATAAAGTCTCTAGATCATGTCGGTGGAAATGTAGTTGAGCATTCTTGCACAAGAGTGTTATGCAATACACACAATATATGTATATATGTGTCATAATAATAACTGTACTCAATATGATATCAACAATACCATGTGTTACGATTTGTGTTTATTTTAACATACCATGGTTTGCATTTATTGAAGGATATTTTGCCCAAGTTAAGTTCATTATATTCATGCCTAAATCTCTCATATAATTCTGTTTGTGTCATGTCAAGAAAATGTTTAATGTGTGGCTCATGATCCCTTGAACCCCTTCCCAATTTAGTACATCTTTTTTTGTTGGATGAAGGTCTACTATTGTCACGCCAAAACTCCTGCACCGGTCCCTTTATTGCATCAATGAGATTCATATCGAAGCGTAGAAACATGCCAATGAAGGCCCATCCATCTGTTTGACTAGAGTCAAGTTGTTCTCTTATAGAACAATACCTACGGAGTGTTTTGATATCCAAGTCTACAAGTTTGGATGTAGGCTTAAGAAGTCTAAGGGCCTTGGTGCTTTTGTTCATGATTGATTGTAACAACACACGATGAACCACATTGCAATACTTTGAACGATATTTCTTTCCAATTGTACTAAATGCATCTATTAAACTTCTGACTATATGAGAACTTGGTTCATAAATGTTTATCATATTTACCCTCAATTTTCTCCTAACAACAGTCATAGACGTAGATTTTAATAACGATATAAATAATATACATTTATCTCCATCACATTTAGAATAAAAAATAGTTGACAAGTATCTGTTGAGATTGATATGAAATACTGCATTTAGACAACGTAATTTCAAGTGAACCAATGATACTTTCATCGATCTGTTTACGTTTTGGAGTTCTTCAGCGTGAAGTTTCTAACGGAGGTAGGGAGGTTGGAACTGCACCTTGTACCATATCACCCTATCAGTCTGGTGTCTGAACATGGAATTCATGTCCTTCCATCTCTTGTTGTTGGTTGGATGGAGGAAATTGGAAATACTCCTGGGTGGTCTGAACAACATTGTATTCTTCGACAATACGGTCGCCATTCAACGACTCTCTAACTTCGTCACTTGTATACCCACATCCAAGTAAATCTGTAAAGGTTTTAGGTGGCCTTGATGTGCACCTACATTTTACTCCTTGATCATTGCCATGAGATGCTCATTCTTCAACTTCTATGGAGACAGAAGGCCCCTCGAGCGAATGGTTTTGTCTTTCTTGTTGTGGATTGGTAGGAATAACTGTGGCATCCTCTACAATCGGAATTGGCTGAATGTCCATAGAACATATTTGATTGGTCATGTCATTTATTTTATTTTCTCTAATTTCTTCAAGGATTTCATTGGGTATCGTCTTCCTTGCCGATTTTCTTGCTCGATTGTGTGAATTTCCCAACACCACAATCATTCAATGATATATGGTTCTACTCAATGGGAGATTACCCAATCTTGGTTTCTTTCTTGCACAATTATGTCTAGATACTCCACCACAACGACCAATGAAATATTTCCTTTGATGCTCCTCAAATGCAAGAAAAAAATGGTGGAGATGGTCTATGGTTCTCCTCAATGGGAGACTCCCCAAGCTTGGTTTCTTTATTGCTCAATTGTGTCTAGATACTCAAGTTAGGGGGAATATTGGGAGGAATGTTTCCTTTGCTATCTAATCAATTTCAAGAAATACAATGGTATAGATTCTTTAAGGTTCTCCTCAATGGGAGTGATACAGGGGAGGGGGGTGTTAATGGTAAGGGGTGACATAGGGATGTGTATTTGTGTGTGTGTGAGAGAGAGATAGAGTGGAGGGAGGGGGGTCTTAGTGGTATGGGGTGACCTGTGGATGTGTGTGTGTGTGTGTGTGAGAGAGAGAGAGAGAGAGAGAGAGAGAGAGAGAGAGAGAGAGAGAGAGAGAGAGAGAGAGAGAGAGAGAGAGAGAGAGAGAGAGAGAGAGAGAGAGAGAGAGAGAGAGAGAGAGAGAGAGAGAGAGAGAGAGAGAGAGAGAGAGAGAGAGAGAGAGAGAGAGAGAGAGAGAGAGAGAGAGAGAGAGAGAGAGAGAGAGAGAGAGAGAGAGAGAGAGAGAGAGAGAGAGAGAGAGAGAGAGAGAGAGAGAGAGAGAGAGAGAGAGAGAGAGAGAGAGAGAGAGAGAGAGAGAGAGAGAGAGAGAGAGAGAGAGAGAGAGAGAGAGAGAGAGAGAGAGAGAGAGAGAGAGAGAGAGAGAGAGAGAGAGAGAGAGAGAGAGAGAGAGAGAGAGAGAGAGAGAGAGAGAGAGAGAGAGAGAGAGAGAGAGAGAGAGAGAGAGAGAGAGAGAGAGAGAGAGAGAGAGAGAGAGAGAGAGAGAGAGAGAGAGAGAGAGAGAGAGAGAGAGAGAGAGAGAGAGAGAGAGAGAGAGAGAGAGAGAGAGAGAGAGAGAGAGAGAGAGAGAGAGAGAGAGAGAGAGAGAGAGAGAGAGAGAGAGAGAGAGAGAGAGAGAGAGAGAGAGAGAGAGAGAGAGAGAGAGAGAGAGAGAGAGAGAGAGAGAGAGAGAGAGAGAGAGAGAGAGAGAGAGAGAGAGAGAGAGAGAGAGAGAGAGAGAGAGAGAGAGAGAGAGAGAGAGAGAGGGGGGGGGGGGGGGTAGATTAGATTAATGTTGGGGTGTCTAGGTGTTGTAGAGGGGATGGAATAGGTGGTTTGTGGGGTTAGGAGCATATGTAATAATAGCGCGTATGAGTTTTTGTTCATAATAATACACACTCATTTTAATTGAAACAAATGTGCACACATTTCTACTGACATAAACATGCATGTGTTATGAAACTATATTGTTTGGTTTGGTGATGATACCATTAAAAGGTTTGGGGGTGGGTGGTAAGGGGTTAGAGGTAGACATGGAGAGGGAGTGTTAAGGGGTTAGAGGTAGATACCAATGGGGTTGTTAAGAGATTGGGGGTAAGTGGAGAAAGGGGGAAAGAGAGTGAGACAACATGTTAGTAGGTTGGGAGATAAAGAGGAGGAGGAGGG